>VWZX01003686.1:0-26979 GCA_013399015.1 Galbula dea | reverse complement strand
TTTCTTATGTTGAGGAGCCCAGAACTGAACACAGTACTCCAGGTGGGGCCTTACAAGGGCAGAGTAGAGAGGCAGGATCACCTCCCTAGATCTGCTGGTCACACCTTTCCTGATGCAGCCCAGGATGCGGTTGGCTTTCTGGGCTGCGAATATACATTGCTGGCTCATATCCAGCTTTCCATCTACCAAGACCTTCTCTGCATGGGTGCTTTCAATGAGTTCCTCACCCAGTCTGTACTCATAGCCAGGATTGCTCCTACCCAAGTGCAGGACCTTACATTTAGATTTATTAAACTTACATTTAGATTTATTAAACTCATGGGAAAACTAAGTTTCTTTCACCTGCCAGAGAGCACGAGACTCCCAACTGAGAAAGGCAGCTGAAGCCCTAGGATTCATGTAAAGAAGTCCCACCCACTGTTTTCCTGGATGTGACCAGGTGAGCCATAGATGTATCTGAAAAGGACCATAAATCTTTTGACCTGCTGTCCCTGCTCCTGCTGACCCAGCTGGACCCCAGCAACACAAGTCCTGCAGAGCCTCTTGTGCTTCGGCAGAAAGGCTCCCAGAAAGACACATCCCTGCTTTGTGCTCTTAGAGCATCAGGTAAGAAGTAAATAATGTTAACAATTAAAGCCTGAGCGAGGCAGAAGCCCTGACAAGTAAGGGCAAGCAGATAATAATCTAAATTAGTTTGCTGCTGGCACAGCACTGCTTGGCTGCTCCTGCTGTCCCCATGCTGTGATGTGAGGACAGGGCAGTGAGAAGAGTCAGGGGGGACAAGGGAGGGATTGTGAGGCCGGATGAAGGCCAGTTCATTGCTCTCCACCACCTCAAGCACCCTGCAGGCATGACAGGATCCTCTTATGCCCAGAAACAAGCCCTGAAAACCAGGTTGAGAGCAGCACTCGGACACAGAACCACAGAATTATCAAGGTTGGAATTATCAAGGTTGGAAGAGACCTCTAAGATCATCAAGTCCAACCATCAACCTATCACCATCACCTAAAACCACATGCCTAAGACTAAACCAAGTCCCTAAGTACTACATCTAGTATAATGACACTGATGGCTTGAGAAGCCTTTGGTGCTCCAGAGACAGGCAGTTGCTCTGGGGTCACCATCCCCAGTTCCCACCCCATGATGGGAAAAATGGAGCTAGCAGGGGAAAGAAACACTGATTTTGTGGACTGGCAATGTGGGCTTGACTTACTATCTCCCACCCTTCCAACTTGAATCAGACCCAACAACAACACATCCCTGAGGCCAGCAGAGCCCCTGCAATTGTCCATCACCAGCTCCAGCTGACAGCTCCCATCTCCTGGGGTGAAGGTCAGCTACAGGAGCTCTCAGCTGGGTGCCTCTTTAATCCTAGATGCCCAAGTAATTTCAGCTTGTCTCCTCTTGGCATGAAATAAAGAGCAATGAAGGCAAAAGTGCCAGTGAGCACATTGCTGTCACAGCAGCAGCCAGACACTGTAAGAAGTCAGGTGCTTGGGGGCAAAACCAACCCATCCACGGGTTGTGAGAAGGAAAGATGTGGCCCATCTCAACCCACAGGGCTGGCATAAAGGGTTCTCTCACCTGGATGTCCCTTTGCAGAGCAATAATGATTACAGAAAAAAGAGCAGAAAAGCAAACAAAACCCCTCCCACCCAAGGGGAGGAAGGAGCAGAAGGTCCTCCTCTGAAGCCTGTCCCTGGCTATGCCAAGGGTCTCTCTTTGGGCTTTGGTGGCACAGGACTTAGGATCCCTCTCCCTCTCTTTAGCCTGGGGGCTGAAAGATGAGCCTTGACATGCTCTCCACTCCAACCACGAGATGGCTGAGGCTCCCTCATGCCATACCACCTGAAGGTGGTATGCCATACTATGCCTCAAGGGAATGACAGCAAGGGCTGAGGACAGCCATCAAAGGTCATCCTTCCAACCTGCCTCTTGGGCCCTGCCACCCCTTCCTTCTCTAATGCTCTGCCAAAATGCCTTTCATGGCATGACCATGCTTGGCTTCCCCAACACCAGAGCTCTGCCTGGCTACCCTGACTCCTGCTCCAGCCCAAGAGCACTCATTTAAGGTAGCTCCACACTGGGTGTAGATCTGAAGATGCCAACCAGCAGCCTCATCTTGGGCAATCTGGCACCTGAAGGGGTGAGACATTCCTCAGCCCCAGCACACATCCAGTTAGCAGGGGCAAATGGGGACTGGGCTGACTTTCCCTGTGCAGAGCCCAACACTGATGGCTACTCACAGCCCTGTCACATCACCATAGATGCCATTAAACCAGAGACCTGAAATCCTGCTTGGCCCCTGGCTGCAGAGCCCATCCTGCACCCAAAAAAAGAGGGATGCTTTCTTGTTTGCACTCTATAAACTACAACCTCAGGGTTGAAACCACACTTATCACACAGGCAAGCCATGCAGGGGCAAAGAGAGGCCTGCAAAACATCTGGAAGCACTGGAAAGAAACCAGTTTTGAGCATTGGCCTGTGAAGCTTTCCATGCAATTGTCAGAGTTACCAATTGCTGCACTAATCACCCCAATAGTTTTTCTTTTTCAGAACCATTTTCTACAAGAAAAAACACACTTTTTTTTTTTTTTTAAACCCCTGGAAAAAGAACTTTTCAAGCTAAAAAACACTCAAGAAAGATTTTGATTCATTTCTTGCTTCAGAATCCTGCTGGAATTGAGGTCACCACATCGAAGAGGACTCCCCCTTCACAGGGCAAATGCTTTGGCAAGATATTACAGAAGGAGTGAAAAGTGAAAGACAAAGGGGCAACCCATGCTGAGCCTACTCTTGTGTCACATCACAAAGCCTCAACCCTCAAAAAGGAATTGCTCACTCCAACAGCAAGCAAGTTTGCATTTGTCTGTAGGCTCCTAACAATAGATGTCAGTAGCGATCCAGGCTGCGCATATCCATGCCGCGGTGCTGGCAACGGATGGTGCTTCTCCTTGCTCCTGGTCCCACCATCCCCTGACCACCACCCTTGACCTCGACCACAAAGGAGCCTGTTACCTGCTCGTACTTCTCCAGCTCCGTGTGGTAGATCTGCCGGATCTGGGAGAGTTTGGCTCTGTAGTCAGAGTGTTCCACTGAGTTGTCGGAGCCGGCTCCTCCCGATGCAGCTGCAGCAGCGGCTGCGGCGGCTGAGCCACCTCCTTTTTCGGGGCCTGCTACCCCCTCAGCAAGGAGCATGTTGTCTAACCGCATCAGCTGGGGGTCTGTGGGCTCCTCTTCCTGCGCTCCCCGGATGCTCAGCACTGCAGGAGACACAAAAGGGAGAGGCAATTTTGAGTCAGGCTGGGAGCATCGCTTAGGGAAGGGGATAGTGATCCAAAAGGGGATGGTTATCCCAGCCTGGACCCGTGGGGCTCACGCCCTCTCAATGGGGCTTTTCTTCCTTTCCCAAGGGGACCCCAACAGGCAGTTTGCATCCTGGTGTTCCGAGTGCTCATCACCAAGCCCAGCTCCTCAGCTCTCCAGCCCCGCACTAGTGATGGGGGCACTCCAGCACCCTGCATCCCTTCCCTCCTGCAGGGAAGTAGGGCTGAACTGGCAGAGAGCTCACCATAGGGGTAACCCAGAAAGCCCTGCTTGTGTTTAAATATGCAGCAAAACCGCTAGCAACACCAATTAAAAGAACAATAAATATACCCATTCTTACTGCCAGAAGTGATAGGGACCATATCCCAACTCAAGCACTGTGATGGGAAGTTGCAAGTCTCTAGCCTAGATCTCTAACCACCCAGAGGTCCTCTTATGTCACCTAACATGTTGTTTACAGCCTGATCCTGCACGATTTGCATCAGCCACCAACCCCAGATGGCAGAGGAAGACAAGTAGAGCCCAGGGCTGACCATGCCTCAGTTTTCCCAGCTTAAGATAGAGATGGAGAGGACTTGCCAGGCCATGCTTTTAGCCAGGCAGAAGAAAAACAGGTCAAAGAAGAAAAGTACAGAATAGATTTTATGCTTTGGAAAACCTTTTTTTTTACTTTTTTAGTACCCAGTTGTTCTAGTGAAGTCTAAACCATGCTGAGAAAAGGCACAAAAATCATTTAGTCCCAGAGTGACTTCCTAAGGAGAGAATTTTCCTCTCCTCTTTGTAGTCCTCACCTCAATTATTGCTTCAAGTAAAAGTCCTTCTCCTGTGAGGGCTTTCCTTGGAAAAACTACATGGGAGCACCCCACCTGCTTGGGATGCCCCAGGTCTGAAGGATGTAGGTGTCTCCTGTGTCCCCCCACTATGGTCTGTGCTTGAACACAGAAGCACGACATGAGATTTCCACACGCACACACACAGAGGTGGTCACAGTTGCAAAATAAATCAAATAAATCTTTGATGAATGAACAAAAAAGGCATTTCCTAAGAGAAATGAGTGTTATTTCCCCATCTCACCAGGCACAGGGGCTCAAAGCACTTTGTAAACACACCCTGACCACCCCAGCACACACTTGTGCACATCCAGAGCTGGGTAGTGTTGTGTGGATGTTAATAGAGGTGAATTTGAACCCCCAAATCCACCATGCAAACAAGAGCAAGTGATTTTCTCTGTCATTTAAAAATCTTTATTTTTCCAGACTCCAGCATTTATTGGCATTTTTCTGATTAAAACATTGACTGTCCACAAAGGTGGGAAGGTCTGCAAGAAAGAAAGGAGAAAAAAAAGCCCAACAACAGTAGATTTTTCATCAAGGTAACTAGTAATAAATAATTCCATGCTAGGGAGGATTGTTTCTATACTGAGGGATAGGGGCACACTTACAAATTTGGAGCCAGGTGACAGCTGCAGCACCCCAAGGAGACAGGACCAGCATCTCCCCTCTCCCCTGCAGGAGGCTTCCCAGGGCACTGAGCCACATGCTCCAGCAGTGAATAAATCTCATGAGAAAGGTCAGTTTTCATCAAGAAAATGATTTGGGATCTGAGGTCCATAAACTGAAATAAGAGGTAAAGGAAGCCAAAATCCTTAAAAAGAGAAGAGGTAAGTGGGGAGGTGATAGGCTATGGGTGGGAGAGATACTTAAAGAGATCAAAATCCTATTCTTCCAGGACAAAAGCTAAAAAAAAGAAGGAAAAAAAAAATCACTAAATTAAAGCACATCAAAAGCCCAAATACACAGCAACACAGGCACAAAAAGAAATAGAACTCCCCAAATAAACAAATCAAAAGCAAAGTCACCAAAACAGGTGCATCTGGATTTCAAAAAGGAAGTATTTTTAGATTAAAAATCTCAAGAATCATTGACCTGACAGGTAGGCACCAGTGATTAATTAGTTTATGTTTAGAGAGCTGCTTCCCGATGAAAAGCACTGTATAACCCTGAGCTTGATTACTGTGCAACACACACGGACCAGCACCCGCTGGATGGGCACGTGTCCCCGCAGCAGGGATCCAAACCCAGCCTGGACCATGTGGGGACAGCCTGGGCTGGGCTGCCTGCTCAGAATATGGCTGGGGAGGAAGTCAATGGAAAGGCCAACGTGGCTAAGCAGAACTGATGATGCCTATTTATCCCTGGAAGGCTGCACTCAGCTGAAGAGAAGACAAAATGATTATTTAAAAGCTCTGTGTTTATCTTCCCAGTGCTGTGCCCAGCTCCAACCACACCTTCTGCCAGGATGCTTAAGGTGCTGGGCTCCTTGACAGCTCCAACCCTCCAAAATGCCCCTGCTTTGCCATCCTGGGGGGGGTGAGGGTGAGCACCTGACCCATAGAGGTTTTCCCAACAAATTAAAATGAAATCAATGAAGAAGAATGAGTTTTGGTGGTCCGGGCTGAGGGGCCACAGGCATGCTCCCACCCTGCTATCCTCAGGACCTGCCCATTTGCTGCTTCTGATTACAGAGAGAAGGGAAAGGGAAAAAAAAAAAGAAGGGGGGGAAAAAAAAAAGGAAGAACAAAAAGAAAGATAGCAACTGGCAACGGGAGGGAGGAAAATTCACGCAAGACTTTCTGTCCTTGGCCGTGTTCCTGCTGGCTCGGCAGCCCCTGGAGCTGTGGCAAGTGCCACTAGAGGGTGCTCAGCCCCCGCCGAGGTCTCCACCGCCCCCAAACGCAGTTTTACATCCAAATATAAAGATATGCACACATGCAAATATATACAAAGATATACGTATGTATATAGGGATGTACTTTAAAAGCAAAGCAAAGCCAAGCCGCACGCCTTGTCCCCGCTTGCACCGCTGTGGAATGCTGATAGTTGGAGGGGAAGCTAGAAGCGCAGCCGTTAACAGGGTCACCATCACTGATGCCAGCAGCTGGGGACCGCTGAGCCACCAGCCTGCAGCCTGGTCACAGATGTCACTGAGGTCACAGAGACCCATTCCAGCAGCTGGGAAATGGCTCCCAGCTCACACACTTGCTCTTTCTCCCTGCTGAGAAAGGTAACACAGCCACTATGTGTAGAGGACGTCATCGAAGTCCCAATCCTGGCCTGGCTCAGTGGCATGGCTGCAGTGCAGGACATAAGGAGGTGGCAGGAGCAGCCTCAGAGAACGAGGCAAGAGGACAAAGCTGAAAATAGCTCCCCAGCTCCTTGCCTGCCCTATGATTCAGGAACATGGGATGGAAACTACATTGAGAATCAAAGCTTTCAGATGCTCCAAGACGTTTCCCACCAACCTGGGCATCTTTGAGGAGCACCTGCAGAACAGCCAGCTCCATGCTTACAGGAAATGGGCAGCCAACACCCCACACATGTCTATGTCCCCAGACCACGGTCCCTGGGACTTGTGTCTCCATGCTGGGGCGGCCAAGCAGGCTGAGGTACAGCCAGGGTGGGGGGCATGAGGTAGGAGAAACACAACCTTTGCCAGACATGGTGCTGGCACATGCCTTCAAAACAGATTGCACCCTGGGGATGGCCTGGGGCTGTGAAGACACCTAAGAAATCCACAAAGGTGGGTACTAGGCTCCTCCTACTCTTCCACACCACCATTCCCTCCTTTACTTACTCTGTTTTCCTGGGAGCATTTTACCTAAGGGATCCGAGAAAGTAGCTCAGTGGGCGAGCTGAGCATACAACCACCTCTTTTCACCAAACCCACACCAAAATGCTTCAGCTTAGCAACATTTTGCTCTCCAGGCCTTCCAAACCCTTCAGATAAGGTGTGTGAGCAACCTAGGCAGGATGGTATCATCAAGGCAACCAAACCTGATAGTGGTGATGGCAGCAGCTTAGCAGGAGGCTGTGGCTCAGCAGTGACAACAGAAAAGGATGCTCAAACCTCTGAACTCTACCTTCCTTCTAGAAAGGGCAATTTATCCTACTGCAGTCAGAGTCCTCAAGCTGAGAAGATGTGGCAAGCAGGAGCTTTTCCTGGCCAGACTCCCAGCATGGGATATACCCACTCCCAAGGGGACCTCCAAGGGGTCCCACTGCAGGGGTACTGCACTCCCCACCATTTGCTGCCACTGCGTATGTGCACTCATCCCGTTAGGTGCCACCCAGGACTCCTGTGGTGGAAGACAAAGACCAAGCAGAAGACTCCAGAGGACACTAAGGCAAGGTAGAGCTGTGGGAACAGCCTCTTCAGGAATACAATGGGGACATCCTGGAAGAAGATGCCAGAGTGAATGACACAAAGCAAACTCAGGTTGCGATGACAGTTCCTCAACTCTTTGCTGACTTCAGCAGTCAGAAAAGAAGTCCTGGGAATTTCTGTGGCCTGCCTGGTTAAGATCTCCTCCAGCTACATGAGCTGGCAGTTCCCCTACAGCTCTGTTTGCTGACACCACCACCCCAGGGCTGGTCTCAGCTACTGGATATTTAAACAAAGCCACTCTAAAAAGAAACCTGCTGTGTGGTTTCAGGAGTATGAGGAGCACTGCCCTTCTGCCTGAGCTGGACTGCTTCTGGATGAGCTTTTTCCTGTGGTTATTTCTGCCCATTCCCAACTTGCTGAACTGCCTTTCCAGGGGGACATTTTAAAGGAGAAGGAGATTTCAAGTAAATGATTGCAACTTATTGAAAATAATGTGCTACTTAGCATTGGAGACAAGCATCCTGGCAGGCAGAAATGGGAAGCAGTGCTGGAGCAGATGGGAGTAATTAGGTTGTGATTTTCGGAAGGGTTTTCTTTGCTGCCTCCACTGTGCCTAAGATGTACTGGGGGGGGGGGGGGGGGTAGGGTTGGGGGGAGCAACCCATCCAACAACAGAGCTCCAAGAGAGGCAGACAATTCCTCTGCCAGGCTGTGAGCTGGCCTTTGGTGTGACTGTCCTGTGGGGAAACCAAAGGTGCCCCAGCACAGCAGTATTGCTGGTGGAGCACTGCTGGTGGAGCACTGCTGGCTGCTCTTGCTGTCCTCTCACACAGCCACAAGCAGGGTGAGATGCCTCCTTCCCCACCAAGGCACTCATCTGCCACTGAATCATGGATATCTCAACCATGCATTGATGAACAAGGTCTAGCCTAAATCCTTCCCTGGATCCTGTGGAGTAGTGTGGACACATCAGGTCCTCCCCAGGAACCCCCAAACTCCTCCACAGACCCACACAGTCCGCTGCTGGGCTTTGAAACACACATTGAACATCAGCTCTCAACCAACCTTTTGCCATTTAACCACCATCCACAGATTTGCTTGGGCTCATGAAGAGCCAGCTTGAGGAGTCACATGAGCTCACCTGGTTTTCTTTAAACACATGTTTTGACACCAGCCAGCAAACAGAGGGACAGCCACAATGGCAGCAAATGCCCCTGCTAACAAAACTGGTGACTAATCACCTTCTTTTAAGCTGATCTCAATACTCCCTGGAGCCTGAGCCTACATTTGTGAATGCTGAAGATCAACAGCACTGAACTTGGTACAAAAATACTCCCATCTGCCTCCTATTTGAGGACAGTGACACATTAAGTGGCTTGCTGTCAGCTGTCTGCATCCCTCTCGTACTCATACGTGTAGCTACAACCAAGTCAGGAGAGCTGGGGTTTCTTCCTCAGCTGATCCATGATGGCATAGCCTTGAGTTGCTCTTCCCAAACTTTCTTTCTGCAGAAAAACCTCCAGACTCTCTACACCTACCTAAACTCCTGTTTTTTTTTTTCTATGCAAGTATATTTGCTGCTTCTTTTCTTTTGCAACAGCAAACCCCAGACACAAAAGAAAAGCCAGTGCCTTCTCTTTAAACACAAAGTCACCTTCAAGACTCTGTGCTCAGAAGGAATAAATGAACTCTGAGAGCTTTGTGGAGGATACTGAAGCACCTCCAGCTAGGTCTTTACACTGCCAGTTCAAGGGTCCACATGGCAGACAGCAATGGGAATGTCTTATTGGCAAAGCACCTGGTGTCCACCTGAAATGGGTACCAACAATCCCAGTAACCCATGTGGAGCATGTCAACGTTAAGTAACCATAGAGAAAATCAACATCCAAACACAAACACCTATTTCCAACATAAACAGAAGCTGGAAATTTCCAACTACACAGACACACACCCTTCCAGGAAGCAAGAATGTAGAGAAGTTGGGGTTGTTGGTTTTTTTTTTCCCCTTTCAATTGACATAAAAGTTCCCCTCCTCACTCCAACCTTTCCAACACTTACAAACAGATGAACAGATTTTTGCTCAGATTTTCCAACACAGGCTGCCACGAGATGAGGCATGGAAAATTTCAGCTGGCAAAATGGCCTTTTGTGCATCTACTTATTTATTTATTTCCCAGGGAGAGAAAAAAAAAAAAGGAGGAACATTGTGAAACTGATGGGCTGCTTCTGCCACCGATTTTCACTTGAAAGCCACAAATCAAACCTAGAATCCTAGCAACAGATCAAGAGACAGGCTTGTAGCCAGAAGCACTACAAACCCACCTCTTCTCCCAATGTGGATGGGACTGTCCATCAGGGCTGTTTGGGAGCAAAGCACTTCCACTATTGTGTGAGATATGCTTTTAAAGGTGGAGAAGTGTTCCTTCAGTCCATAAAGCACCCAAAATTGTGATAAGGTACATAATTCTCACAGAGATAGGAACAAGTCACATCAGTTGAGAGTAATGGTTCATCTAGCCCCAGAGGCCAACTCCAGCTGTGGCCAAGTCCTAACAGAGACCCAATCAAGGCCATGACCAACAGCAGAAGCATCAGATGCTCAGGGCTGTGGCACTTCCCTCAACACTGTCTTACCCACCTTTGGTTCTGGGAACTTGCACAACAACCCAAATTGAGATCAATCAAAACTGTTTCCTGAATCAAAACTGAAATTGCCTCCTCCCATTTCATGTTATTGTTTCCCACCTCCCCAAAAATTTGGGTCAATTTCAAAACAAGCAAACTGCTTTGAAAAACAGTCACTTCCCACCTTTCTGGGGTGCAAGTGTTCAAATTACTTCTTTAATCCAACCCAAATGAAAACAAAAGAAGTCTAAATCACCCTCAAACCATGCTTTTGGGCTGTGAGAAATGGGAGAAGGGAATTTATCACATGCCAAAAAGTTTCTCAGCTCCCAGCAGCAGCTCTCCATCACTTTAGGAGGATGCAGCTCATATAAGCCACAGAAGCTGCAGAAGAGAGACACGTATTTGATAGCACTGACAGAGTCTCCACAAGTATTCTCCTAACCCCATCCCAAATGGGTTGCCATAGCAAGCTTAGATCTGGCAGCAAAATGATCAAAAGATCTGAAAAATTATCACTAACACACTGGGGTGGAAAACACCTCCCCACACATACCCCCAAACTGGAAAAATGAGCTAAAATAGCTTCAAAAATAAGGCACAATGTTACAGTGCTTACCCAAAACAAGATTCCCCAAGAAATGTGACTCCCTGGGAACCTGAATGAACACAGATGAGCTTGGCTTTCCAGTCATTCCCTGCATCCTGCTCCTAGTTCACAGCTAGTAGCTCATGGATGCATGCATCACTGCAGGCTGTTGGTCAACTCCCATCGGCTTCAGCAGTGAAAAACCCAGCTGTAGTTTTTCCCTCTGAAATTTGGGGGGCAGGTAGACTCAGAAGCTGATTGAATCTCTTGTGCCACAAGCAGATTGCAGAACAGAGGTGGTTTTAGCAGCAGAAAACAGGCTGAAGTGCTTGCAAGCATTAAAAACAAGCCAACCAAAGCCTCATCAGTGGACAAACCACCTCCTCCCCTCCCAATTACAGCAGCTTCAAGCCCACCTTTGCCACATCCCACAGAGCAGTAAACCCTCATAATTCCACCTAATTAAGTAAACCAACTTAGCCCCCCCCAAAACCACTCTGCAAACAACCCCATCACCCCAGAGCCAAACTCTGGGTGCAGAGTGGCCAACCCTGTTTTACTGGCACTCTTCCCTGGGAAGAGCACAGATAAATTTTGGTCAGACACAGGCCCCTTCCCCATCCCACTGAGCACCTCACACATGGCCAGGCATGCTCATGGTCTGGCCCCGAGGCAGGCTGACACTGAGGAGCGATGCTGAAGTGAGCTGATGTTGGGCAGCGATGCTGAAACAGGCTGGAGAAATCCGGAGCTTGGCTTATCTCACACAGCAGTTGTCCCTTTCCTAAGCAGGACAGGATTAGCTGGCTACAGTTACAGCTCTGAAGCCTCATCAATCCCTTATCTGCATAGGCAAACCCAGCATGTCTCAGATTCTCCAGCTGCACCGACTGCACTATAAGGGAGAGATTGTCCGTGGCCACCCACCCTCCTCCATCCCAACCTCCTCCATCACACTACCCTCCAACACACCTCAGCCCCTGCCACAGGCAGTGGACAAGGACCAGGACTGACCTCCAGCTGCTCAGAGCAGCAGCACCCACAGCAGATAAAGGAAAGCAGAGCAAGAACCAGCGCTGCTCTGCTGCTGGGCTAGATTTGAGCAGAAGATATAACCCAGCTAATTGACCACAGACTGGCCTGGCTCAGGGGAGCAGCATCTACTGCAGAGAAAAGCTGGTGGCTGGGATGGTAAATTGGCATTACAGGAAGCAGAGGGGAGGAGGGTAATGCAAACATGCCCACATGCCCCCATTCTAACACCCCTTGGAGTGTGTCTGGGATTTTTTCCAACCCTAGATTGTGATACGGGGTGAAAAAAAATGAGATTTTGTTATTGTGATGAGAAGAGAGTGCAGTTAAAACACAGGGCTCTGCCTTGGTCCCTTCAAGGGACCTCACCTTCTCCTGGTGGAGTTTAGGTGATGAACCAGAGGTCCCCCTGCAGCACCAAGAGAGTAAATTGTCACTTAGGGACAGAGGACTAAGGCATCAACCCCAAACCACAGACCTGGCTTGGACTTAGTCATGGAGATATATCCCAGCCCAGAGCATGGGGCTCCCTAAGCCCTGCAGAAAAAAAATCAGCAAACAAAAGATGAGATTGCTCCCAAGACAGATCCAGCCATAAACACCCCCACTCTGAACGCCAGTTGGGCTGGGATCTTCGTGATGCTTTGCATATGAATCCTCCTTGCTGAAAAGAAATGGGTCCTTTGAATGCACTGAATCTGCTAATGAGAAGCTGGGGCCTCCAGAGCCCCCATGAAGGACAAGGGTACCGTTTCAATCGCCCCAGGCCAAGCCCTGAAACCTGAGGACAAACAAAGAGAGGTTTTCCCCCAGAAGGAAGCTGCCTTTCCAGCCTGCTCCCCTCTTGGAAAGGTCATCTCCCCTGGACATGCAGCGCCTGTGATGCACAAAGCAGCAGGGGTAAAAAAAAGTCATGGGTGAAAAGACTGGCAAGAACCCAAGCTGAAAAGCTGCATTTCAGATTCCCTTCTTCCACAATCCTTCAGAAAAGGTGACCTGTGAGACTCCATCCAAGGGAAGTTGGCTTGTTAGACAGCCATGTGCCACTCGAGTCTCGGGTTTGCTGAATGATCTGAAGGTACCTGCTGCCCATTGTCACATGGCTGAGGGCACTGCCACTCTGTTGCCAGGTTGGTGGCCTTGCCATGGGCTAGATTTAGGGGTTTTTCTGTAATATAGGAGAGATTTTCCAGGTCTCAGAGCCAAGCTATCACAGGAAAGAGCACTGTTTTTCTCCTCTCACAAAGTGGGCAGCACAGAACCACGACAGACATCTTCACCAAAAGCTGGGGACAGACGTGACACAGCCTCCCACTACAGAGTGCCCTGGGGGCATGTCCTCTCCATCCTGCTTCCTGACATGCCCTCTGACCAGAATCATCCAGAACCATGTTCCCATTTCCAGCAGTAACCTTCTGATGCAACCCAAGAGCTGAGCACAGCCCTTGTCACTCTTTTGCTTACTTGAAGGTAGTAGCCTCATCCTTCAGCGCTTGGAGGTGGCTGCAGACACAACGTACCCTTTCTTTAGAGCATACAGACATGAGCAAAGCGAAACAGAAGGAAGGAATAACTATTCAACAAGGACACTCCACCCAGGGTGAAACCTCAGGAATGAGTTTTGCAGTAGGAAACCTGCCCTGGCAAAGGGGAGATTGCAGCCACTGCCGAGTGCAAGTGGATCAGAAGAGGCTACCATCGGTCATTGTCTTCTCTGAGACCACCCATGGCCCAGGGTCTCTGCTTCTTGGAGGTTGGACACTCCTCTTCCCTGAGAGACAGGGTGTCCCATTCCAGAGGCATTAGAAACCACCAGTCCCCATGTCCACCTCACCCCCAGCCATGGTATCAGGTCATTTAAAGACCTCTCCATGACAAATCTGGAAGTTATATGCCTATGAGGATACATCTAGTCTAAAGCACAAGACACATTTATAACCAAAGGCATGGGCTTTACTCAAGTCCTGCAGTGTAGCCACCATTTAGATGCAATACACCAGTCACTGGACAACACCCAAGGCCACCTTGCCTTGGGTGGTGGCCTATACTGGGACAATAACAGGCCACTTCTCATTGTTATAAATGTCACCCAGAGGACAGGACCAGAGCCAGTCTCCCTGGAGCCTGTATGCATGTCACTCCTCTGTGTTTCTGCAGTAATACAGCTCTCCAGAACTAAGTGTTTCTCTAACTCCTTGCAGACTTCACTTACATATGAAGTTTTTCTCTCCATGCTATACATAGATCATACCAAAGCCCTCCTGAATACTCCTCTTCCACGTACTTGGTTTCCAAGCCTGTTCCACTCACAGTACCACAGAGAGGTCAAGTTTGCCCAAGCCTAGACAGTCCATCAAACTCTCAGGGCTGAAACATGCTAGCTGGAACCCAGCTTTGCTGGGATTCAATGACCTCAGGGAAATAAATGAGTACATTTTCTGGACACTGCTCAACCATCGACCTGCTGAACCTGGTATCCACCCTGGTCCTCAAGCATGCCAGACAAAGCCCAACTCTTTGAAAGGCAACAGCCGGTCAGTCGGCAGCGTTTTAAGGCCAGAAAACAGCTCTGAACGTTCAGTTCCTTCTTTAAATAGAGGCCCCTTCTGTAAACGATCTGTTTGGACAGGAGGGAGAGTGCTGCAAGAGTCCAAGCACTTGTGAAATAGGATCAGCTGCCTTTGCTCCCACTCCATTCAAAACATGTGGGGGGAACAAAGAAAACCAAAACTGGCAAAGCAAGAGGGGAGGAAAGAACCCCTGCACCTCTGTGCTGCTGGAAGGGTGTGAGACACCAGAGAAAATGGAGAAAAATAATTAAAAAGGATCAATTAGTGGCATTTCTGTTTCAAGGTGTTTTTAATTATATTCAATGCAAGAGGCTCTTGATGCAGATTTCCATGCTTTGGGGCCATGGAGTAACAGGATTCAGCTCTGCCTTCTACCCTGAAGAACCTTGTTTGGGGTTTTACCACTAAGCTCACCCATCTGCCTGGTTCAGCAGGACTCTTGGGCAGGGTGAGGCTGACACTCTGCCCCACTGTGAACTGACCAGACAGATGGATGCACAGCTCCCCCCTTTTCCTGCAAGAGAGGTCACAGCCATAAAGAGAGAGAAGATTAAAAAGGGAGGAAAAAAAAAAAACCATATTAAAGAAAAAAAAAAATCTTTGCCCAACTCCGGCTGTGTCTCAGATCAAAGATCATCTCCAGCGAGGCCATCTGGTCCTTGTAAATGTAAAACCAAATTGAAAGTGCTGCCCTCACCTCCTCTGACTCCCTAGGCAATATTGCTTTTCCCGGCCGGGGCCGGAGCTCGCAAAAGGCATCTGTATGTAATATAGAGTCGTCGTGCAGCTGGGCTGTAGGTTTGTGAAGCCCACCATTTTCATTAGCCAGGAAGCCAAGGGAAATGTTTTCTTTGGATCTCCAGAGGCCCTGTTATTCCCAGGGGCTTTGGGAATAGCCCATGGCAGAAACCCTGGGATGGAGGAGCACTGCTCCACATCCCCCTCTCTCCTCTCCAACTGGAGATTGGGTTGTCGCTGCTGTGCCGGTTGAGAAAGGGACGCACCAGGAAGCGCACACATCCCCACCACCATGAAAGCACATAAAACTCTGACTGAAAGCAAAGAAGGAAATTGGATAGTACAGTTTTGGGTCTGAAATCCAGCATCACAGAAAGGTTCATGGGAATCAGGAAACAGCAGTATGAGTGGTCAGATAATTGGCCAGCTGCATTGATGAGCCTCTTCAAAGGCATTCTGGCCAAGGTCTGCAGATGGGTTTCTCAGTTACATCTTAATTTGCATGTCCATCCTCTCCTTCCCCAGCTCAAGTTGGTTTCTCCTACCATTGCTCTCTGCCTAGGGTGCAAAAGAGGATGCAAAGGTCGGCAAACAAATGGAGAGAAACAGGCAGACCAAACTGAGTGCTTCCAAAAAGGGGATACAACCCATCCTAGCCAAAAATGACTTGTGAAAAACCCCACCACTGCCAACTCAAATACTCCAGGCTCAACTTGAAAGGCAAGCGGGATCCGCTCTTGAGAGGAGACAGCTACACGGGAGACGTCGCAGGCAAAGAGGAGGCAGCTTGAGGAATTCCTTCCCATCAAGCTTTATTGTGTTATTCCAACTAAGCAGAGACAAAAAGACAAATCTCAGCTCCCTACTTTCATTTATAATTGAACCCAGTCCAGAAGGATGGAGCAAGTACCATCTGTAATGCAGAGTGCATTAGCAGCCGGCAGAATGAAATATTCAAATTACTGTAGGCTACCTCGCATTTTAATGACAGGGTTACAAAAACCTGACTTGTAACTGGAGATTGGACTGGAAGAACAGAAAGTTTGTTTTTCCAGTGCATGAATTAACCTAACAAAATGTTACTTTCGGGGGGAGGGGGAGGGAAGAAAAAGCATTTGCACGGGTAATTCTGCAACACATCCCAACAGGCTCACAATAAAAAAAGAATATTATTCCATTTAGCTATCCTAATTGATATATTGTCCAGGGAGAGGAAAAAACTTAGGGAAACAAGCCTCTTTCCTTTTGGCTGAAGATACTAAATGAACTAGACAAAGGTGTGCATGAGCCTTCCCAACACGCACAGGTCCCATACACAGGGATCAGTGGCAGTACACATGTGCATCCACAGGGTGTGTGGGTGCAATACTTGCAGGAGCCAAAGCCTTTTGGTGCTGTGCACCAATCTGCACATGCAAATGGCCTCTTGATTTTTGTGCTTGTGCCTGCACCAGGATCCGTTCGTTTTGATATCGTTAATCAGGGCTGCTGAAAAGCCTGCCTGACACATAAGTGGCTGTAGCCCCTAGCAGTAGTCAAGATAGAGTGACAGGCTCCATTTAAGATGTCATAGCATATAATAAAGTGTAAAACTATACTTAAAATAAACGAGATAGAAACAATAAACTTGACTCTAGGTTTGAACTTTCTGGCAGAGCATCAGAGAGACATGAGGACGTGCATCTGCAAGAGGGCATGGGGCTGGGGTGGGTGAAGGGGACGGTCCTCCACTAGCCTGCACTCAGGTGAGAGCAAGGAGGGCTGCCTCACACGTCCTCCAACAGAGCCATGCTTCTCAGCAACCCTATGATAACAACCAACCTGCACATGGGACATTTCTGGAGCTTCTGGAGGTGGATGTTAAGAAGGAGGAGGAAGACAAGAAGCTGTAACTGGATCTGCTGGGGACCAAGTAGACTACCAGGCTATGACAGGCACTGTGATTCAAGTGAGCAACCCATTGAAGGGGCTGAGAAGAGAAAAAGGAATTACCCAAGGTAGGTGTCACCTCCAGGCATCTAAATAGAAGCTGAGACAATCCAGCCCAAAACACTCTTTCATCCTGGGCACCCAGAGACCATCACCAACTTCCAGTCATGCTCCTGGAGCATGCCTTCCTCTCCACCCCCAGACAGTAGCACCATGATAAGCTGGAGAGGCAGTGATGTCCTCAGCATCTCCAGCCTGGGCTTGGCCACGTGCCCCAGGAACAGGAGCCACAGCAGATGCTGGAGCCCTTCCTTGGCAGGATAAGGATCAGGCCCGTGCATGGGGGAGGAGGAATGTGACACACATACTAACAAAAGCCCCGTTTCACTCCCCAAATCACTTCTCCACACCCTAAAACCTCCTGCGTGCCCAATGGCAGCTCTCCATGCTGAGACAAACCAGTCAATCTCCCTCCTGCTAAGCAGTTAAATTAGACAGTATTCAATTAATAACAGCTGAATATTCTGTCACATTTAGGAAGATGTATGGTAAGACAAGCGAGTTGTGATGTCTGTGACAGAAATGATAAAAGTTCTCCCGACACAGCCTGGCAGATACTTGGCTACAGGAACTGCTTGCTCTCATGGACTCCAACGTCAGCACAGACACCAGGCCCAGCGCTGCCTTCAAAGGAGAGACACTCCAAATTGCACAGGAGAACCATTGCCAAAATCGTTTGCAGGCAGCTCCCTCCTGCCCTCCTTCTGGGATCCATCTGAGACGCAGGGACGAGACCCTGGAGAAGATCTTGGCCAAGAGAAGCCCGAGACAGTGCCTGCCAGCCACCATGTGGCAAGCATCACTCTCTCAAGCTCAAACTCTCCCCTGTCACCTAAAGGCCACCCCACGACGCTCTTCCTCCCTCAGGCTGCCTCAATTTACCTATCTGCAAAAGGGACAGGGATCATCTCCCAAATAACCCAGGGGAGACTTGGGGCAGCATTTGCACAGCACCACAACCATGGGCAAGCACCTGCTGCCCAATAAGACAGTTCTCCATCTAATTTACAGATGCATTGTGGCCAGGGGACACATGGGAGCAGTGCTCTTGAGGCAACCTCCTCTTCTTCTGGGGGGGTTGTTTTGTCAGCGGTGTTGTTTGCGAACACAGTTTTGTTGCTAAGAAACTACCTTCATATTGCTCAGAGAGCAAAGACAAAGCAACCATCCAAATAACTGTATTTTGACAGTAGCCAGATCGTAACCAGAAACGATCCATTTTCCCCTGCTCTCTGGATGCTCATTAACATGGTCTAAACACCACACTCCCATCTATAACCCACACCCTATATGTACACACGTGTGGCACAGGCAGGCACCGGGGACCCGTGCTTCGTGTGCGGTGGGCTCCGTTGCATCCATTCATCACTCTAGCAGAAGCTGAAGGAATCAGACCCAGGAAGAGGAGAAGGCTCCCTGGGGAGGCCCCACGGCTCCCTTCTAGGTGGGAAGATAGCATGAGGTCTTTAAGCAAGAGGTACATAAGAAATAACAGGGACAAGGTAAGATCTCTGCCCACATCCACAGCAGCTAGCTCTGCACATCAGTCCCTGGTTTGGGGAGAAAGGTAATTAACTGTTGGCTTAGGGTTTGTTGACCAGGTTGGGGTTGCTTATTGTTGTTTTTTTTAAATCCCAGGAGAGAAAAAGGAGGGGGGGGGGGAATAAAACCCATTTGCTGCTTAGTTTCTACAGTACTCTCTACCTTTTGCTGCTTTCAGGATGGGTAGGTAGATCCTGCTACACAGGGAAGACCAGAGCACACCCCACCCCCAATCACCCTGACATAGATATGTTCCCAAGCCAAGTCCCTAGGATCCTGAAAACCAGTCTGCCAATACATCCACCTTCTAGGGCAGGAGGACATCTCTACCTTTCCTGCCAGAGCACCTCCAGCCCTTCTTTGCTGATCCACTGCAACTGGGAGGACTTAGACGGGTCCCAGAAAAGATGTGAAAAGCAACACATCTACTGCCTCAAAAAAGGCAGGAAAGCAGCAAAAACACCTCCAGGGCAGCAGCAGCAGCTGCTTGTGCTCATCGAAGACCATCCAGGATGGTGCTAAAAGGCTTGGTGGAAGTGGTGGTGCAGTAACATTGGCAATGCCCTACCAGCATCAGACTGGTGTCACGACGAAGGAAGGGATATGAGTAACTGCCATAGGACAGGGACACAGACCCGGGCACCTTGTACCCATTCTTATGCAAAAGTGCCCTGGGGCCACAGACCTGCTGCCACTGATTTACAGGCAGAGGGAAAGGTAGGTAAAAGGCAAAGCTGAAACCACAAAACCACAACCAGTTGTGACAAGGCAACCTAAAGGGCACCACGCGTTTGCAAACCCCTCGTGCAAGAAAGGATGCCCAAAGTCACAGCACAACCATGGTGGCTCTCACCACCCCAGCAAGACAGCAAAGGAGGACATGCCATCCTTCACCCTGAACCACCCATGGCAGTCCCCAGCTGAAGAGTCAACCTAGACTACGGGTTCACTGCCAGCAAGGGACTGAATCAGCCTCGGCATGCACCCTCTGCATGCGCTTGTGTATCAAGCAGTGCCTGCAGGCAGGGACCACTGGGGCTTGGAAGAACAGTGCCCTGACCTGGGTGCTTTTTAGGGTAAATAAGGAACAAAATCGAAGCTCTAGGAAGCAACTCCACAATATGGTGGGTGTTTGACTCTCTCCCTGGGCCAGCTGGAGCATGGCTCTGGCAGATCCCTTGCTCAAGCGCAAGACGCTTCTGCACATACCCGAAACCCCAGCCCAGCACCAATGGGCCCGTCTGCTGCAGAGCAGCAGCTTGCCACGTGTGTTTTCCCTGCCAAAACCCTGAGCTCCACCCCACAGTAGGAGAAAAAGGGAAGGGTGAGAAGAGCTCTGTCAAAACCCACCAAACCCCAAACAACATTTCTCTGCAGCAGAACAAAGCCCTCGGAAATCTCTTCTCTGCTTGGGTCCCCTGACCCACATGAAAGCAGCATTTTTCTGGGCTAATTACACAGGCTGCTCCGAGCCTCCTGGCAGAATACAGGCTGCAAAGGCAGACATCAAAGAGCTCCCAACTTTAAAATAAATAGAAAGCAAAGACAGCAGGGTCCGCGGGAGATCTCTCCCGGTTGCCTGCTCTGCTCGCCTGGGTTGAACGCTAGAGGTGACTCAGTTCACAAGACCCCCCAGCAAGGAAAGCCTGGGGAAGAGGGAGGGCAGCTATCCCTACTTTGTATCTGCATGGCACATTCCCAGCAGCCACAGGCAAGGCTGGGTTGGGTCCTTGTAGGAAAGTTTTCCAAAGCCTCCACCTAAGGGAAGGACCAACAGTGGAATCTGTCTGCTACCTGGGGTGGGCAAGCTGTGAAGCGCTGGATGGAGCAGCCAAGGTTGGGTTGTGGGAGACAATGGAACAGGAGCCACTGCCATATGCCAGGCAGTGGTGGCTCCCATCACAGCTGGTCTGGGCATCAGATCTGGGCACTGCATGCCTTAGTTTCCCCAGAGCTGAATGCACCCATTGTACCTAGAGCTCCTGAGATGGGATTTCCCAAACAGGTCATTAATCCTGCAGCCTTCTAGTGGAAGCCTTGGTCCTGCTCAGGTTGAGTCATAGTCTGTGCCCACAGCTCCTGATGGACAAGAAACCCAAACTCATCTGCTTCACTTGGGAAAGACAGAATATACCTTTGCTGTCTTCTCCAGGAAAAAGGCAGCATCCTCAAACCACTAGCACACCACGAGCATCCATCCCCCCATCCCGGTCCAGAAAGCAGCAGACTCTCCTGGCTTTCAGCTGGACACCCTGATATGCCAGGCACATTTGCATCAGAGATGACTGGGAAAGATGAAGCCATCCTAACAGCTCCTCTGGACCCTACTTTTCACCCTCTCCTGGGGGCTTAATAAGGCCTTGCAGCACATGCTCCCCAGAGCAACCAGCCTTTGCTCCTTCTTGCTGATGAGCACACAGAGATACCTCCAAAACATCAAGGCATGACCAGAAATCCTATGGGTCTTCAGGCTCTGGTTCTTCCATGGACAGCAATTACCCAGGAGTGCTGCCACGAGACATTTCTACCCCTGGAAAAGGACAGGAACATGGCAATCTTCAGGGGATGCTCTGAGGTTCAGGAAGATTAGTGCTCACAAAACTGTCACATGAGGGATGCCAACTGGGCTCCCAAACCCAGCATGGTCCAGCCCTTGGTCTCTCTACTTCTCCCCCAGCCTTGGCTCCAGGGGTGCAGAGGCAAGGAAGAGGTCTGGACCACACCTCACTTCCTCCTAGGGAGGAGAAGGAAGATGAAAGGAAGGATGAAGCTGGGACAGCCAAGAGTGGGATGTGAGGGGAAGGTGTCAATTAAAGCAATGAGGCCCTCCACATCCCTGTGCCTGACAGCCAGGCTGAGCAGAGCTGACAGCCAGAGCATCGGCTGGCTTCCCTGTCTTGCTCACCGGAGCACGCTTTCTCCCACACACCCCCAGCTCCAATCTGGCAAGGTCGGGGCATCTGGACACCAAAAGCAGCGTGGTGTCCCTTCCCCTGCCCCCAGAGATGCTCATACTAAGGGAAATTAGCATGATTTGGGGTTTAAGCAGGCCACAGCCAGCCTGGAGGTGGACAGTAGTGAAGGCCTTGGTCAGGGCTGGGTGGGACAGCAGAGAGAGACAGAAATAACTAATGAGTGCTGCAAGGTCTCTGCCCCTATACAGGATGGCATCAGCCAGGCGCTGGGATGCAGGGAAGGTGCCAATGCAGCAGACACTGGCTGGCAACTCACCCTCCAAAGCCCCCCCAGGCAGCGTGCCTGCATCCCCACTCCCCCTTGCTTCTCCTAGGAATCACAGCCTGCGAGCCCCTGCTTCAATCCCCTGCCTGCCCTCCCTGCAGGCTCAATCCGATTACTGCTAATACACATCTCCTCCTGGGCTCCAAAACACGCTCTTCTCAGCTGAAGGATTCACAGGAACACGGAAAACTTGTCCTGATTGCAGCATTAATGGTCGTGTGGCCCATGTCATCACCGAAATGGCCTTAGGGGGAGAGTTGATGGGTCTCTGAAGTCATCAGGACTACCCCACCTCATCTTGCTCCCCTTATTAAAACCATTCATCCTGGGAGCTAAATGAATATGTTTCATCTTCAAATGCTGAGACACAACAGCAAGCAGGCAGAGATCTAATAGAACAATACCCATCTAATCATGCCGATTTTTCTCTCCCCATCCTGCCTTCATATTACAGGCACGGCCATGAGACCAAGCTGGGGCTGCAGGCAATGGGTGAGGATGGACATGGCATGCTCCTGGCTTTGCCATGGCTTGTGTACCTCCTTCCCTACCCCTCCCAGGGTCTTCCTTCTCTGCCACAGTGGAAAATGCCCCAGGACATTTAAAACTAATAAACCAAATAGACACCAACTCCAAGAAGTCTAAGGGAACCAGGGAAGCAGGGCAAACCCTCCACCAACAGCAGACCACTGCTTCCCATGGGAATACTGCATATGCCTTACCATCCATGAACCATTTTGGTCCTCCTTCTCACACCCACCGCAGGTTTTCCAGCTCCCATTCCCTTAGATACAGGGTTGATTTTTATCCTTGCTTGCTAAAGCACCTTTTTGCATGCATGACATTGGGAGAAGCATTACAATATTGTGTCTCTTGCATACTAAGGACCTCCAACAAGGTCCCCAGCTGGGAATACTGTGGTGGAGGCCACAGCAGGTGGAAACACTGGGAAGGGCTGAGAAAGGTGGTTCATCTCTTGCATCTTTCAAGAGCCTGTTGGAGACGCTGCTGGCTTCCCCTTCCTAACCCACGTTTGCACAGCAAATCCCCATTCTATCCAATTATTAACAATAATAACGGTGGTTGGCTTGCTGGATGCCATCTGGAGCCCTGCCACGCATGCCCACCGGCCCTGGAAGGGCCAGGATAGGGCTGACCCACAGGGTGAGGGCCAGGGCTGGGGGGCCTGGCCGGGTGGCGGCTACCAGCTCAGGATAGACCCCAGGACCCGGTGGGCCCACCCAAGCTGTCGTGCTTGTGTTCGCTGTTGTGGCAGGCTTCATAAGGCTCCGCTCTTTGACTGGCGTTGAGTTTATGTGAAAGTAATTAACAGTAATTAATCCTTAATTACAGTAATTAGCCAAGTCGCAGTAAATTAAACCACATCTGGAGCAGATGAGGGCTTCCGAATGGGAGGCTAGTGCAGGCGACAATCGGAGAGATGCTGAATTCATCTGACAGCATCTGATTAAGGCTACCTGTTGCAAGAGGCTCATTTGCATCGTGTTTTTGTTTGCATTTTGGCAGTAACCCTTTCAGCTAGGCTCCCACCCTCTACCCCCACTCTCCCTGCCCTCTTCCACCTTCCCACGTGCCCCTGTAGAGCTGCGTGGATCTGTAAGGATAAGCAAGCAGCTTCAACCCAAGGGTCTCCCTGTCATCTCCTCTACCAGCCCAGGCTACCCCAGCACAGTAAGGATGGGCCAGCACAGAGCCAGGGAGCCACCAAGTTCCCTCACACTTCCAGAGAGCAGGAGCTGCTAAAGGGGTGGTATACAAACCACCCACCTTGTGGGCAGGCACCAGGCAGGGGATGACCAAGCAGAAGGGAGGGAGCATGGTGGAGGCAGAGTGATGGAGACCAGCTTTGCTTTCTGTCTTCCCTGCATCTTGCATTGTAACAGCTACAATAATAATAATGATACTAAAAAATCTGGACTCCAAAGAGGAGAACATTAGCAAAAAAAGGCAGCTTGTTATTAATACTACTCAGCATTTACCCAGTGCCATGCAACCTTGGAGACCTTTGGTGATGTTCAGCCATGCTCACAGGGAGGGGGAAATCCCTTCCTTCCCTTTCTTCCTCCAGTGGAGAAACCACAAGACAGAGAGGTGAAACAGGCTATGAGAGGCTCAGCTATGGCTTGTCATGTTTGAATGCTGAGGAAAAGAGCTCAGGGAGCAAACTGTGCTGTGCTGACTTGGTTTCATGCCTTCATTCCACATGGCTGGGACACATTTGGCTCTGAGCTATTAGAAAAATACCAGAGAAAATTCACAAAAATACCTTACACTCTTCTGGTCCTCAAACTTTGCCAGCATCACCAAACCCCAGGACAAGGATTTCCAAGGCAGGAAGATGCCAATGGGATTTCAAGAGCAGAACTGCAACCATAAAGGTCCAAAAGCAAATGCCTGATTTCAGTAGGTCTTGCAAAAGCTTCAGGCCTTAACTGCATATAATTCATAAGTACGAAGGTCCTGTGTGTCTTGCCTTTTCATCATACAAGTACAGGGTGGATGAGTAGTGTACCTAGGCTCCCAAAGCCTTGGCAAGGAGAGTTCAAAAACCCTTTCATACTAAAATATTGTCTCTCCTCCAGAACTCAGAAGATTGCCAAAGCCAACAGATGTAACAAGCCCTGGAAATCATCAGAAGAACTTCACTTTATGAAACACGGAAAAGGGCTACGTTTGCCCCTGGCTGCAAAATCAAAGCAAACTTCTGAATTTCCTGCACACACAAGAGTCTTGCATTAAAGAATGTGGTTTCCCCACCTCCATTTTGACTCCACATCAGGCAGGATTGCCCCCTGCCACTGAAACCCAGCTGAGCACTGTAAGAGTCACCAACCAGCTGACATCCAACAACTGTCCAGCCCAGAAACGCACTTCAGGCTGGAGAAAGAGGAATTCACAGCTTTCCTCCTGTCCCAAGATGTAACATAGTGTCCCTCAGCTGCCAAATGGAGCAGAAAAAATTAAGTAGACTGAAGTGATCCTCCACCCAATCCCACCTTCCCAAACCAGGTAGGTCTCTGAATGCAGATGCTACCTCGAGATAACTGTTCCTGGTGCAAGAACAACATCTGCCCACCTGGGGGAAAGGATTTTGCAGTCAACTTAAAAGGACAGGGAGGGTTCCTGATTCACACCCTCAATATGAACTTATACTGTCCTTCCAGTGCAATTTTGCTTTCAATCAATAGTTTTCTAACTAGATATTCATTCCATCAGCTTTGTACTTGAGATCCTTCACAGCCATGGCATTTACAGTAAATCACATTATTTTGCTGCAGCCACACTTTTGGCTAAAAAGAAGTAATTAAATTCATATGAATAGAAGATTCCCTCACAAGTATCTTCAAGAAATGCACCCCTCAAATTCACAGTATCATTTTGCCTTGCACAGAACCAGCATAAATTGGGAAGCTGTAACCAAACAGACAAAGCCTGCTCCAGCCAGGCACAAAGAGTGCAGGACTTTGCTCTGCTATGGAAGCAGCAATGACCTCAGGTGTTTTAATAATGGAGGCAGAAGAGCCTGGTTAGGCCTGCTTGTCCTCCACAGGTCTCAGCTAATAGCTATCTGCACAGACCATGGGTGATAAAGATGTGGCCTTCAAAGCTGCAAAATATTCAACATCTCAACATGGTTGTCTGTGCATGTGCAGCTCAACACACTTGGGAAGACAGTCACTTTGGACCCAAGCAGATGTTTCTTTTCAGCTTGTGCATCCTTACATCCAAATCTCCTCCAACCTCACATGGCTACAAAGCTTCACCTCTGCACACACAAGGAATTCCCTTCTCCTTGCGTTGAGGCTTAAGAGAATCAGTTCTCAAGACAACACCCAGCTGTCTCCCCCTGGATCAGGATGTGCTGAGCCCCCTTTCCCCAGCAGACAGCACAGGTGAAGTGTTGCAACCTCCTCTGCTCATCTGCCTGCTGCTCCTCTCAGTGCTGGCAAAGACTTGTAGGAATGAGGGGACTAGGTGAGCATCTCCTGCAAGATGGATAGAACTAGACCCAAAATTGAAAGCTCCCTAAACCTGCAGTGTTGCTCAGCCCAGCTGCCTTAACTGCTTGCAACTAGTACATTTCAAACTTTCAAGCCTATGTCCTTCATGGTGGCTTTTGATTGCATAAGTAAGCAGCATGAATTCTTTGGCTTTTATGTGTCATGGTTTGGAACACATGTCCCTGCTTTGTGCAGTACAAATTACCAGGAAACCACTAAGGGAAATGTCCCTCCCATGTCAGTGGGGTGACTTAACTCCACCAAGTCTATCTTCTCCACCTTTTCAAGCCTAAATAGACCCTTGTGACTTTTCCTTGTAGAAGTCCTTCAACGAGCAACCTAGTGGTTGATCCATTTCCAGTGGTTTTGCACTACTTCAAATGAGAAAAACACCAGCACTGAAAAACTAATGAGGTCATGAAGGGAAGAGGCACATCTTCTTCCTTCATCTCTCCACGGACACAGCCAGATGAGTTTCCTCAGCTATCAACTATCACCATTATTGGACCAAACTCTAGCGTGGAAGTTTTAACCTGAAAACAGAACTGCCTGGGAAAGTTCCCAAATAAAACCAACTATAAGCCTCGTCCAGGGCAGGCAGGATGGCCCAAAGACCTGGGGCTGGAGAGGTGAGAGGCAGTAAATCTGCCCAGCCCTGCCAGGGACGCAGCGCGGATGCGCCCATGATCGCAGACGGGCACATACGTGCACGTTTTATGGCCATGTGTGAGCTCCTTCCAGGCCGAAGGCTCAGGTCCCTCCTCATCTGCACAGTTCAAATTAATTATACACTTTAATTTCATGAATTATTAATTTGATTCTGAGTCGGCAGCTTACGATTATCCAGCGCTACAGACTATGCAATTCCAGCTTCATTAAAACATCACCAGCTGCCTGAGAGACAGACATTAAATAGCAGAGAGTAATAATAAAATTAAGCTCCCTGTGCATAGCAACAGAGTCTTCTCCAGCCACACGCAGCCAGGGCCCAACTGGTAAACAGGTCTCTTCCAGGAGCTTTATTCCCTTCCTGAGGATGGTCCCACCCCACTCCCTCACCAGGAGGATACTGCTCCAGGGATGGGTGGCAGCAGAGGAATGGGGGTCTGCAAGAGCATCCCTGGGATGGGGGGGGCGGGGG
>VWZX01003684.1:29864-39876 GCA_013399015.1 Galbula dea | reverse complement strand
TTTTTAACTTCCAATCCAGTCTCTCCTTTAACTGCCATGCATGGGGGCTGGGAAGAGCCTTTAAACCCACTACAGTCTTGTAATGGTTTGACCAACTACACCCCTATGGAAAAAGAGATTCTAGCAGCCTATGAAGGCATACAAGCAGCCTCAGAAGTGATTGGCACTGAAGCACAGCTTTTCCTAGCACCCCGACTACCAGTGTTAAGTTGGATGTTCAAAGGAAAAGTGCCCGCTACACATCATGCTACTGATGCCACTTGGAGCAAATGGATTGCTTTAATTACGCAGCGTGTCAGAATGGGAAACTCGAACCGCCCTGGAATTTTAGAAGTTATAACTAATTGGCCTGAAGGTGGGAACTTCAGTTTGGATGATGAGGAAGAAGAGCCAGTGAGTCGAGCTGAAGAAGCTCCACCATACAATGAGCTTCCAGATGAAGAGACACGCTATGCCCTTTTCACTGATGGTTCTTGCAGTATTGTAGGAAAGAACCGGAAGTGGAAAGCAGCTGTTTGGAGTCCCACCCGACGAGTGTCGCACTGGGAGAGTTTTACTTTGGATATTACGAAAAAATTCTTCACAGAAAGAGTTGTTAAGTATTGGAACAGGCTGCCCAGGGAAGTAAGTGGTGAAGTCATTGTCCCGGGAGCTGTTTAAAAGACATATAGATGTGGTGCTTAGCAACATGGCTTATTGGTGTGGTGGTGTTACGTTGATGGTTGGGCTTGGTGATCGTAGAGGTCCTTTCCAACCTTAATGATTCTATGGTTCTATATTCTATGATTCTATAAGTTACTACTCCAAGGTGAAAGGCAGCTATAAATGTTCCCAAAAGCTGAAATCTCATGACTCTGCAGTTCTGTCCCGTATCACTCTTGGGCATTCATACCAATTTCTACCCTGTACCTCCAAAGCTCTAATCCCCAACTCAGTATAGTTTCTCTTCAAACCTCAGCAGCCACATTCCTGCTGTGCTTGCACTTTCTCCACTCTTATACGTCTCTGATTAAACCATCTAGTATTGGGTATTAAACTGGCTTTTTATTAAAATAATTTTGTGGCAGCTGTGGGATAAAGGAATTAAAAGTAAATTTAGCAGTTCAGAGACTGTGTAAAGTTAAAACCATAATTGTTTTAACAAATCAGCATCTGGCCAATATTTGGTAGAGTGATTCAATTCATAAAATCATATTTGTCCGGAAACGCAGTGCAACATGGAATCATAGAATAATAGAATTACTGTGCTTGGAAAAGATCTCCAAGATCATTGAGTCCAATCATCCACTAAACACTGCCATGCCCACCCCTAAGTCATTTCCCCAAGCACCATGTCTACACAGTTTTTGAACACTGTCAGGGACAATGGTTCCACCACCAACCTGTGTAGCCTATTCCAAAGCCTGATAACCTCAGTGAAGAAATTCATAACATCTAATCTGATCCTCCCCTGGCACAACCTGAAGCCATTTCTTTTAGTCCTATCACTTGATACTTAGGAGAAGAGACCAAGCCCCTACCTCACTATATCCTCCTTTCAGGTAGTTATAGAGAGCCATAAGGTCCACCCTGAGCTTCCTTTTCTCCAGACTAAACAACCTCAGTTCCCTCAGCTGCTCTTCATAACACTTGTGCTCTAGACCATTCACCAGCCTTTTTCAAAGATGAACCAAACTGATTACTTGAAGTACTTTCATATAAAAACATAATAAAAAAAGCAAGAAAAGCAAAGGGAGGTGAAATAATTAGATCATGAAATCCTGGAGTACCTGTAAACTGGAACAAGCAGTGTAAGAAAGAGAGACTTAAAGATATATTGAGAAAACAGTTATTGTAACTGAATGTGGAAGCAAAATATAAACATGGGCATTCAGAGATTCATACATCCTTAAATACTAAGGGTTACAAATGATAGGGTTAAAACTCTGAAAACAAAGCCCCATGCAACTGTTTTCTCATTGCTATTAACTGCAAAATCTGCTCAACAACAGTGAGGGTGTGAGAAGGACCAATTGTGTTAATAAGCTCTAGATAATCATATCAGTTACAAAACCAGCAGTTTAAAAGTCACACAGAATCACAGAATCATTACAGACCCTCAAGATCATTTAGTCCAACCGATAGCCCTACACTACTCTTACCACTAAATCATCCCCTGAAGAAACACATCTATCCTCTTCTTAAAAACCTCCAGGGATGGGGACTCCACCACCTCCCTGGGCAGCCTATTCCAATATCTAACCACTCTTTCAGTAAAGAAATTCTTCCTAATATCTAATCTAAACCTACCTTGGCTCAGCTTAAGCCCGTTCCCTCTAGTCCTGTCACTAGTCACAAGGGAGAAGAGGCCAACACCTGCCTCCCTAGAATGGCCTTTCAAGTAGCTGAAGAGAGCGATAAGGTCTCCCCTCAGCCTCCTCTTCTCCAGGCTAAACAAGCCCAGCTCCCTAAACCTCTCCTCATAAGGCCTGACTTCTTGCTAGAACACTGGAATTGATATGGACTAGAATTATTTTACTTCTGACAGATTTTTATGCCTTTTGTTTAGTACTTACTTTCAATAATTCTGGGCATTTGAAAATTAGTGAATCTCTGTAATGCTGAATGCAGAAAACTTTTATTTCTTGCATGCATATTATAGCTGGAAAAAGGGACAAACTACAAATTCTGTTAATGGTACATAAGTTAGGAGCTACAGAGCTCTTGTCTCTTCTAAAATGTGTTGTGCCAAAGGGAATTTTCATCATAGTACCATAAAGATTTATGTTTTAATTAATTCATATAATGTAGGTACTCTTATTAATAATCACTGACAGATCAAATTAGAATTCCATACTGATAGAGTTTATTTACATTAAGACAAGTGAATAGAATATCACTTTACCTGATAGACCAAAGATGTGGCTATGGCAATAGGAACTACATACTTAAAGTATGTTGTTTTGTTTGACACTTGAGTTAACATGACAATATCTAATTTCTCCAGGAAAGCCCATGTTGTAAATCTATACAAGTGAAAATATTAAGAAGCATCTGTTACGTTAAATTAGTCAAAAGCAATTGTCTAAGTACAGTTCTATGAAGTCAGATTTGAATTTCTCTTTTTCAGCGTTTGTTTAAAATAACAGCTAGTCAAAATAGGACTAAATTTTTCTTTTTATTTAAAACAGTGTCAAGCAAACATTTTGTAGGTATTTGTCAAATAAACATATTGTTACTCATTATTCTTTTTAATTATGCTTACATTCACCTCTATGGATATGCTAAAGGTTTCTGCTTTATGTTGTACTGATACCCAAATTGTTCATTTTTTAAAAATGACATCAAAAATCAAATAGATATTAAGAAGACATTTCATTCATCAAATACAAAGGTGTGGCAAAGAAAGGGAAACTAAGGATAAAAATCACCTGTGTTAGGTAAAATCACCTGTGATAGGTAAAATGACTGAAAATATAAGCCAAGATAAGAAATTTATACATCGACTGTTTGGATTGTGCAGTGAGAATAAAGTGCTAAGTATATATAATAGAAATATGGGGTAAAGGGCTGTCATGAATTATATTAATTACTCTTTCTCTTCGTATGTGTACATTTAGTGCCTGGAAGACATACTCTTGCAGCTAGGTTTTGCTATCTAATACAGAATAGAAAGAAATTTTGAAGAAGATGCAAAAGGAACAAGAATCTGCCCAGTGATGAAATTCTGGTGTTTCCGCACACAAAGTAAGTTTCCTTTAGTGAGAAGAACAGTTTCCCTAAGTGAGATTTCTGTAGACTGTGCTGAAAAATATCTACCGTTTGCATTTCTGGAGCTTCAGAAGAGGAACAATTGCTTTGTAGACACCTTTATTTAGTGATGAGTTTACAAGCAGGCAAGTTTGTATGAGTTTGTGTATACATCTCTAACACTAAAAAAATGAACAGGTTAGGCCCCATGGCCCACATTCATTTGATACTCACAAGGAAGACCTCTGACAAGAAAGGGATGTGTTCTCTTCTGCCTTGCATATCTTTTCTGACAACAATAGTCTTAACCTAAGAAAGAAGTAGGTAAATCATAAAAAATCACTTGAAAATCTTTTGTGTAGCATACAAATTCAATATACATATTTTTGTCTGTTTTCAGTAAAATGAATGTTTATTTCTGTTATCTGACAATATTTGGCACTGGCAGATTTCATAGTTTTTTGGCATTTTTCAGGTATATAGGCATCTAAATTGTTCCATTTCTGTTCAAAAGCTGACTTGTTATGTGTTAGATGCCTGACATAATCATAGAAAAGAATTTACTGATTAATAAATGCTTTTCATCCATATTTACAAAGCATTCCTTAATCATAATCTAATTCTAAAGTATTTGCTACTTTCATATATTGCATGCATACATCCGGCTTCCAAGTAATTGTATGCTCTTTCTGTAGGAGAGTTGAGGTTACATGGTTAATTGCTAAGTCATGTCACATTCTCTCTAGCTGCTCATTGCATGCATTTGTGTAATCAAAAGCATTTCCCTGACCTTTATACAACAATATACATTTACACAAGTGTGCAAAATCAGAACATGATAAGAATATGAGAATATTAATGCAAAAAGAGCTACATATAATTGTTTCATAGGACAACAGTATAGCTTTTTTAGTTGAGAAATCAATATAAATAAAATAATGCAACCCTTTACAATTAATCTAACTCATATATACAGTTTTATACAAGATGCTTTAACAAAATAAATGTTGTTCCAATATGATTTGTACAATTTATCTACTTAACTTCTGCTAAAATGATATCCTTGCATGTTTATCAGCCGTTTTCTTTATTAAAAGTATGAAGTGGAACCAAACATATCACAAACTGTTATTTAAATCTGAAGAGGTTACAGAAAAGATAATTTGTTTTGCTGGTTTTTATTTACAATAGTATTATTTCAATTTTGCACTAGTTTATGGTATATCAACTCTTCCATAGAAGTCACTATTACTGAAGTTTACTAATATTTTGTTATCTGTTTAGAGGACATACACAGAGGCTTAAATGTTAGAAAAGATGTACTTGCAAAGAGGAGTTTAATGAGGCCTTATCAAAATTAAATAGACAACACCATAGCAAAAAAATGTGATTTCTTATGAAGTCAGTTAAGTATTTGAAACACAGCCATCAGTTGAACCTCTGCTCCCTCCCTTATCTTACATGCACTTCTTAGTATTTAATCAGCATTATCCACACAAAACACCTGAAGTAAAGATTCTTGTGAAAGTCTAGATTTGGCAATGAGGCAACCAAACATGCCTGCCCGTTTTCTACCTTGGACTTAAAGAAAGCCCACACAGTAAATATCATATCTTCTAATGTCATCTCAGATTCTGCTTCATTTTCCAACCTTTTTAACTACTTATTCCCCACTCACAACTTATGCATCTGCAACAACAGTCAAGGTATTATTTTTTTCAAATTACTTTATTTTTTTTATTATTGTTATGATGAAATTTCATGCAAAATTTGCTCTAAAGGTTTAAAAAAAATAAAGATCTTTGCCTGTAAATAAGCATGGACAGTGTTAAAAAAATTCTGAAACTTACATAATTTCATTCTCCAAATACATTCTTCAGAGTCTGATCATGAGTGTTACTTATAAACAAAATAAATTATCCATCAAAACCCAAAGCTAAACAAAACAAAAGTTGCTGCTGTCATTTTACTGTAGAGTTCATTTTCTTCTATTTCAAGAGCACAGAGAATGCAAAAGACTTCAGTTGTTACTCGCTTACTCTCTGGAGAACAGTATAAATATCCACCAGAGAGAAATCAAGAAAATTTGCTATTGTTTTATTTTTTTTAAAAGTTTTCATAAGACCTTTAGGCAGCCTTTCAGAAGTTATAGGACATAACTGCTGCAGCATCTGAAATGCTCTGTTAATTAGTATTATAAATATCATAGACTTCCACCTACTAGACAAGACTGGGAATGAGGACATCTGAAAGGAAACTTGGAAAAGGCTCTGACATGGAGAACATGTGAGGCTAGAGGGTTATGTGAAGGCAATATGTCAAGACTCTAGCATAGACAACTTTTAAGTAACAACAGAAGTCACAGAACAGACACACAATTGATTGTTTAGTTACCTGGGCTAATTAATCCTTAGTGACCTTATCAAAGAACAGCTTAAATATTTCATCTCTGTTGTTACCTTTCTATGACCTTATGTATTATTCTTTCTAGCATACTTCACCAACCTTCATATTTTCTTTGTGAAGGAACATGAAGGGACATTTGTAAGAGTTGTTAATGAAATATAAAAGGTAATTAAAAACATTTGTATTTTGCTGTAGGTCAAAAGTTGGTCTCTGTCATACAGACAGTAATAACAATGAACCTGTAGTCATAAGTAGCTGTGGAAACCCATGGCTGATATCTGAACTTTGCTATCTCCTTTCAGGTTCAAAATGTTCAAAACTACTTCTAGATCGCATAGTACTTGTGTACATTGTACGTATCAGGTTGCTGGCCAGAAAGTACATCAGTCAACTGCAGTCATCATGTCTAACTCCTTCACATGCAGGGGGAAAGGACAGAAGAGGGGTCAAAAAGGGTGCAAAGCAAAGGACATAAAGGTACTCTGCTAAGGAGTTGAGCTGGCACCTCTTTCTACACTAAAAATTATTATTGATTTTCTTGCAAAACCTGGCACCTCTGTAATCCTGGTGAAAGCTTGGATGCCCTCAGTTACAGAAGAACTATGTCATGAAGCAATTAGGTCACAACAGATGAATTTACTGGCAAATCAAATACCGCATTTATTTCATACAGCTATCATATAAAAACTTCTTTATTATTATTTATTTACATAAAAAATTTGCTTTTTGTTGTTTATCATTTACTATGAAATTTGAAGAGTTACAACCTTTATATTCCACAAGTAGTTGGCATTCATAAGGTGGAAAAAGCTGACTTGTGGGTACTTTATACCTTTGCAGAAACACAAGATAAATGATGAAACACCAAAGGAAAGAGTATGCATTCAGAACACCTGAAATTTGTTATGCTGTGAGAAGTAAAAAAACCACACTTGTAAGCAATTTACTGATAGGTGTTAAGCATATTCACTTATTCATATGAATCATAGAATCACAGAATGTTAGGAGTTGGAAGGGACCTTGAAAGATCATCTAGTCCAACCTTGTGCCAGAGCAGGATTCCCTAGACAAAAGGTCTCACACCTCAAGCTCTGATAATTAAAGTAGCAATGTAGGGGATGCTTTGTGAGGAAATGAAGTAAAAGCTTTCAAAAGAGCATGCAGACTACTTCTTTTACTTCCCAGCATACAAATTCCTGCATTTGGGCCCTAATAAAAGCATAATCACTTCAAGTTTGTGCCTAAGGACCTGTCTGTGGACTGAGCTGCCCAAAACAGTGATTTAAAGGCTCAGACGCCACCTCTTTGAATATATTGTAGTAATATGTGAATACATTACATGATAAATATACAAAGTTATCCTTCTTTTTGCACTATGGCTTCCAAGAGTGTTAAATGTGCCATAAAACCTTACAAGTTTAACATCCTTCATATGTTAAATCCTGTCTCTGAGATTCTTTAAAAGAAACTAACTCTGGCACTTACATAACTTCCTTCAACACAGTTGAAATTGATGTTTTTCTTAAAGATCACAGATAAGAATGTGGATGAAAGAATCATTGCACTTCATCATTGTTAATTTCAATAATGTGCTGATGCAGAAATTATGCCCCAAAAGGCGTAATGGAACTTCTCAGAGACAAGCTTTAGTCTTTAAGCAGCGAGGTATTTATTTCAGGCAATGTTGGGGAACCCCCAGCTAGCGCCGGACAAAGAGTTCCAAAGTAGTCAGTGAAAAATCAGACTATTTATACAATTCGTACAAGAGATTGCAACATATTTACATGCATATTCATATTATTGCAACATCTAATTATAATATTCATAGCAGGCAGAGTTAGGGTGGAGTCAGGGACAGAGTCTTTATTTTGGGATGATTCTTAGTGGTACATCCTGTTACTTCCTTTTCAGGGGTCATGTTTTTGCTCTTCTTCCTCAGGCAAACTTTCAAAATTTTCTTGATTCTGCTGACTACAATGTATATTTTGCAATAGTCTTTGGTCTCCTGCCCCTTATCTCTCCTTCTTCCTTTCCTATCTGTATTTATGTAAGATTTACGTTAGTATGTTAGCACCTTCAGTGCTTTTTATCTTTCTGTGTTCTTACTGTATGTTCTTTGTGTCAGTATGTTAGCAGTCTTTGGCTAGCTATTGTTTGCCACTAGTCCTTGAATCCTAATTCTATATCTCTTAGCAAAAAGCACGCTCTCTAAGTTAGCTCTTCAGGCCGTGCTCTGTTTCAGTGCAGAGAAGATACGTACAACTTTGTGTCACCTGGCAATCAGATAAAACTACTAGTTTGAATTGTTAGACTTTTGATAACATTCAGAAGTTTTACTCCCCTTAGGGCATCACTAGACTGTTTTCCATTTTCTGTCTTCTGAAAGGCATATATGGATATAAAGTTTGTAGTACAGGGAGTAGTTCAAAATTGCCATCCAGGGATTCTTAACTGAACTTTGCAGCTGCAATGAATATACACTTGTACCTCAAACACAAAAGCATTGTGTGGGAGCATTCTTGACCTTTGGTCTTCAGTTATTGATGCAGCTTGTTTCAGTCAGCCAGATAAGAGGAGTCCTTCCAGTTGATTTTTGTCTGATTTGGATTAGGACCTGAATGTCCTGACTGCAACTTTTCAGCGAAAATGGTTCATCCAATTATAAGCAAATTCACTTATACTCAGTTACTTTTACACTCACTTACAGTCCCAAGTGCTGTGGCATGAGTATTCTTTTTGAAACATGGCAGCATGATTCCTTTGACCTATGGTTGTCTTTTTATATGTTGTAGACTATCCACTCTGTGATTGTTTTCAAAGCAATTTTATTTTTCTTTGTAGCACTTCATGACCACATATCAAACATTTCAATTAAAGATCTAGGCCTTTTACCATTCAATTAGTTTCTTTAGTCAATCATAAATTTATAAATATGGCCTTATCTAAATTCAGCTGGAAAAAAGCTGTCTGCAATCCATAATGTCATTGTGACTCTATTATGAGGTAAGAATCTAATTAAAATGTTCAAAGTTTGACATTAGTGGATTTTATGTGTTCTCCTGTTGTTCTTTCTGACCAGTGTTTGGCAGCCTTTGAAAAATGAAGGAAGATGTCTCATTCCCAGTAATTTTGTCTCAATGTCTGCTGGCCAGTAGCTGGCCACATGGGCTTAGGCTGAGTAATGCTGCTCTAGGTACTCTGGATCTTCCAGCCCCACTTAAACATTTTTTGCTGCTGTATAACGGATTTCATTTCCTTCACATGTGAGGATCTTTTATTGAGATGTAGAACAGACAACACAGAGTCCCAGAGGATATTAATGTTTTTTCTTACATTTTTTCTTTGTATTTTCCTTTATTTTTTGCCTTCAAAGGAGGAAGACACTAGTCACTAAGATACCATCTGAATCTCATGCATCCTTTAAACATTCAATTTTCCTATTTCCCAAGAAGGTAACCTAACTATTCTATGTACTGCAACAATTCTAAAGTAACTTCCATAGCCTGCTATTTCTACTACTTACTACAGTCTAAACAGCACATATTCCATACAGGTGTGAGGCTTTGTTGTCCCTCAAAAAATCTTAAATAGAAGGATGAAGACAACATACAATAGAAATGGAAAAGAGATCTGTACCATGAACTACCAGGGCTGAATGTGGTAAAAATTAAAAATCCTGCTACTGGGAACAAACTAGGGCTATTTAAAGCATAGGTACTAAAAAAACTAGGAGGAAACTAGAAAAATGAGTCACATAGCAAACAATTAGCTGAAGTTCATTACAAGTTATCACCGTACATTCTCAAAATGTCATTGAGAAAAAGCAACCAAACAACAAAAAAAAAAACCCACAAGCTCTCCCTCCCACCAGAATAAA
>VWZX01003684.1:9024-29727 GCA_013399015.1 Galbula dea | reverse complement strand
AACTGTTGAGTTTTAAGAAATATGAATTCAACGTTTATTAAATTTTTTAAAAATAAAAATATTTTTTAAAATCAGCTTCCAAAATAAGGAATATATATATTATATTTCTGAGCCCTTAGACAAACCAGCTTAAGGATTAAAACTATCCCTCTTGCTGTAGTCCAAACAACCAAACTATGTAAGAAAATGCATTGCATTTTTCAGCAGTACACAGTACCCATTCTGATATGATCAAACACCTACTTAAGAATTTCTAATGTCATCAGTACCTACGTGCCCAATGAAATGAAGTGAGTTGATGTTTTTATATTATGGACGTGTCTACAGCAAAAGTATAGTTCATCGATATGCCTGTGTTGATACAGCTACAGTGGTTAACCTGAAAGTGCAAGTGCAGAGTTCCTAAATTGTTTGAAAAATAGATTCTGACATTTTTTTATTTTTGTTCAGAGGTAGTAAAATAAAAATCTCATTCCAATAAAATAAATATGTAGTGTTAAAATAGTTTAATCAATTATAATTTAAAAAAATATGCTTTATTTGATTTATTTTTCTTTCTCTGTCAATCTTCCCCTTTTTTTCACTTCATTTCTCTCCCTCCTTACCCTTGCAACCTTCCTACCCTACAACAAATTTTTTTTTTTCAAAATTAGCTTTTTTAAGTGTCCTTACAGACACACCCAACAGTAACACAGTCATCAGTATGTTTCTGATTCATTAGTAGGATTAGTAATTAACAGTGACTTTACATTAACAATGATGGATGTCATCAACAGTTTTGACTTCTGTGTTTCAGAGAAAAAACTGGTCAGTGAAAGTGAGTAGCAAAGTGTTACCAGAAGACAAATTTTAAAAAAGAAGGGTGAAAATAAAGAACAGTCTGAATAGTATGGCACATATAAATGTGACAATTAGCTGTGGAGGGTGACAGAGAAAATACAAACCAAAGAACCAAGACAAAGAATGGAGAGAGGTGGATAAAAAATAACAGGACATTATACAAAGGTGTATAAAATTAATTGTTTTGATGCAGAAGAGCAATTTTAAATTATCTTCTGCAATGAGTAGAAATCCAGTCAAAGGGGCAATGGATGAAGGTGGAAAAGTCATATTTCCTAAAGGATATAAGTAATTTGTTAATGCATGAATTTCAGGAATTTTAAAGATCATGAACATTGAAATTGTAATAGGTGACATGGGGCATGGTAAAATATATCAAATACAGATTTCTAAGGTGAAAATGTGAAAGGTAGCTACAAGCCAAATGTGTAGATAGAGTTTGCTGATCCTAAGCAGCTAGAGCAGCATACTATTTTTACCAAATGAATGAGAAAATAGATAAAAATAACATTCTAGGAAAGTGTAGAATACAAATAGAGCTCATCAAAAAACTTTATTGTAAAAATACAGCAACACAGAGAGCTCCAGAAAATTTGCTAACAGTCACTTTCAAGAAACTAAGAACCAAAATAGTCTGGGAGGTTTTTTGGGTATGCTTGGTTTGGGGTTTTTAGTTATCACAAAACACAAGCAGGATCAAGTCTTATAAGAGCTTTTGTAAAGCACTATGAGAGGGGAAAATTGTTAAGGTTTCTTTATGTGACAGAAAATAATGATACACATAAAACTATGTTTTCATCAACACAGAGGGACTTACTTTTGTAATTTTCACTGTGGCACTTTATTAGTAAGATGAAAATACTCAAGTGTATTAAACATTGTAAAGAATACATTTATAAAGGCTGTAGATTGCTAACTTAAATGCATAACAGTAGAAAGCACCAGATGAGAAAGAAAACACTGTCAATGAAATGTTATGCTATATAAATAGATAAAGGGCACAGAATGAAAATATGAATCTTCATTTCTAAACAGCTTTGGGATTTGTCCAGGCAAGTGTAACCATGTTTTCCTTCATTTGGCATATTTCTGTTGCTGCAATGAGGAACACTTGCACGTTCTAGGCCTTGTCATTATTTTCTAAATTCAAATGTTTAATCCAAAACCTACTCTGAAGAACCATGATATTTCTTACCAGCACTGCAGTTTGTCTGTCACTATTGTTGCCCGCCAATCAGTTGGAACTCAACAAATATATTCTTTTCTTACAGGACTGTGCCAACATGTTTATTTTTATTCTAGAAATATATTTATCTACTGTAATTGACTCTTACATTTTTAATCTCTTTAAGAATTGACTCTATTTCATGGAGCTGAACTACTAATAAGCACAAAATGCACTCATAAAGTGACAACAGTTCTACAGAATTTCTTTTTCTGGAGCAGTGGTGGTTGCACCTCTGCCTGGCAGGTGATGTTGCTTGTCAGGTCAGTACCGGGTGAGTAACAAACCTGTAACTGTTCACATTTTTGTGAGTTGAGCACTGTTTCACTGCTTCCTTTAAAAGCCCTGAAGAAGATTGTCACCACAAATTCATCATCTAAAAGCCCTTTAACACCATCATCACAGGGGTTTCTAAATTTGTCTCCTTGGACAGAGTCAGAGCCCCCCCAAAGAGCAAGCTGCAGCATGCACATAAATCACCGGACCTTGTTATTAGATTATTTTGCACTACTTTTGTGTCCACTCTCAGGCTTCAAGATAGCCTTAAAGATTATTTATGTTGTCTGCAATTTCAGAAAGAAACAAGGAGAGCCCTGTGTTGTTCAGAACAGCTACGGATCAGGATGTGCTCACATGTACCTTTTCTGTGAGAAAACAGGTATACATAGTAAGAATGCCAACTACAGCAAACTAGGGAATCCTGCTATGGCAGGGGGGTTGGACTAGATGATCTGTCAAGGTCCCTTCCAACTCCTAATATTCTGTGATTCTGTGAAAGTCTTCTTTCATGAATGATACAAGAGACCTCAAAAATTCTGAACTGAAACATAGTACAAAAGATTTTTTTATTATCATAACAATTATTTTAAGAATATTGTGTAGAAAAGCCAGTTATAATAAATATCTAGAAAAGAAAGGAAGGAAGGAAGAAAGAAAGGAAGGAAATAAGGAAGGAAGGAAGAAGGACAATAATAAACATTGAGTATTATATAGAAAGGACTATTATCTCTATGTAGGAAGCATTAGTCATATTAAAACTCATCAAATAATGGCTCCAAATTAGCAGAGGTTTCAGAAGAAGAAAACAAAATTTGTTGACAGCCTGGAAAAGTACAACTTGTACTGAAACAGCTAAGATTGATTTGATTATAACAAAAACAGGAGAAGAAGAAATGGATTTTATATGGCAGAATATCTCAGAAAAGCATAAGAAGAGGTGCTGCTTGGAAGGCAAAATTAGACAGACACAAAATACAAAATGAGGTATTATTCATAGTTAGCATAATTAACTATTGGAATAATTTATGCAGCAGATATACTATTCGACTTCAATGATTTACTTAAAGCTACATGTCTTTCTAAACCATATACTGTAGCTCCAGGCGAAGTTTAGCTTGGTGTAAAGTTTGCTGGATGAAGTTCCTTAGTCTGTGTTATGCAGGAGGTCAAACAAGATGATCATGATGGCCTGTTTGAGCCTTGCATTTTCTACAAGTATATGAAAATACAGTCATTAATTTTCTGTCATGACAGACTTACACTCTGAAACTCTTCCTTTTACCTATCACTAGGTGCTTGTTTCATTTATTCACTTATTTGTATTTTTTTTTCTTCTTGGCTATCTCTTTTTGGAACTTCATTGTACAGAATGGTCATTAACTGTGATGCAAACGCCAATGTTTCCATGGAAACCCCTGTCCACTACAGAATATACTAGAGCAATTTTTGAACCATTTGTCCATTTGATTAATTATGTCTTTGTGCTGAAGGCAGTTTGGCTTGATTGTCTCATCGTATATTAGAGAAGCTACTGCTTTAACAAATGGAGCTATTGTTTTGGGTCTATTCATCTTGGTACATCCCTGAGAGCTGATAGACATTTCAACAAAATGACTGTCCCCTAATGAGCTGCAGCTTGTCAGAATTGTTTAAGGCTTCATGCTAGGCACAGGCCACTCTCATGACAGCTTCAGTTATTATGGCAATGACTGGGATGTCTACAAAAGAGTCTATAGAATAGAATGACCCTGGTTTTGATATCACATAGGTTGTAATTATATACACTATATGATAGATTCATGATAGATTCCAAAGGTTTGAGACAATTTTCTGATGAACTACTTGTTCAGTCACAAAGAAAGAAGAGATAAATCACTTTCTCTAACCTTTTTAGCTGTTTTTTAGTAAAAACAGAAAACTCACAAAACAAAACAAAAAAATTCTCACTGAAAATATCAGCCAGTAATTGTTTGCAGTTTTGTTTTGTTGATAAATCATAGACATTGCAGATCTCCATACTGAAGTTAATTTTCATCACTATCATGTTTTTTAAAACATTAGTTTTACCTGTTAGCAGTATGGGAAATCTATAAGGAATATGAAAAAATTCAAAAGGAATATACATGACCTAAAAGGAAAACACCTTTCTCCCTTAGATATTATTACATAAATCTACACAGAATTTACTCCAGTCCTTCCTCAGTCAGCTCCCATCAACATTTTTTGTAATTTTAGTGGACACGTCTGTCACTATCTTGTTTACATTAGTGAATATCCAACTCTGAAATGCAAGCAGCTTTCTGATGCTTTGGCAGCATGGGATTATTTCAGACACATACATACCTGGTTATTTCTGGCAACAGGTTTCACATATTTTGAAAAATAATAATGGGCATTATTATTATTATTTTATATTATTTTTCACAATGACCAATAATTTCACCTACAGAGATGCGCACTTCTCAAAGGAGAAAGTACAAAGCTAGTTCACAGTCAACAGAACAAGAACTAAGCTGTCTCTAACCAGAAGCTAGTTATGAAAATCAAGATAGACTATCTACATATTTTAAGAATGTAGATTTATGAATTCCATTCTTAGATGTTCCATTCAACGAACAGGCATGAAGAGTCACTGTATATGACACTTGCTTTAAATATTTCTCATTGCAGAATCTGTGATTAAGCTGTGCCCCTAATGATCACAGATGGAAGTCAGCACCCTGTAGCTACCAACAGCCACATTTAATCAGTTAATAACTGTGGCTTAAACTTAATTCAGATTAATTTGTATTAGTATAGAATTTGTAACTCAATTGCTTTCATATTAATTTACATGTTGTCTAGACATGACATCATATTGACTCTTTGTTTGGCCCAAACACTAATTACAAACCATTTAGCTAATGGATGCAAAACTTGCAGTTTAAAAACAAAATAGGATTTCTGTCTACACTGTACTGAGGACAGCTCAGTATTGCAGTTTAGAGTTGCAGTCTTAGCATTGCTGGGAATAACACTTCTTTATTTGCACTTCAACCTCCTTAAACAAAGCATGCAGTACTCTCATGAAGAATGTGGCTGTTGGAAAATGAAGTTACTGTCATCCATCAAAGATTGTTAGCCTCAAACTCTTCTGGGAAAGGCCCAATGAGGAAATCAAAGGGTTAAAACAAACAAACAACAACCACCAAAAAAAAAAAAACCAACACAAGAAGAAGAGAAAAAGCAACCTGCTAACAATAATAATTGTTGTGGTGCAAACTGGACAGAAACGCTGTCAAGATTGTTTTATCATTTATGATTGTATCTATTGTATGTATTCTGGGGGGCCTTTGACATGAACCTGAGCTCAGTTATCGCTTCTTCTGACAGTGTTTGGCTCATTCATTTTCAAAACACATTTTCAAATAAAAGAAAAATAATGGAAAATATTTTTCTGTTTCATTGGCATGATAAACACTGTGTTTCTGTTATTTTGGTTTCAGTTTAGCAAGATTATAGTTTTACATATATACTTTTAGGCTCCAAGATTACTTACATGTTTTACAGAGGTTGCAGTTATATTTAGTGTTATACCTGTTAGTAAAATAGTATCAAAATTTTTAAAAATTGAAAAACATTAATTTATTACTGTGACATTTTCATCAACAATAGTGTTAATAGTAATAAAACCATGCATGATTTATATTAACCTGTAGTTTTTATTATCTTTCTTTAAATTTTAGTTTGTACTGCCTCCACAGAAAACACTGTGACTTAATGTTTCAAATAAATATCACACAATAACCCAGAATGAGAGACTGAGCTGATAACACTGAGCTGAAAATTTGCTGTTCCTGTCTACTCATTTGTCTTAATAGTGGTGAGCAGAGGTCATAACTTAGCAACAAAACAAAGCCAGACAAAATGCTGGGGTTTTTTGGTTTTGGTTGTGTTTGACTTTGATTTTGGTCAAAGGAAAAAAACCCCACAACCCTAACAAAGAAAAAAACCCAGACAAACAAGAAAAAAACACACAAGAAAACCAAACCCAAAAATCCTTTATGTTTAAAAATAGGTCTGATAAACGTTATCAGCTATAGGAATGACTACTACTCAGGCATATTTTTTACCTGCTGACAAATACTGTTAGGCTTTCTCAGCTGTGGTGTAGTACTGTCACCTAGTGGCCAATCCTGTCCATCACCGAAGACTACTTCTAGGCTGTATGTTGGTAGCAGATCTCCTATCCGTGCAAAAGCCCGTTGCAGCATATGCTACCCTCGAAGCTGTAATAAATCATTCAGTAGCAAGATATTCCTGTTTGCATGCATTACAAAGAGGATACAATTCCAAAATAGCTTCCACAATTTGTGCTGCAGTTTTGTATCAGTGGCACAGCTTATAGGCAATGTTCTCACTGAGCCTGCATAAACTGAGTTTTGTACTTGCAGATTGCATATGCAAACTGAGGAGCTGGACTTTAGTGTTGAGATATTTGAACCTGCAATAACAAAAGACATTTCTAATTTATGGCTTACGGTGACAGTCACATGTTCTTAAAGTACAGAGGGGGTGAACAAGATTTAAAGATAAGCCATTAAGACACACCGTTTTGACATGTAAGGTTTATAGTTGTAGGATATTTTATCTTCATAAATAAATGTATGAACTAATACCTACTAATAAGTAGTTGCAAGACTACGGAGTTAAATTCCAAGACATGAAGAAGAGTAAAATGTTTTCTCTTTTATACCTCTAATTAAATAGTTCTTTTTAAATGTATCATGTGAAATAATGATTTTAAATCCAAAACTCTCCTATTAGATATGAACTAGAAATTTTCTATTTTTCAAGAACTAGAAATTCTGTAGTACAAATTGTTGAAATGGTTTGAATCTTCTTATTTCTTACAATAAATAAGCTAAGCAAGTGTTAAGCTTTTGTAAATTCATAATTACTCACATGTAAGTTCTACAAGAACTCATGGAAAATACTATAATTCTAAATTATTTCAATAGATATCTGTACTCAAGGTCAACATGAAACAAGTGAAAAAAAAAGAAAAAGCAGAGACAAATAAAATGACATCTGTAAAAGTAAGACAAACTAAGTAAGATTGGAAGAATGCATTTTTTTATATTTCTTCTTCCAATAATAAAGCAAATAAAACTTCACATCACTGCCCCATTCAACACAGACATATATGTCTATCTATTTTTTTTCCTCCCTTTCATTTTTTAACTTAAAAATCCCGACTACTTGGAGTAAAACAAGCCTGAAAATATTAAACTTATATGGAAGACTAGTACTGCAAATCTCAACTTTCCATAAACCTATTCAGAGTGAAAAATACCTATTTCCCTCTACACTGAACTTAAGTTCATTAAATTGCTTTAAAGATGTTTTTTATAGCCAGCAGTGCATGTTGACATTGTACCTCCCCTCCAAAAAGCAATTATTAAACTAATATTTATAAAAGGCCTTAACTACCTGATTCAGTCTTTGTAAGATGAAAAAATGCTGCTGAGATCTCAGTAATTTCAGAACAATAATGCTGGAATCTTCCTACAACAACCTGTTTCCTTCTTGCATAAATGCAACACATCAGGAGAGTAAGCAGTTTCTGCATGATTAATGAAACACATGGAAAGGCTTCCCAAATGCTGCTGAACTGGTCTAAAACCATAACTCATTTGTTGTCTTTACCTCTGTTTCTTATATGGCTTGTATTAAATATGTCTCTGCAGTTGTCTGCTCTTTAAAGCTGCTGCTGATGGTATAGTATGAAGGTAATGATTTACATCAATATAGGTATTTTTGGCTGGTAACTTTATAAATTAAAGGCGTGGAGATAACTTTTCACTTTGCATTGACATCATGGCCTGGAGATATGTTTTGTTGTGTTGTCATAAGACTTTGAAACAATTTAATTCAAAATCTCCCAATTGCTCTCCAAGCTCATTGCTAATTCTGTGTTTGGTAGAGATCAGGGCTCTTGATCAAAAGGTGATAAGCCATAACTAGTGGTTTAAGGCCAGGCTGAGGTCAGAAAATGCACGCTGTACTAGCCAAAGGAAACAATAGACCAAAGGGCAAAGCTAAGAACATTGTCTGACAGTAGGTTATGCTTGGCAGCCCAGGAATCATAAAGGAAGCATCATGAAAGAAGAGACCATGAAATGGGAATTAGAACTGAGCATGCTGGATGCTGCAATTCTTTCATCCTGTCCAACAAAAACCCAGAACTTAACCAACTTAAAAACCCAGAAACCTTGAATGGGGCAAAGCTTTAATAATTTGCTCTAGTCAAGAGCAACTGGTAAGATGCCCACAGAGATGAGGATAACACCCCATCAGTCAGACTCACAGGGAGTCTGACCCTGGGGACAGCTATCCTGATTTATCTGCAAGGAATATCTGAGATGTAGCTTGCTTGCCCATAAAAAAAAGAAAACATAAAAAAGAGCTATAAAAACAAAAATTTTCTCTGGGAAATGTAAATCTCCATTGTAACTTTTGCTGGGATATAAATATTTCATCTGTTCCTCATTATTCCAGTCTGCAAGACCTATATTTTGACAATACAGCTATCTTCAGTCTACGGTATAAGATTCCACAGCTGTTGAAAGCTGAAAACATGATGATGCAAAGAAGTAAAGGCACTCATTTGAAATAAAGTGACTGAAGAAGATTCTTGGAGGCCTCATGACATATCTTCTTACTGTAAAAATTTATAGACTTCCCATGACACAAGGATTTGCAGTTCTACTCCCTACAAAAGAGCTGCTTACTAACCTTCTTCAGTGGTTTGCCATATTTTCTGCAGTATGCCAGTGGTAACTGGGTGAATGTCAGAACTTAACTGAAATACAGCATGCAGTTGAGTACTAAAACCTATCTCCCCAGGGCTTCTAACTACATCTTAGTGATGTGAGAAAAGTTGTCATTGATTTTTTTCCGATAATGACTGAGAACAGAAGAACATAAAGGAGTAGACATCCTTAAATTGAAGGAGCCCTACAAAAAAAGCACTGCAGGGGCCCTGCATCCAGGCTGTATGTCACACATGAGCAGGCACAGGGACCCTCATGTGGCAAAGAAAACCTAACTGCAGCTAAGCATGTTGTGTTCCTTTTCTAACACAGCCAAAATCTCAGATCTTCCTTAAGGAAGAATCACACTGAGATGAACATCTTTGGCAAAAATGTTTTTCCTTCCCTATAAATACACTGAGGACTGAATACCTATCTCACTGGTTCTGAAAAGCTCCTGCCAGCCCCATACCTCAGACCACACAGTGAAACCCATAAGGAAACAAGAGCTCCATTGTGATGGGGAACTTCTACACTGAAGTACAGCCATTGCCTCAGTAAGAAAGGAAGGGTAACATCAAACTGCTTTTCTACATTTTCCATCTGTGTATCTGCAGGGGATTTGTGAATACAGTATGGATCTACCTGTGTACCAAGAGACAGTTATATATTCAAACAAGCAAACATGGAAAAGCAACCACATAGGTCTTATGGCCAATATTATACTTGGTAACTGCATCCTTCACAGGTATTTGTACTTGTTAGTTTCATTTGAATTGTTCCCCACTGTTAAACACTGTTAAATGATCCTTTGGATACCATTCTCTCAAGAAAAAATAATTTATTTCTTTATCTAACCAAGGACTAGTCTAGAGGTCTCACACAACAACTGTGACTCTCTCCACAGATCTAATTGAATATGTGACCAGAAGACAGTGACATTTGCTCTTCTTGAAGATGAGGATGCTGTGGTGGTTTTCAGTTTCTGGCTGTTTTTTTGTTTGATTGGTTGATTGGTTGGTTGTTTTTCATTTGGAACAAGAAACCACATCATATTTTTATTTATATTTGTTTGGTGTCCCTTAAAAAACATTTTCCTAGTTTCCTGTCAACAAATGTGATCTGAATTTGCAGCTTTAGCTGCAAGATCACCCTTTAAATGCATAGTTATGAAATGCAAGTGGTGTTTGACATATAACTATTAAATTATTTAGAGTATTATCTCCCAAAAGCATCCTACTCACCACGTTAGAATATTCTGATGGGTATACATCGAGTATGTACTCTCAGAGAGGTACAATTCTGTGTAAAATACCATTATGACCTTGATCAGGATCCTTGAATACAGTGCTTTCCACTTCTAAGTCACCATCCCAAGAATTAAGATAGAGACCAACCAGCTCTCTTGCTCAGGTTGTCAAACAGGGATCACTTGACAGCAAAGGTTAAAGGATTTCTCTACAAGGACACTCAGAAATCCAAGAGGGAGGGAATTTACCTGAGTAAAGAAAGACTTGGTCTGAAATCCTGCTCTGAATTAGACTAAATTTTTTATTTTGCCTCCCACCTCATCTCTACTTCTTTATACCTTTTCTGAATACTGCTTAAGTAGTAGACTTCATTTCTACTGCTATATATAGTACTTACCTTATTGTAATCTTTCCACACCTCATTTCCCTCTCTACAGGAAACTATTTCCATCAGCAAACTAGCCTTTACACTGTTTAGTACCTTATTAATCTTGTTCTGTAGAACATCACTTCTCATTTAATGTTCCTATGTGTGCATTAAAAACAAAACCTCAGATATGTTATTTATTTGGACATCAGTATACACACATTTACAGACACATTGAGTCATACAGATATATATATTCGCTGTCTATTTTTTATGATTACATCTTAAATAAAAATAAATTAAATTAAAATATCCAGAGATTAAACCCATGAATATGTGACATTTAAACGGTTTTCACAGTGGGGCAAAATGCATTTCCTTCTAATTTCACCAAGAGGGAAAGTAGGACCTCAGTATTTTAAATTTTGTGTTGTTTTAAAAGGAGTATATAACCCTGATAACATTTTTCTAAAGCTATGAAACATATGCTTAAGTATATAACACGTAGCCTGTGATACAACTTTTTCTGAGGAATCTGATTGGCAACCTCATTGGCAACTGTTTGTCAAAAGTACTGTTATCACTTTCTGCTCTGCTATAGCAGAAAAGTATTGTAGGAAGACTACTGCATTTATTTGTCTCATCTTGTCTAGTCTAATTTCCTACTTTCAAATACAATATATGACCATCATAACCAAAGAAATCCTGTGGGACTTAAACCTCATAGTAGATTAGTATTTTGGATAATTTTCAAACTAATGTACAATGAATTAGAAGACTGAATGAAGCATTCCTTTACAGTTCTGGGAAGGGGGAGAAAGACCACAGAGTCCATGTTTGGAATTCTTTTCCACCAGCAAGTATAACAACAGGGGAAAGGACTTCAAATGCCCTTCAGCAGAAACCAGCAGACAGGAGTGACAGAGGAGCCTTTTACTAATGTCTTTCACTGTAAGATGTCTCTTATCTCTTTCCCATAGCTGTCAATGTCAACTTTGATCACTAATATATTATCTTGGCAGAAAGATAATCTTACCTCAATCCTTAAAACTTTGCATGCACAAAAAATCTTTATGCAGTGCACATCTTCCTAGTGCTGTCTCATATACTAACCACCCTGAATTTCACTATATTTAAGTGCATTAATTAAATCAGCTCTTCTTATGACAGAAATGCTACAAATGAATCAAGGACTGTTTGTTTTTCCTTATGTTAATGTGTCACTTTCCCATATAATTTCTTGCCAAAGCATTTCTAAAGGAATGTCAGCTACTTTGAAATCATGTTCAAAATATTTTACCAGGTCATTCTGCTATTGAGTTATGTGTGGATATTCAGTGAGATTCTAACACAACAAATGTTTACATTGATAGCATAGATATCAAAACATAGCCAGCACTGACCAGTGGATTAATTTTTATTCACAGGGAGCATAATCTCATATAATTAAGGCTGTCTAATGCTTTCCATTAAAATATTCTGGTTTAAATATCTTGGTCAGACTTCAGCTATCCAGGTTTAAATTGTTCATGTTGACAGTTTGCCTTAAGCTGACCTTTTTTCAATGTCAAAATCAGACAAGCCATTTCTCAAAGTCAAGTTAGGAAACTGTATCTCCCAGTTTATACAGTTTTAGGTTTGTTTTAAAACAATAATAGACCTGTGTTTTGGAAAGGACTCAGCTATCTCTCAGGTGATCACATGAGCATAACATAGCCACATACCTTTTTTTATCTCTTAAACAGGTTGAAATGTACTAATATCTTTCCCACAGTTTGGTATCCTATTTGGAGTCCATCCCAGGATGTGTAATTGAAATCTCTCATGTAAACAATTAGGGAGAAAAGTGCCTACCTGACTGATGATTTGCCCATCAAAGGTGGAGTATTAAGGAAATCTTCATCAGTTCCTCGCTGAGTGGCACTTTCCATGCCAACACAGGATTTTGCTTTTCAGAATCTCCCATTACTGTGAAAATTTCTTATATTTTCTCTGTAGAAAATATGTCCCAAGAAGTGATTAAGTTTGCCTTGTGTTGGGTAGAAGTGTGATTTATACTAATTAAAGGTAAATTACAAAATGATGAAATATTTTCTGAGAAGTATCACAGAAATTTTTAATGAGGAAGGAAGGAAGAAAGGAAGGAAGAAAGGAAGGAAGGAAAAAAGGAAAGAAGAAAGGAAGGAAGAGAGGAACAGGTAAAAGCATGGTAAAATAATTTCTACTATCTGACACAAGACAAATCAGACAACAGATCAGAGGGAGCAATTTCAATTATTACTCATATATCCCTCCTTGGCAGTCTGCAGGAGATTCAAAACTTGCAATGAAAGCACTTCCATTTTCAACTGTGTAAAACAAGGGATGCAGTAATTTCTTATACAACATTAACATCAAATTTTCACTCACTAAAGGATGCCAAGAAAATAGGAAGAGTCTAAAAATAAAGAAATTTTAACATGGTACACTTCATAAAACATATCTGTAGGAAAAGCCTGAAAGGGATATAAGAAGAAAATATATACATGCTAAGTACTAATGAAGTATGGTGGTGTGGTGTCCTGGTCAATGCAACAGCTCTTTGTCCCAGAACATCTTGGCTCAATGGAGTGTAAACCTGGAAAAATCTGAGGATTTGTCAGACATCCAGGCTGTTTCTAGTCTACAATTAAAAAAAAAAGAAAGAAACAAACAAACAAAAAGAAACCAAAAAACAAAAACCAGCTCTTTCAAACACAATCACAATTCCTAGAGCTTTTCTGATCATCAATTCTGCAAGGCAGAAGTAAAGTAACTGTGAATTCGACTTTAGTAAGCAACACTCTCTGGCCTCTTTTATCTTATGCTAGTTGTAGAAGAACTTGATGTAACTTTTGTTTGTTGTCAACTGACACTGTCTTTTCAGATACTGCAAAAAATGTAATAGACAACATAAAGAATTTCAAGAATCCACAGTCTCAAATAGCTCTACAATCCCACTTACTATGAAACTATCTGATTATATTGAGCTAGGCTCAATATTTTTGACTTTGGAAGCATAGATCTGTGTTCATTTATTTCACCATAAATGTCTATTAATAAAACAAAACAAAACAAAAACAAAAAAATAACACAAAAAAATTAAAAAAAACCCAAAACCAAAACACCAGAAGCAGATTGCTCAGGGAGATAGAAGCTTAAATTTGGAATCACACCAAAAAAAAAAGTAGCTTGGCAGAAGAAATTCAAATTAGGTATCAGTGGGATAATGCAGTCACCAACAAGGAAGTCACTAAAGCTCCACTGTATGTGCTCAAATTGATGGTAGATGTTACATGAGGAAACCAAATACGTAGGTTGAGTCTTGCACCAAATGACCCAGAAGCTTCCTCCAACTGTAAACTCTATGAACTGTGACAATTGTAATAAGTGGTGACACTTGTGGAATTCCTTCCTGCCATGAAGGATAAATTATTATATAAAAGCTGTCACGCATGATACATCATCTACAGATTTTTTAAGTGTTCTTACTGCAGCTGCCATTTGGGAAAAAAAAATAACTATGAGGCTCTCTGTGAGTACCATTATCTGTTATATTTGCCTTTGGTGATGACTATATCATCAGACTATTTGAAACACCAAAACTAGGAAAGAAAAGCTATTCTATGGTTAAGTGGAAAAGCAAATATTCTTGTCAAGATTTGACTTATTCTGTTTAGTAAAAGATAGTAGAAACACCACTGGGTCAACACTATAATAGTCATTCATTTCTCATAACTCACAAAAGTTAATGGAATGGTGTCTTCTAGATGAGAACTCATTGAATTCAGCAGCATTTTTTTAAATGTCAACACATCTTTTATCTATTGTTTCTAACACAGTTTACTGGAATGGAATAAAATTCAGGTTACACCCAGTAACATTTAAGCTCAATTATTCCTAATCTTTCACTCCTACTCATGATCAACCCCATTCCACTGTGTTCTACAGCAATACTAGAACATGAACAGAGATTTTAACATTCTCTAATATTTTATCAGTTAGATTTTGTCTTTATCACAGGAAGGACAAGAAATTGCATGATTGGAATATATGCAAGATTTTTTAGAAGTTCTACTGAAACGAAAATTCCTGCCTGTCCTTAACATTGTTATTACAACTCCTGGTTATATATACTCACTTCATAGTGACAGACCATGCCATTCAACATCAGGCTGAATGAGACTTAGAGCAACCTGTTCTTGTGGAAAGTGCCTGTGCCCATTGCAGGTAGGTTGGAACTAGATAATATATAAGATCCCTTCCAAAACAAACTATTCTATGACTCTTTCTGTAATATATTTTCTAAATCAATTAAGAATAACAAATTGTATAGGTGATGTCAGACACAAGGTCAGACTTGCTAAATTGGAGTGAAACAACAAACTTTATAATGGTTTATCAACATTCAATAAAATATGACATCTCTTGGTTTTGTTTCATAAACTTACACTGACAGAGTAGATAAATATTCTTTACAATATGCTGCTTCTTCACAAGCTTTTTCAACAGTGGAAGAATTATATAATACAGCCAATAGTTTATTTAATCTTATCATGCACATAAAATTTGTATGCATGTACCTTAAGAAAAAGAAAAAAGATAAGAACATTACTGCAGAAAAGTGATAAATACATTTGTAGCTACTGCTGGTATAACAGCTAATAGCTAGATATGGTACTACTAACATGAGGAAAACTATAATAACAAAAAGTATATTTAAAACGCAAATTTGTTTATTTGATCATATAATCTACTCTCAGAACACATTAAACCTGCAAACTGTCTGAGAAAAGGATTTGCAAAGTGAGATTAGGTCTGTAGTAGTGGCAAATAATTCTGATAATGTAATTAATTAATTTTCCAGTACTTAGGAGAAAGGAAGCTGTTCTAGAAATAATGCTCCAAATAATTCTAATTGCCATTCATACTTTTGTCTGTTTCTTTCCAGAATGTAATGATAGAAGACAAGAAAACAGTTACAGAAATATGTTATTGAATTTCCTGGACAGTTGCTTCTGAATATATATGTATATATATATATATATATATATAAAAAAAAATTAGAATACTTCAATTTCCATTAGAAATAGGTAAGAACTTCTATTTTTTAAACTCCTGGTGTTTAGGTCTTCCTGCCTGGCTCAAATGCTAGTAACTTTGGGACACAACCGGCCATGATCTTAAAGTCTTTTAAAAAAATGGTAATCATTAAAGTTGTGGTGACAGAGACCTAGTTCTTTCCAAAGAGTCAGATACTATGTCCCCCATCTGAATGGCAATTATATCATGTATTTATCTATTTTGTATTACACAGATTTTATTTACAAGCAAATTATTATTTCAAAGGAGAAGATGCTAGAGACAGCAGGAAATGCAACTAGAGAACAGGTCTACCCAGCTAGACAATGAGAACCCGTTCCCTGAATTTCTGGGTTAAGAAACATCCATTTTATAATCCCAGTTACATTTTGAACATTTACTTTACTACAACTGAGTATCTAATTCCTGGGGAAGAAAATTGCCATGGAAATGTCACTTTTGTTTCTATTAAATACTACTTCCTAATGTGTTTCTGTATTTGATAGTTCTTTTTCATACTTTTTTTGATTATCATGAAGAATTCTCTACCTTCTCTTTGTGAATTTTTTTATTAAGCTGTGATCAGCCAGGACATCTGAAACAGAACTATCCTATTCTTTCTTTCTTACTCTCCTCAAAAAGAGTAAACCTAGAAGGACTCCTGAAAATATATATGTTGGGTGTGGAATCTGGCTTTCTGAAACACCAGTGCCAGTGAGATCTGAAAATATTTATAGCAGGAAGACTAGACTAACATAGATTTTGGAACTCAAAGATGCCCAGGCATATCAAAATAAGAAACATACTTAAAATAAGGTACATATTCATGGGAATGTTATTATATAGCCAACTACTGTCTGGAGATGAAAGTGGACTCATCACAATTTACATATGAAGATTAAAATATGAAGATTGTTAGTCCATTAAAAACCAAAACCAAACAAAATCAAACAGGAAGACTTGAGGCAAAAAAAAAGTAAAATTCATGTTTAGCATTAGTGCCCTACAGCCACAAATGGGCACAAAATTGTTAGTGTTGTCATAAATTTAGGCTCTAAATATCATTATTTGTGTAAATAAGTCAAATAAGTATTTACACTGGACCAAAACCACAAATTCACTCTTTTTTATTATTATTATTAAACATGTTTTAATATTAAGGGGTTTTGTAGCCTTAAAAAATAGAAAATAATATATGAAATAAAAGCAATTTAACTTTCATCTGCAGCCCATGATCTGAATGTAGTATTAATGGAAATTCTATAGGAGTATCAGGGTTTTTTATCTCTACATGAGTACTTATACAATGTTCTAGCAAAACCCAGTGGTCAGTCAAACCATAACATTGCATGAATATAACCAGAAAATTCATCACTTGTATAAGAAATGTGGTTGGCAAGCCATAACTAACCTGTCCGTTATTCCTCTTTCTTTCTTTCATTCCTGCTTTGTCACTTTTACTCCTGATCATTTCACCTACATTTGTTGTCAAAATCGATTAAAATTTAAGTAGAAATTGATTAAAAAGTGAAATGTTATACTAGTGCTGGTAACCTGCAGAGTAAAATTGCAGTTTTGTCCCATTTCTCTACTCTCTCTGCTTATAAGAAGAAAGAATATCTTGGTTTCTGTCTGTCTCTTCTGTTCTCTGGTTCTCTCCCTCTTTGCATTTCTCCTGCTATGCTTCACAACTCTGCCATTTTCCTGCCCTTTAACACTCGTTATGCACACACAAACACCCACAAAAACATTTCAGGACTGATGTCAGAAGTTGTCAGGTTATCTCTTACCATAACCAGACAGCAAGGACTCATGGTAAGTCATTTTAAATGGAATTTCTTAATGAAAGGGCATAATCCAAACATGTTTTGTCCATAATCGTGAGCCAGTGTGCAAGAAGTCTTCATCTTTCATTCTCCAGAGGCACCATATGGCATCTCTCTATCCATTAACTAATATACTTAGTATGAAATGTCAAGATCCTTTATTCTTCTTTACGTTATATCATTCACTTATCTTTATATGAATCGTGCTTTAATTTGTATGGGATATATATTTTATCTCCTCATCTTCTAGATCATATATCTCAATCTACCCATTGGTTTTCTCATGGTACCTGAAGGCATGAAGTGAACAAAAAGCCTTCATGATAGCAAAAATGCATCCTGGATCCTATACCTTCTGTCATTCCACTTAGTAACAGCTCATGTTCAACAACCATTGGCTGTCAGTACTTCTGCATAATTATTGTAATACTGCCAGGTGGAAGATACTGTAAAAAAAAGAAAGCCAGGTGGGAAATAACAAAGAAGAAAAGAGGAATAAAGCAACAGCAAAACAATTAGATTAAATTGTCTTTGTTGACAATATCAAATTAGTGTTGCACTGTCAGTCAACCACAGCATTCAGCCTTCTTTCCAGGACGGTGTATCTGCAGGCAAGAAGGATTAAAGTCTTAACATGTGAATCTGTACACAATTCATCATTTCTTTGAAGCAAAGTATATCAGTATTTCACATGGTTAAACTCAAACTTGCCATTTGAATATGAACACAGTGCTGAAGTAGAAAATTCAGCATATAGTGATGGAACAGTCTGCAATGAGAGTTCCTCTGCCACTGAGGAGTTTCTCTAGTGAGATAAAGATTCATCTTTTAAATGACACACAAATAGCTTCTATAAGGTTGTTTAAATTGTCCTTGTGAAATTAATATTTTAATTAATCTCACCATATGCAAATAATATATGAAAATATGTCAACTTTTTAATCAGTGTAATATTGCATTTCTACCTACCCCTTCATGCTGCTTAGATTTTATTTTAGGCTTCAAAGAGAGTATGCTGATTATCAGCTGCTAGATATCAGTTGTGAATTGATGGCTGACAGCACATCTGGACAATCTGTACTGCATCAATATAATCCACCTCTCTCTTCTGCGTGTTTCCCTCTGGAGCGCAATCTTCTCTTCCGATATTATCAACTGGTTTGCCAGATGAGCTATTCTAGTTATTCACAACCTACTCCCAGGTTTTCCTTTTATGTGCCCAGTGTTGTGAGTAACACTGTATGACACAATAGTACAGATTCTAAAGTTACATATTGTTCACATGATGGGTAGAGTATAACCTGTGGCTTTCAAGATGTTTTTTGTTGAAAGCCGTGGTTTTTCAGAGATTCCATCAAATGATATGCTCCCTTCTGCCACATCCACTTTAGAGAAACATAAATAGCATACCTGCTCCTTTTGTTTTTAGGCTAAACAGCAAATAACACATGTACCAGTGTTATTTTAAAAACCCTTTAAATTACAGGTTATGTCTTCTCATTACAATCAGTTCATATCCTCTTGTGTCAGGAAATATATTAACAGCAATGCAGTGTTCTGCATGCATACTTTTTGAATTATATATAACATTACATAAAATGCATAACCTAGTGATAAATTTTAATTTTACAAGAAAATAAAGAATTATAGCATTAATTAGTTTCCAGATTCTCTGTAGGCTGATGAATTCCATGCACAATACTTATACTTTTAAACATAGTTATTTTCACTGGGGTTTTTTTTGTATTTTCTTAAAGTAAAAATGAGGCAATATATATTGTGTATGTTAAATTCTTTCTGGCAAAAGAACCAAGCTTATTAAATGAACGTTTGAAAAATCAATTTTCCATGCCAAATAGGAAGAATATTTTCAGTTATTGAAGATATAACATATACTGCAGTATATATTAATGAAAAAAAGGAAGACTAAGGAAGGTGTGGGCCCCCTCAGAAAAGAAATGGGAGAATTGGTGATAGATGACATGGAGAAGGCCAAAGTTCTCAACAGCTGCTTTACTTCAGTCTTCACTGGCAAGGGCTCTTACCATACCTGTGGTGGTTNTATTAAAGTAGTTTTAGTTTTAACTTCCAATCTGCAAGCTGGGGTTTTTTTCCTTTCTTTGCCGCTTTTCTCTCACCCTCTGCCCCTTTCCCGCCGTGGGGGAAAGGGGGGAGAGAGAGAGATAGTGTCCATCTTCCTGGGTTAGCTGCTGCCGCAGTCCCTAACCCATGACAGAGAGATTTCTGATTGGAAGTTAAAAACTAAAAACTGCTTTAATAATAACAAAAAATATAAATGAAAACAAATATAAACATATACAGGACCCAAAATACTGAGCTGTCCTGATGCCAGCTCCCAGCTTCTCTCAGTCCCCGGTAGCAGCTCCCAGAAGAAAGAGAGACTCTCAGCACGACACAGGTCCCAGCTAACACACAGAGAGCACAGGCAGCGTTCAACACCAGCAGCAGTCCCAGCACAGAGAGAGACTCTCTCATGGTCACAGCACAGGTAAAAGTCCAGTCGAAACTCCCAAAATTCCCCTGGCTTCCCCCTTGGGAGCGGGGGTGGGGGCGATGTCCTTAAGATTCAGGAATCTCAGGTTTCTTAAAGGGACTGTTCCAGTTTAGCAGGTAACTGAATAATCATGTACATGGTAATGGAATACTTTTTAGAAAATGCAGTCACTGAACAGAATTAATTCTGTTCTAACTCAAATCAGAACATTTTTTACCCAAACCATAACAATACCCTCGAAGTCAAAGAAGATAATGACAGAGACGGGAAGGTAGAGCTGCCCATGGTAAGTGAAGATCATGTTCGTGACCATCTGAACAATCTGAAAGTTCACAAGTCCATGGGACCCGATAGGATACACCCACGGGTACTGAGAGAATTGGCAGACGAGGCTGCTAAGCCACTCTCTATTGTGATTCAAAAGTCATGGCAGTCTGGTGAAATCCCCACTGACTGGAAAAGGGGAAACATAACCCCTATTTTTAAAAAGGGGAAGAAGGGTGATCC
>VWZX01003683.1:0-37374 GCA_013399015.1 Galbula dea | reverse complement strand
ATGCACCACTTTCTGCATGAAATATAACAAGGCAAATACTTTAATTGCATTTTGATTTTCAGTTAACTGTCCAATAATTTCCCATAGTTGTTTATTAGAGATTATTGTTGTATCTACTACAATAATTAAAAGTTAAAAAGCAATAAAATGTTGCACAATGTAGCTGCTAGATTTTGTGTGTTTGCTTTTGCAGTTATTAACCAACAAAGATAGTTTTCTAGTGAAAGATGTTGTTTCAAGAATTGCATTACCAGTTAAGCAATTTCAAAAGCTGTTTTTAATAATATTCTAACCTAAAACTGTTTCCTATGGTTGACTGAATAATGTAGCTTCCTCCAATAGTACAACCCTTAGCTAATTAACTGGGAGCTTTCATATCAGTAGCTGATTATTGCTTCTGGAAACAATCATTTAGCCACTGAGAGGAACAGCACATCATAATAAAGACATTTTTCCTTACAGATCAGCTCATTAAAAATTTTTCAGTGTGTGTCATCAGCAAGGCTGTGAGATAGTTTTGACTGATCCTGTAAACTTTCAGAGGGGTTCTGGCTGTAAAATGGGGCTATCATATTTACTTGGGTGTTCTTGCATAGCCTGATAAAGAAATGGAGCTGGGGAATAGGTGCAGGGGCAAAGAGGTTTAGATAAGTGCACTGGTTTGGAGAAGCTGCAGCTGTTGCTTGAATATTTTTAAAGGACAAGACAGTAAATATCATAGAATCATTAAGGTTGGAAAAGACCTCTAAGACCATCAAGGTTGACCATCAACCTATCACCACCATGGCACTAAACCATGTCCACTAAGCACTACAACACTTCTGACCTCAAACTTTTATGAATCTTAGTAGACAGAATTGGTACTGTGTAAAAAAACATGTATTAGGAAATTAGCTCTTCTCTGCTAGTGATGTGTAACTTAGCTATGTGAAAACTATGTCAACTTTGGGCAAGAATCAGTAGTAGGTAGCTGTGGTCATTCTGCTGCAGTGTATAGAAATACAGAATTATAGAATGTATTTTGTGGAAAGAGACACCCAAAGGTCATTTAGTGCAACCTCCTGCAGTCAGCAGGGACAATCTGCAGAGAGCAGATTGCTCAGAGCTCCAAACAACCTGACCTGGGATGGTTCCAGGGATGGGACATCTCCCAACACTCTGGCCAACCTGGGACAGGCTCTCACCACCCTCAGCATAAAAAATGCCTTCCTTCTATCTAGTCTAAATCTCCCTCTTGTACTTTCAAACCATCATGCCTTGTCCTGTCCCAACAGGTTCTGCTAAAAAGTCTGTCCCCAGCTTTCTTTTGGGCCCCTTTAAGTACTGCAAGGCNTAGGTAGCTGTGGTCATTCTGCTGCAGTGTATAGAAATACAGAATTATAGAATGTATTTTGTGGAAAGAGACACCCAAAGGTCATTTAGTGCAACCTCCTGCAGTCAGCAGGGACAATCTGCAGAGAGCAGATTGCTCAGAGCTCCAAACAACCTGACCTGGGATGGTTCCAGGGATGGGACATCTCCCAACACTCTGGCCAACCTGGGACAGGCTCTCACCACCCTCAGCATAAAAAATGCCTTCCTTCTATCTAGTCTAAATCTCCCTCTTGTACTTTCAAACCATCATGCCTTGTCCTGTCCCAACAGGTTCTGCTAAAAAGTCTGTCCCCAGCTTTCTTTTGGGCCCCTTTAAGTACTGCAAGGCTACAGTAAGGTCTCCCTGCAGCCTTCTCTTCTCCAGGCTGAACAACCCCAATTCTCCCAGCCTGTCCTCACAGCAGAGAGCTTCCAGCCCTCAGATCATTTCTGTGGCCTCCTCTGGCCCTGCTCCACCAGCTCCATGTCTGTGCTCTGCTGAGGAGTCCAGAGGTGGCCCCAGCACTGCAGCTGAGGTCTCCCCAGAGCAGAGCAGAGCAGAGGCACAATCCCCTCCCTGCCCTCCTGGCCACAAGCTTATGTTATGGAGAGATCAGTCTAAGTAATCTGTCAGTTTGGCTGCAAATAGAGTGCATTTCTGAATTAGCTTTTGAATGAAAAGAAGTTAAATGTTTTTAAATAGTAATAAAAAAAATGCAAAATGTCTCACTTTGAAGAGAGTTACTTCTAGATAATTTAAATAAGCTTTGTAGATAATCTTAGGAGTCTTTGCTAGAAGTGTTTGTAGAAATTGTTGAAAGATTTTACTAGCTGAGGTAGCCAAATTGTGAACAGATTGTTTTGATGAAAGGAAACTATAAGAAACATGTGTATCCATGATCAGCACTAAATATTGATATTTGAAATAGTCCATCTTTAATCACTGCTGTGAATTTCTGATTGATTTAGGCCTTTCCAGAAAAATATAATCATAGGGAAAGTAGTATTGATACAGGTTTCATTTTTATTTGAACAGGCAGAGTTCAATAAAATGAATATAAAACATTATTTGTACTTAAAGTAACAAGCCAGCTTGAATAGAGAAATCAAATATAAAATTATCTTTATAAGGAAAAGAAGCTTTCACACAACCCAGGCCAGGCTGCATTTGGGATCTCTATGTATCTATTTCAGTATTTGGTTGTCCATTTAATTGTGGGCCTGTTGTGGAACTGTAATCTAGAAGTACTTATTATGCTGTTGCCCTAGTCAGCAAAACCATCTAAATCCTTTGCAGATCTTTTGTTGACAGTTCTGTAATTTTACCTCATTTCTATAAACATCAGCAGCAGAACAAAGCAGTGAATCCCCAGCCCTGGCCATGCTCTGACAGACAATCTTTAATAGAAGAATTGGGATTGAAAACTCTGAAGTTCATTACCAAGTGATTTTATTTTGACACTTGATGTTACCCTTACATTTATTTGTCCTTCCTACTGACAGAGATGCTCTCTCAAACATCTGCTAAGATTTCTCTTGTAAAGACAAATCATACAAGTGCAGACTTACTGAGGAGGTCTCAAGTCAAACCTGCTCAAAACAGGGTCAGCACTGACTTCAGCCAGATTGCTTATGACTTTGTCCAGCTGTGGCTTGAAAACCTCCAAGAGAAATCTCTCTCAACCTTTCTGTGCAAACCAGTCTGGTGCTTTCCTACCCTCAGTGTCCTCTTTACATCCAGTTGGAATCTCTAGTCTTTTATGTCTTGCCTAGGTAGAAGGAAAACAAAATTTATTCTGAAGGTGGTGAGCCACTGGCCCAGGTTGCCCAGAGAGATGGGAGATGTCCCATCCCTGGAACCATCCCAGGCCAGGTTGTCTGGGGCTGTGAGCAACCTGCTGTAGCTGAAGATGTCCCAGCTTAGTGTAGGGGTTTTGGACTGGATGAATCATTCCATGATTCTTCTTTCAGTTTATGACTGTTGTTCCTCCTGATGTGCATCTCAGTAAAGAACCTGAGTTTCTCAGTCACCTTTTCTGCTCTTTTCTGAAGAGGGTAACATATGGGGCAGACACTGGCTACAGCCTGTGCCAGGATATAGTAAGATGTGTCTTTTGCTCTTCCTTCCTAAGCAGCCAAGAATCACTGGGTGTTGTTCTAACTTGGTTCTGCAGCAGCATAGCTGTGCAGACATCATTTTTATGTTGGTCTGGATGAGATAAGAATTGAGGTCTATTTAACTTACAAAGCTGTGAGTGTTCCACTCCCCAGAGTGACTCTCAGTCTTCAGAGAGAGCAGAGCCTCTGCCTTGTAACTGTGCTGTTTACTTCCAGAATTCTCTAGTATGTTTAGATTGGTGATGAATTCAGGTCTCATGTTTTTCTGTACCATCACAATGAACAGCTTTTCTATTTAGCCATGCAAAGAAATAAACCCTTGCACTTACAGACTTATTCTGCATTTGATCATATCCATTTGATAGCATTTGAATATTTCTCAGTAAATGTAGCAAAGGGACATCAGTTACTGCTGCAGCATTTCCTCACATCCCTTTCTGTTCTTTCATCAGCTTTGTGCTCTTCATTTATTGTCTCCCCTGAGTCATCAGTATTGGTCTAATGGACTGGAACAGCCTAAGGTGAATGGTAATTACTTATTGAGTTGCTGATAGCCCAGATGAGAATAGGACTTATTAGATCAGTAAAAATGGAAATCTGTGTTTAATGCAGACATTTTAGAGCCTAAAAGAAAAGTGTCTGAATTTATCTGGTTTTTTTTGCTCTATGCAGGAAGTTAAAATATTGTTATAGAAAGGTTTAAAATCACTTATATGAATTATGTTGTCAAAAGAAGACATTCCAAGAGGTAAACATAGTAAAAGTGCACTGACTGTGGTCTAACAAAACACTACAGTGAAAAGGGGTTTGAAACCACCTTTTTTATGTGACAAAATCTGAAAGAAAATGCTCAGTTCCCTAGCAAGAAATGTATAGAACCTGCTTACATCCACAAGCAAGTGGTACCCTGAAATTATCTGAAGAGCATCTGCAGAAACAATTCCATTCCCACTTTGTCCACACTGGATGATCTGGAGATTTTGTTACATCTTTTTACCTGTCATTCTTAGGGTGGCTGAGTGCTTGGCTGAAAAGGAATAAGGAAACATAACCTCTATAATGTGGCCATTGATAGTTTGCTTTTTCCTCTTCTTTTTCTGTTCAGATGAATATGATGTTCTGGTTTTATCTGCAGTCTTTAAACTTTAGTGTATTGTTGCAGGCATAAATTTGTCTTCCTTTCTTTATCCACTAAGGTAATTTTCCAGTTCATCATCTTGAGAAGTCCTTTATTAAAAGATCTTCAGCTGCATTGTTAAATACAATAACAATAATAATGTGTATTAACTGACATCCCAATCAGGAAAGTGGTGCTCCACTATAGAGGAGAACATAGAACATCAAAGGAGACCTGACCCTTTGCTCAGAAAGATTGGAAGCTGCTTTAAGGGTAGATCCAACTACTGTGTGTAGTGAAAAATAGGAAGGAAGATGAGAAGGATGAGAATAATTGCAATATTAGCCATCATCTACACATCTTCACAGCCTAATGTTTGCCCTGAAATGTTACTAGCTTTGCTACAATATTTGTTTCCCTAGTGAACCAGTTGTATAAATACAGTTATAAGTATGATAGCAGATAAGAGGAAATGACCTCAAGTTGCACCAAGGGAGGTTCAGGTTGAATATTAGGAAAAAAATCTTCACTGAAAGAGTTGTTAAACATTGGAAGAGGCTGCCCAGGGCAGTGATGGAGTCACCATCCCTAGAAGAGTTCAAAAACCATGTAAACATGGCACTTCATGACATGGTCTAATGGCATGAGATTGTTTGGTTAACAGTTGGACTTGATGATCTTAAAGTTCTTTTCTGACCTTAATGATTCCATGATTCTATGAGAACCAAGAATAAATGAGATATATCTCACATGGAAGCAGACATTTCTATGTGCTGTGTTTGTCTCTAGTAAAAGAAAAAAGGTTTTCAAACCTTCCAGAAGAGATGTGTAATGATGTTACATCACTAAAATGAGAAACTCCAGTATCTCTTTCAATTCTTATGTGCTAGTCTCTTAAACAAATGAGATGTCTCCTAGCTGTTCAGCCAAATGGGAAGCCCCAGTGATTAGGGAGGCAGTTTATTTCTGCTCTGTGGTTTACCATAGAGAATGCTCTGGAGACTCTTTCTATCATCTTTACCTGAAACATGAAATAAAGATTTGAGCATCAGCATCACAAAAACCTCAACCTAATTCTTTCTGAACCAGAGAGCCTGTCATTTCCCTTAACTTCCCATTCTTATGATGCTCTTGGACTATTCTAGCAGTTAACAATAAATACTTCTTAGAATCCCATGTTTTCAGTAAACAGTATTTGAAATGCTTTTTTTCTTTGGTTCTAGTCTGAAACACTTGGAATACTTTTTCCCTTTGTAAGAGAAACTTTACCTTCAATGAAGCCAAGAGCAGACTCTGCTTTCTGTTGTGTTCCTGGATCCTTTAAGAATTATTCTTTACCAGATTTAAAATTCACCTTGGTGCTGGGAGCAACCTGATAAATTCATGGCTGGACCTGCATGACGTTGTTGGGATTCAGAGGATCCTTTCTACTCTTCCCACCAAGAATGTTTTTTACTGTCAATGAAATCCTAGGGAACCTCAGCTCATTCTTTACTTTGTTCCTTTCTCATCTTCCAAACAGAGCAATCCTTGAAGGCCAGTCATGCAGTGGGAGATGTGAATTCATAGCAAGCCTCAGCTCTGCTGTGGTGCTGGAATCTGCAAGGCAATATCAGCTATTGTACAACATCTGTGTGGCAGTGTGGAATGAGCTGTAGCACAGCTCTTGTTCAAATAGCAGGTATTAATTTAAAACCTTTTTACATTCAGGCTACATGGAGTTCTTTCTGCCTGTAATAGGTTAAAAGCAAGTATATTTTATCTAACTAAGCACATGGTGTTAAGAGTCTCTTTCAGGCAGTATTTGGAGAAGCATCTGGAATTGCCACATTATTTTCTTGTTTGGCTTTTCTTTCTTTGCTGTGATAACACTTCCAATAATCCTAGTCAGAAACTGAGGATCTAACTCAATCTCTTCTCTCCCTCTTGAGTTATCAGATCAGGCCAAAGTTGATATTTGAAGGCAGTTCATTGCCTACTTTTGTGGGTGGTTATTGCTTATTATATTTATAAATATTGCCTTCTTTATTTTTTGTTTTGGCTTTAGGGAGGTTATATAGCAAAGCAGTTCAGTTTCACAGAATCACAGAATTATTAAGGTTGGAAGAGACCTCTAAGATCATCAAATCCAACTGTCAACTTATCACCACCATGCCACTAAACCATGGCCCTAAGTTTTCATTAGCTACTGCCCTGCTTTCCTTTCCAGCCAAGAAATCTGAGCTGCCTGTCTGTAGGTTAGTCAAGTTTGTGCAGATATAAACCTATAGAATAAGATCTCATCAATATGCTCTAAATCAGTGCCTTATTTTCAAAATTAGAGAGTTAATCATATTTCTGTCAGGAATTTGCAACTGAGATTAATTACTGAAGTTTAATTATACAGTTACACATGAATGTAGATGTATGAATGTGTGCAAGGTAGTTAATTTGAATTTGCAAGGTTGTCTTGTTTGTACTTGCATTACTAAATACTTTTGTCCTTGTTAGATAAGAGTTGTTGACCCTCTTTCCATTAGTTTACATGTTGTTTACAATAATTTGAAATAAAAATTGTGGTGCTTGGCTATGATTATTTCCTATTTCAGGTTTCTTTACTGCTGACTGTGATGAAATTGAAATCAGTGATCTTAGGACAGGTAGCTTAGACACTGGGCCACACATACTCAGTTTCCTTCTCTGCTGCTAACTCCTTTTTTAGCCAGAGGTATGTCAGGTAGCTCCTAATTCTGCCCTTCTGAGGGCTGTGAGAATGAAGTCATTAAAAACTGTGAAGTATGAGGTGCTGTGGAGGTTTCAGTGTAAGGGAGACAAATTGGAAAGGTGCATTTTAAACTCTGCTTCTTGAATGGCTGCTTAGGTCATTCCTGAAACTGTTTTTCCTTGAACATTTCCAGCAGGAAAACTCAGTCACCTGACTATTTGTAGAAAGCAAATGCACAAGTAAAGTGAAGGTGGTCAAAGTAGATTAACTTCAAAATATGAGAGATTTTCATTAGGAAATGATTTTAGAGTATTGCTTGTAGGTACTCATCCAAATCTACACTAGAAGTGTTAAGGTAAAGGTTTTATTTCACCTTGGGGAAGGCAGTGAAATTTGACTTCACAGACTGGTATATACATATCAAGTGATACCAAAATCAAAGATACCTGTGCTTATACCTGTGCTTTCTTTAACCCATCCAGTTGACCATCCTCTTTCTGGATGAACCACTTCAGAGATCCTAATCCCAGAGAGGTCACTACTGACCTCCTAAGTCTTTAATTAACTTACATTAGCCTGCCTGGTAACTCATCATCTCTTTCTATATTTTATTATATTCTACACATAACTTAGATTTCCCATTTTCAAATACCAAATAAAGTTCAGCAGTAACCTTAATAAAGGTAGCAATTATGTTTTCATTATTTCCTCAGTGCTTGTTAAATTTGGGTTAGAGTGTTTTATGGATCTAGAGCAATAAACCTTATCTTACTTTGAGAGGTATTATAAAGTGTTGAGAAAAACATAATTAAGTATTGTTATTGGAAATGTTCAAGGTTTTAATGTGAGAATGTCAAAGAAACTCAATTATAGGGTTTTTTCACTGAATAATTTGATAGTTTGGAGCTGTGATAATGTCATATAAAGCCTTTCATCTATGGGTGTTCCCAATGAATCTTCCATAGTCAGTAGCAGGCAAAAGTTGCCACCTGATTTTGGCAGCATCTCAACCCCATTCCATCTGCATTTGTACAAGGACAAAGATTACTTCTCTTTCCTAGCACAGCTTTAAATAAAAACTAGCACAAAAGCAAGAACCATAACTTCCAAGCTCAGGTCTTTCTGCAGATACCTGGATAAAAAAGTTTGCATGTGCTTCCATCAGTGACAGGTTGTAGCTTCAAAGAAATCTTCTTGAACCATGTCAAATCTGCTTAGTGTTGTAGAGTTAAACAGCAGGGCCCAGCTTCCTCCAGCACATGACAGCTGAAAAACCTCCACAACCTTCTAAGCCTTAAGGCAACATCTAGACTGGTAAACTGAGCAGAGCTGAGGCCTGTTTGTTGGCTTTGAGAACACTGGGGTGGTTTGGCCACCTTCATGCTATTAAACTCTCTTACAGATTCATAGAATCATTAAGGTTGGAAAAGACCTGTAAGATCATTGAGTCCAATTGTTAGCCTAACACTGCCAAGTCACCACTAAAGCATGGTCCTCAGCACACATCTACATGTTTTGTGAACACCTCCAGGGATGGTGACTCCACCACTGCCCTGGGCAGCCTGAGCCAATGTTTAGCCACTCTTCAGGGAAGAAATTGTTCTTAATATCCAACCTAAACCTCCCCTGGCATAACTTGAGGCTGTTTCCTCTCATTCTGGCACTTGTTACCTGGGAGAAGAGACCAAGCCCCACCTGGCTCCAACCTCCTTTCAGGTAATTGCAGAGAGTGAGAAGGTCTCCCCTGAGCCTCCTCTTCTCCAGACTAACCAAGCCCAGTTCCCTCAGCTGCTCCTCACAACACTTGTGCTCTAGACCCTTCACCAGCTTTGTTCTTCATGCTAGGTGATTAAATGTACACTAACTCTTTAAAATCTAATTATTTTTCTTAAATACTGGTTGAAATAATTTACTGGAGTCAGACTTTTGAAAGATGTTACAATAATAAGTGCTGAGCTCATAGGAAAATCTACCATCAGTTTAATAGGAGCTACTGAATAGCTGTGATAAAGTGTCCTTCATTGTGCAGCACCAGAAGCTGCAGCTGGTCAGAATAATACATGCAGCAAGAAAAAAGCAGTGCAAAATTGAAGTCACATTTGCAACACTATTTCAGCAACATAAGGCTAAAAATACTGTAGGACTGTTGTGGTTTCCTGCAAACTAGGCTTTATCAACTCAGGATACTTGATGTTATATTTACTTCTGGTAAATCAAGACACATTAAACTGCTAACACCATGATTATGTTTTGTCATTTTGTGAAAGGAAAAAACATTAAAAAACCCCTCAGATCCATTTCATTCACCAAATATCTGCTTTGTCTGCCATGAAATCCCAAACATGAGCAAGTATTACTCATAAAATGGTATAAGAAGTGACTGGCAAAACTATAAAGCAGGATTTCCCAGCAGTTCTCATTTACTTCACAGTTTAACTGGGGAAGGAATACTTTGGGCAGCCACTGAAGTAGGAGATACACAAGACATGGGACATTTCAGAAGCAGTGAGAGCTCAGCAAACTCCTCCAGGAAGGGAGAGATGCCATGCAGGCAATATTCCCATATCCCTCCTTCATTACAGCTTGTGAAGTCATCACATGGAAGTGAGTTGTAAAGGAATGAGAGTGGTTCAGTGAGTTCTATGTCCTACCATAACCACGTAGCATGAGCTCCTACCCTGAGCTCTGGATGAGAGCTTGAGGTGGTTTGCATGTAACAGAGCAATTATGGATAAATTTATTACACACCAATTTATTCAATTACACTGCAAGCTCAGGATGTCAGTTAATTTCAGTGTCTAATAGATCTGAAGATTCCAATTCTCTTATTAAGAGCAAAAGAAGACTGGAAAAAAGGCTTGGTTTCTAAAAAGGTGCAGTTTATTAATTAGAGTTTTATTAGCTAATCAAAAGAGGAGAATTTTTAGGAAATTGATTCTGTGTTCAAAGGAATGTGTTCAATATTTGGATAACATATAATTTATTTTTTGTGGCTGGAAGAAAGGTTAGATTCCTGTTGTGTAAGGAAAGTGAATTTCACTGTTAATTGTGGAACTGTCTCTACTAAAAGAATAAATATCAGGATGCAACTCCTGCTTCCATAATACCACAGTTCTGCCTTTCCACTGGCCTTGAGGTGTTTGGCTTTTCTCCACAGGAGTGACATTCTTTAGAAATATAGAATTCTCTGGAAATTATCTTAAATTTAGGTTCTACAGTGGAGATGACAAGTAAGTTAGTTTCATTTGGCCAAAATTCAGATGCTCACAGTATAAGTTTTGCTATCTGAACTAGTCACCACTGGCTCCTTAACAGGCATGGGGGAGATAAATGTCCTCAAGCTATGACTTGAGTATTTTAGGATGAGATGAGTCATGTTGATGACCTTAAAGGTCTCTTCCAACCAAGACAGTTCTATGATTCTGTGTTAGAATTAGCAGCTTATATCACTACATGCTTTATTTGTTTATATCTCCTGCTAGAATGGGTTAAAATGTTCAGTTTGAGGAGTTTAAAATAAATTCTAGCTTTCAGTGGAAATTTGTTGCCATTTGAAGGGCTATTCATAGACACTCACTTGAGCATAATGAGGCTAACTTCAGCATAAAGAAACCAGCTTTAGAATAAAGGAGCTAAAATCTCCCATGCTTCTTCTTCCACAGTCAGTGGAGAGACAGAGAGTGGGAGAGGACCTCATGCAGAAGGCAGTTCAAAGCTGAAAACTAATATTGGGTTGGCTGAATTGCTGTCTGCAACATCCCATCTCCCTGATGATGGTATGGATGAATTTAGGGTGTTTAACCTTGGCAAATGTATTGCTTTAGCCTGCCAAAATAACTGCCAGATCCAAGTTCTTTCTTTTCCAAGAAACAAATCCTCTCTTGGCATACCTTACTGAGCCAGTCTCAGGTCTGTGCACCCCCATGCCCTCAAACACAGCCAGTACCTTCCCCTCCCCTGTTCATCTTCTTCTGTGAGTGTTTTGAGGAGCAGCTTGTTTCTCCTGGTGTTGTGAAACAATGGAGCACTCTTTTTGTCCACGGCAGGTGCCTCTTGCACTCAACATCCAGCCATGCTGACTGCACTCCCGGTTGTCCTGTAAGCAGACATCTTCCCAAGCCTAAAGCATGATACAGGAATGGCACTGAAGAAGTTTTAGTGTTTTCAGTGGAGTTTAAAAACAGATCCCTAACTGTGTTCCTGTCAGTTAGTAATCACAGAATCATTTCAGGGAGTTGTAGAGAGCAAGAAGGTCTCCCTTCAGCCTTCTTTCTTCCAGACTAACCAACCCCAGTCCCCTCAGCTGCTCCTCACAAGACTTGTGCTCTACACCCTTCACCAGCTTTGTTGCTCTTCTTATAATAATACTCTCCTTGGTTGGTACTTTGATATATTCCACAATTCTGTTTAGTTTTAGTGTTAACAGAGGTTACCAATATTTAAATATATGTGAACACTCCCTGGTAAAACTTTTTCTACAACCGTACTCGTATACTGAAGCTGTGTAATGCCCTTTCTTATCCAGCACTCTTTTCCTGTGGAGTTTTGTCAGCCTGCATCCTCCCTTGTCTGTTCTGTCTCCTTCCTTCACAGCTCTGCTAGAGCACCCATGACATGACCCTGGCTCTTCAGTCTCTGGATTTCCTTTAAGCTTTCAGTACCAATTATATCTCATTATTCTAGATTTGGTGCCTCTTTAATGGTGTGTACAATGCTCACAAAGGCCAGGTAAAGGCCACTAAGCATGTTTTCACCCTTTAAAACTGCTATCTTGATGTGAGATTTTACACATCACTATCACATAAAGAAATCTAGGTAAGTCCTAAGTGTACACATATAGTCAATGGAAGTCTTATCTACAGTGAGTAAAGCATCTGGTGTGTTGAGGGTGATCTCACCACTCAGAGACAGTCTTTTTGTTCTGCTCTCCTGTCTTCATCTCCCTCAAAATCAATGCTGGACAGCCTACATGTAGGATAATTCTTCTGAGCCTCTTGGAGTTGATTTCAGGAGTAAATAAAGCCTTCAAAGGTCAATAAAGCAGAATCAAATCTACTTTGCTTCCTTTCCTTACAGATGATCCACTTTCTCTGCTTTGAGTACAGTCCTGCTCAACAGATCTCTCCAACATCAATCACTGGGCAACCAAGTTTCTTTGTGCAAGTACCTGACATAGGACTCTTACCTAATAAGGTGCTCTTACCTAATGCTTCTTGAGGGTCTAAGTCCACTTCTTAGCCTGTGTGATGATGTTCTGGGAATGGTTGGAGTCAGTTTAAAAATCAGACTTTGGTCTTTAAGAGGCTAGACTTCAAAGCAGGAATGCCAAAAGATGCAATGAAACTAATATTGTTAATTAGACACATAGCAGCTACCACTGCGTGTCTCCTGCTGCATGCACACTAGGCAAGGCTGAGACAACAATAGAAACAATGCAGTGCCTGAAGCTGGCACCCTGTGTAAACTGTCTGCCTTGTGCTTAGGTTTTCTGAGCAGCCAAGTGCATCTTCATTCATTTCAAATCCTCTTGCATCTCATCCTAAATCACTTATTGTCTTTGGAAGGTAAAAAAGGTGAACTGGAAGGTTACTGTGAAGCATCTATTCACGATGGAGCCTTTCACTGTGGATGTGGTTTTGCAGCGGGCAGTGGCTAGTCTGGTGTTCCATGCCCTCAGTAAAGACACATGGTTTGAGTCTAGAATCCTGGTGTAACTTACCTGACTTAAGATAAAAGTGATCAAAAAATGATTTTGGTAAATATGAAAGATTTTATGGTGTATTTTGAGTTATTAAGAAGTAGAGTAGCAGCCTTAAACTGCAGTCACTGTTCAAGATAAAGTTGTTGCAAATTTTTATACTTGAGGTAACTACTTCCCATTTCAGTTGAAAAATTGTCATTTAGAATCATCCTCATCCACTTCAGGTCCAACAAAAGAAGCAGTATCATGATGGTGTTTCACAAAGAGGACAAGCACTTTGGATAATCTATATTTAAGGCTGAGGTGTGTTTCTAAAGCTTTGAGACACATCTGTCCTTTTGAAGAGACAGTTAATCAGCACTGCTTAATGGCACTGGTCTCATCTTTATTTTTGCCACCAGATGATGAGCTCCTTCAAGTAGTTCAATCACAATTCCCTGGGTTTTGTCTTTTTTTTGAAGCAGAAAAACCAGTTGACCTAACCTTGGTGCTCACTGATGCTGCCTTTGCTATGCCGACAGGGGATATTACCAGCAAAAGGCTGATGTTCATCTGAAACAGATTGCAAGGGGAGGCCTGGCCCTGTCAAGCTTAGCTGAGCATTAGGCCTGGTCATTTATCACTGTCAGATGGGCGAGAGGGGGAAGAAGCACTGGACCGTTCCCGTTCATCTGCTGACTGACAGCTGACTGAAGCCTAATGCAACCTCCAGGCAGATAATCTGCCATCAAGGGGGAATGTGTCTGAGAGAGATACTCTATCACAGCCTGCACGCTGCTTCTCTCTCAAAGCTGCTGACATCTTCACAAGGCAAAAAAGAAAAACAGAAAACCAAGCCCAGAAATGGCAGTTGTGCTTTAAGGGACTGTGGTGTATTGTAATGCTTCCCTCAAATGGTGCTGGACCTCATTTCCATGGTTTCCTGGAGATCTGTCTATAAAAACAGATTAATGGCATGGTGGAGAGGTGCAGCCAGGCATGGACATGCTAATGCGATGGCAGCGTTGGGATGAGGAGAAGTCCTGTTTGTCTCACTGCTCAGGTGAACTCACAGTGCTGCAGAGATGCTGCAAAACTGCAGAATTCTTTCAAACTAGCAAAAGCCATCCTGCCAAACACAGGCCTCTGAGGAAGCTGATGTAGTTAAGGAAGGGGAAAAGTACCTTGTGAGGGAAAAGGGAAATGAAAGCAAGTAAAAAATCTAATCATTAAGGATTAATTGCATTTCCCCTAGTGTTTTGTGCAACAAATGCTTCCTGGAGGTGCTGGTTTAGAGCAGTGCTCTGCATTGTGCTGCCAAACCTGTATGAGAATATCCTCTTCTCAAAAATTCCTCCTCTATTGCCTGAGGAAAAATTCTACCTCTTTAATTTTGTCATTCTTAAGCTCAAGGTTTTATTGTTTTTAATTTGCTGTTATTTTTATTAACAGTATCTAATTTTGCTATTCATTACAAATCACATGCATTAACTTAACTGGAGAACCTTTTAATTGAGCACTGCTGGAGATTTTCCAATAAATTAACATTACATACTTTTAACAGATGTCTGAATTAGACATTGTTATTAGACATTGTAATTAATAGAAGTATTACTCAAATTAAAATCTCAGAGCCTTAGAAAAATTAAATTGTAGGTGACTGAGTGATGTTAACTCATTAATAGAGAGTGACTGTTGAATCCCCACCACTGGGTTTTATTAGCCCAATAAACAACCTTTTCCAAGTAGCTGCAGAGGGAGTTGGACAAACTCTTTGCTATAATGGATTGGGAATCAAGACACATTTTGCCAGTGGTATTGAGAAGTTCTGTAACCTGTCATTGTGTTATTGGCATAATATATGTCATAATAACTTCATGGGATGTTGTAAAGTTTCAGTATCATGTGTTGGTTAGTTTTGGGGTTTTTTTTAGATATTTTTAGATCCAGAAGTCACAAGAAGCCTGGGTGTTCACTGCTTTGGGTCTTCCACATTGTTTTCCTCCATTTTCAAGAGGAACAAATACAAAAATGGAGCATCTCTGGAAGGAGGAAAGGCTGAGAGCCCTGGGGCTGCTGAGCCTGGAGAAGAGCAGCCCCACAGGGGAGCTGCTCAATGCTGAGCAAGAGCTAAAGGGTTTGGGCAAGAGGCTGGGGCCAGACTCTGCTCAGTGGTGCCCAGGGCCAGGCCAAGGAGCACTGGGCACAAACTGGAAGCCAGGAGGTTCCAGCTGAGCAGGAGGAGAAACTTGTCTGGTGTGAGGCTGGCAGAACCCTGGCCCAGGCTGCCCAGAGAGGTTGTGGAGTCTCCTTGTGTGGAGAGATACCAAGGCTCCTGGAGGTGATTCTGGGCAACTGGATGCTCAGTACAGGCAGAGGATGATGATTCCAGGTGCTTTGGGAGAGAGGAACATTTCCTAGGTCAAGCTCTTCCAGACTGTATTTCATCAAAAACTAAGAAGTTACATGTATTGTGATCTCATCAGCTGGATCCATGTGTTTTAGTGCAATATTAAATTATTGTAGGCAAAGAGGGCTACACTGGAGAAGTGTTTCTCTGTGGGTCCCTCCACAGGGAGAAAATGTTTGAGTTATGTCTCTGTGTATGTAATTAAAGACTTGAAAAACCAGTGCTCTACTATTTCTCTACAAATTCCTGGCCAGCCATGAGTTTCAAAGGGATTTTCCCACTTTGAACATGGGTGTGAGTGTTCAGCAAGAATTTTCTTGAGCCTAATTTTGAGAAGCTATGAGCATGAAAAATGAGTAACAGGTCATTGGTGTTGTTATCAATTGGCACAAGACCTGACTGCTCTCAGGCTGAGCCCTCAGAAAGTGAGCCTAAAGCAAAAGCCACTTCTAGAAGATTATTTATGTAAATATTAATGTGTAAAAGAGAAGTATAAAAAAGAACAAACTTAGAGTCATAGAATAATGGAATCACTGTGGTTGGAAAATCCCTCTGAGATCATCAAGTCCAATCATCCACCCAACACCACCATGCTCACCACTAAACCATGGCCCCAAGCACCACATCTATATGTTTATAGAACACTTCCAGGGATGGTGATTCCACCACCTCCCTGGGCAGTCTGGACCAATGCCTGATAACTCTCTTGGTGAAAAAATTCTTCCTAATATCCAATTTGACTTAAAAACAATTTGGGGGATTTTACCATTAGATCTGCACTGTTTTCTGTACTTAGGTTTTCTTTGCACAGAATTTGGCATTTCCATTGCTGCTTCACAAGCAAGGAGATACTGAGCCAAGCAGTGCCAGGACTCATACCAGGAGGGATTATATCCCCACCTGCAGTCTCTATAAGAGAAGCTGAGGGCACATGGGTTTCCAGATTGTGGCTACTATAAGAGTTTATTTGTCCTTCCCTCAGGCCATGGTTCCTGCCTTTTTAGACTGTGTTTTGACTTTTTTCTCCTAAAGAAAGAGGAGGGTCTAAGCTCTACATCCACAGTAAGCAAACACTAGTATTCCTGGAGGTACTTTGCATCTCTCTGTGCTTCATTGCAGAATTTCTGCCTAGAGCTTTGTGCTAGTTTTCATTTTTCATGGTGTACATATGATGTCCCAGTTGAGTATCCAGCACATGTTTTATTCATGTGCTTTTCACCCCTTCTTTGAGATCATTAATAAAGCTGCTAAATAAACCCAGGCTTAACAATCCTCCTTGCCACACCCCACTGGACATCTTCTCCCAACTCAGCTATGCTTTGTTTATCATCATCCTTTGTTTGGATCTCTTGGTTTTCCAGCCTGGCTGATACTATTCTTATCCAGGCTGGTGTAGATAAGAGTTTCAAGTGGGGTTTTGAAAGGCATTGTCTCTTAATTCTGAAATAAAGTCCAGTTGTACTTTATCATTCAATTCCTACACTGGGAAGAACCAGATGCTACTGGCACTGCCTGAAAAGCACTCTTGGATTGTTGGTGGTAGGTGGATAACTCAGTATCATGTTCTGCTCCAGGTTTAGTTTTTTTCTGTGCTTTCAGTGCACTGCTGATCATTGTAGGGAGTCAAAAAAGGATGCTGTGCTGCTGTATTCTCTCACATGACAGCATGCTGACCTGTTCCTTTGCAGAAGGGCATAATTATCAATTCAAATTATTCAACAGCTATGCATGGAGTAGCACATAGCAAATGCAACACTATGTTTGTGATTTTTATTTGAGTTACCACACAGTGATACAGAACTGACAGCTGAAACCTCTGTGGGTCACTATAGTGGCACCTAGCTGTACATTGCATACAGGCGGAATAACTAGGGTCAGGTTTTCCATAGACATTTCTATAATTAGAGGAAGTTTAAGGATAAGGATAAGGAATAGAAGGGTTCACCTGGGATGGCCACTGAACAAATGTTAAACACTCTCTATTAACCTTTCTCCCTTCCCAAAGGGGAAGAGAAAGGGAGTATGGGTTGGACACAAGATCTAGCAGTGCCCTTGGTCTGCAGAGGAGCAAGTCTAAGCAAGGTCCTTTGTGCAGCTCAAGCCTTGGCAGGAACTCTCCCCATGGAGTGTTCTCACTGCTAGCAGCAGCCACTGGCTGTGCAAACATGCTGGGAGCTGCAGGCAGTGCAGCCCTGAGAAGAGCCTGAGCTGAGAACTCCAATCACTCAACAGAATGACTTCTGTTCTGTCCCAAACCAGGACAAAGAGGTAGCTCTGGTTTTTGTTTGGTTGGTTTGGGATCTTCTCCCCACTAAGAGGAGAAGTACCACAGAAATGACAAGGAAACTTGTTAGGAAGTGTAGATAGTGATGGCTGGCATCTCCAAGTGATCCCAGGTGGAACATAACTTTCAGCTTGTCCATGAGAGATGTGACAATGTGGTCTCAGTTAGGAGAGCCTTGAAAGTAGACAATCAACTTCTGCTTGGTGCAATAGAGAAGCAATTTGAAGAGGAGAGTGACATTGTCAAACTGAGGAACCACAACAGTGTTCTCTGCAGCAGTATTGTTGGAGAATTTTAGTACTCCAGAGCCTTTGCCAAGTCTGAAGGAAAGTATTCTTTAGCAACATGGGGGGAGACAGTGAGAACCTAAAGACAAGATTTGTATGGACCTGTAGATAGTGGAGCCAGGTATTAAGAAGATAAAATTGTGACCATTTGAACACTGCATATCTTCTTAGAAGGAGAAATTGTACTTGTATTTCTTGATTTTTAACTGTGGACTCTAGGTGTTCTCCATTGTTTAATCTCCCAACAGGCAGGTTAAAAATCAAGGACAGTTTACCTTCTAGCAACCCTTGTAGGTAGGATTGTTATTTTCCTCTGCTATTCTTTCCTTTCTATTTTGATCATATGTTTTATTGTTAACACTTGTCCTTCCTCATAATCCAGAACATCCATTGGTGTCAAGGCCACATTTTTAATGAGTATGTATGTACACACAGGTATATCCATAATCCTGCTGAACAGATCATAAATCTCAGACTTATTACTGCAGGTGATATAGGTGGAATTCATCTGAGTTTGTCAATAGTGGCCTTATAATCAGTGCTCAGAAATTGACATTTTTAAATATGATTCATCATTTTATCCTGAAGAAAACATCCAGATATGTCAGATGAATCACCACAGAAGTGTCTGGTTCTTTCCAGACTGCAGAAGGCTCCAAGGCTGAGTACTCAGATGTAGATAGATATCCATTGTAGATGACTAAAGCCAAGTGGCATGAATACCAATTGAAGCATATTTAGTGTAACCTTAATGTATCTACCCTGAAACTCAAAAGTTAAAAGCATGGCCCACAGACTCAGAAGATAAATCAAGCAACACACGTGGGTACAGTCAGGATGTGAGTGCTCTGATTTACCTAGGTCTCATGTACTTTCTGTGTGTGAATGGCTTCCCAGGGCAGTGGTGGAGGCACCATCCCTGGAGGGATTTAAAAGATGTGTAGATGTGGTGCTGAGGGCCATGGGTTAGTGGTGACTTGGCAGTACTGGGTTAGTAGTTGGACTCAATGATCTTAAAGGTCTTTTCCAACCAAAATGATTCTGTGATTCTGAAGTCACATAATGATATGTGACTTTGTGTCCTTGAAAGCTCTAAGTCCATTATTGTAATTTCTAGGATACTTTCCTCAGGCCATACCCTAGATATGTCCCTGATCCTCATCTTTTACCCCCTCACCCCACCATCATCCTCCATCCCAGCTGCCATGTACCCACTACCCCAGACCTGTTATGAACATCTGCTCTCTCTGGTTTTATGCTGAGCTCTACAGCTGCCTTTTCCCTTTTTCCCCACACATGCTCCTGTAGGCTCTCATCTCCATCACAGGGGTGTTCTCCTCTGACCTTGCAGCCTTCTCCCCTTTTCAGTCTCACAGCCTGCTTCCCCTGTGGTCCAGAGCTGTGGGACATCCTGGTTCCTATTAGCACAGTCACACAGCTACTGGCACAGCTGTTCAGCCACTAATCTGCAAACCCCAATAGATTGGGAATTTCAAAATGACTTATTTCTCCTCCTCTGCATCTCTGCTGCCCTATTCTAAGAAATGAACTCCTTTCCAATTTGAAACCCTTCTTTTCCTGTTGGTACATTTCCCAGGAAGAACTGCAGGACCAAATGAGTGTGTGATGATCTTGCCTTTGTTGATTAAACAGCACCTCTGTTTTGGGAGGAGTCCATGTGTTTTGGAGTCCAGACTGACACACAGTGCTAGGACTCATCACATTCTGTAGCATCAATCAGTTTCTGTGTAGTAATCTGTTTGATGGGATGGATGCAGCAGAACACAGTGTGTCACATTGGGGGACATCATTTCCAGAATGCATTGCAAATCTGTTTTCAGCTACCACTTTTTCCTTTCCTGACCTATTTTAATAAGCCAAGTTATTTATTTTTTTCAACCAAATGTGTAGTTAATATTTTCCATTGAATGATATCATGCTTTTTAAATAACAGTTGGGAGCCACTGTGTGAGCACAATAACACAAGCCTACAAATAGTTGTAGGCAGTCAATTACCCTTCCGTAGCTGACCTCTCTTTTTAATTGGTAATGAGGAGACAGCTGATCTCTCCTGACTGATGAGGATGGAAACAGAGAGAGGAGAGGTGAAAGAAGCCCAGCAGCTCATGCACGCCATCTCTCTGCCAGTGGTGAGAACCAAAACGCCTTGTCAGAGTCGGAAACATAACTGCCTGGGTTGGGGTGGCAACGTCCCTGTGCTGAAAATACCCTTTGGGAGACAAAGTGGTTTGAAATATAACACTTCAGGGCTCAGCTGATATGACATTAGCTTTTCTTATTACACAGGAACTTGCAGAACTGACAGTTCTGCTCATTGAACTAGACCTGAAAATAAAGAAGAGCTTCGATTTCATCACCAGCTGTGAAGAATTTATGGACAGAATTCTGCCATAAATCACATAGCTAATACCACTATTAGCTCCACAGAGGCCTGAAGCAGAGCAGCTCTCTCCTGCTTGTGCTCTCTTTACTCCTCTAAGAGTCTGTCCCTACTGAAGCTATGCTTTCAGAGATTTTTTCACTGAGTAGTTTTTTGAAATCCCCAAATTGATGAAGAGAGGCTTCATGAGAGAGGTTCTTCTCCCCCTTTACTCTACCCTGGGAAGCTGCATCTGGAATATTGTGTCCAGTTCTGGGCCCCTCAGTTGAAGAAAGATTGGGAACTGCTTGAACTTAGATTCTATGATATGTTTAAAAATTCAGGCTGAAAGGTTCATATTGAGGTATATAAATGAGCTACTTGTTTTTCAAAAGTATTGGCCAGTGTGACTTTGAGTGAAATGAATAGAAATTCTAGAAGCCCAGAAGTTTTCAGTGTCAGGTCATTTACTCAGATGCCTTATTTTCAGCACAGGTACAATATAGGTTGATCCCTGTTTTCTGAAGCAGGTGAATGAAGTGCAGGGAAGGTCTCATCAGATAACATCTAAATATACTGCAATGGAGCAATGTTTTCAAGCCATTGAGTAATTTTTATACTTGAAATGTGAATAACTCATTTATTACCATCTTTTAATTCCACAGGCCATGTGAAGGAAATATATTTTCAAGTAGAGTTAGTTCACTGTTAATAAATTCAAACAATTGTTCACAATTGTTGACATGCTTAAATTAAATGGTTACATTAAAAAGAATATATTTCTTTGTAAAGCAGTGCTAAGCAAGGCTAATTTTGCTTCCTTTGAACTTAGTTTTCATGTGTCTTCTGTGGTGAACTTTTACAGAAGTGCAGTGAATTCCTGATTTTTACTGCTTAGGCTTCTTTAGCTCTGATTTTCTTCTCTTTGGTGACACTTACAGACCTTTTCCTCATTGCACATTAAATGGTAACCCTGCACTGCCAAACTTCCACCTTTTTTTTCTTTAAAATGTAGTCTTTCACTGGAAATAAAAATTAGGTAATTTCTTGTTTACAAGACAGAAAAGAAACCCACTGACCTTCAATTATGTCCTGGAGATTGATGGTGCACATCAGTAAAAAGTGTTACAGGAAAAAGCAGTAGGGAATGATCAGGCTTGATAGCCCATGTATCTCTCAGTGGGTTGCCAATCATGCCACCAGGAGCTTTTTCTGCATGTCTTACTCCTCACAAAGCACTTCACTTGTCTTGTGCTATGGGTTAGATTTGTTGTTACATCAGTTTTCAGACTGCTGATCATTCTCTCTTCTCCTAAAGCAGTAAAACTTCCTCAGCCATCACAGGAGCAATGAATGGGATAGAATCATGGAATCCTAGAATTGCCAGAGTTGGAAGGGACCTTAAAGATCATCTAGTTCCAACCCCCCTGCCTGCCAGGGACACCTCCCACTAGGTCAGGTTGCCCAGAGCCCCATCCAGCCTGGCCTTAAAAGCTTCCAGGGATGGAGTTTCCACAGCCTCTCTGGGCAACCTGTTTCAGTGTCTCCCCACCCTAACAGTGAAGAACTTCCTCGTAATATCTAATCTAAATCTGCCCTCCTCTAGTTTGCATGCACTCCCCCTAGTCCTATCACTCACTGCCTGACCTCCTCAAAAGTCCCTCCCCAGCTTTCTTGTAGCCCCCTTCAGATCCTGAAAGGCCACAATCAGGTCTCCCTGGAGCCTTCTCTTCTCCAGACTAAACAACCCCAACTCTCTCAGTCTGTCCTCGTAGCAGAGGTGCTCCATGCCTCTGATCATTCTTGTGTCTTCTCATTGTAGCATTCATTTTGCTGTGGTCTTTCTGGAGCATACAAACTCTGACACCCAAGTTAAATTTGGGCATTCAGTGCATTTTGAAATAAAAGATCATGGCAGCTGTAGGTTACAATGAAATGCAGTCAGGCTGTCTCCATGTTAGGAGTTTTCAGCTGGTGTCTGGCATCCTACTTCTCATTGTTTTGCTTTGGAGAGGTGGAGCTGTGACTGTGGATGACACTCCTCTCCCAGGCAGAATTGAGGAGGTATTTAAATAACTTGCTTATTCAATGCTGAACATTTTTCCTCACCCCTCTTTAGTTAGATGAAAGCAGTCTTTTACACACAGGCTGGCTCTAAGTTTAAAGCCCCTTTACTGCCTCCAGACTTTCATTTAAAATTGGTATGGCAACTACACTACATATTCTATGTACATTCCATGCAGTGATAACACTGCAATGTGAGCAGTGCTTTTGTGTTTCTTTTGTGCTCATCTTCCAACTCTTGGGATATACATTATGACTTATATGCCACTTTTGGAAAGCAAAGTATCATAGAATCTCAGAGTGGTTTGGGTTGGAAGGGACCTTTCATGGTCATCTGGTCCAACCATCTGCAGTCAGTAGGAACAACTGCAACTAGAGCAGGTTGCTCAGAGCCCCAAACAGCCTGACATGAAGTGGTTCCAGGGGTGGGGCAGCTACTAGTTTTTTGGGCAACCAGGGCCAGGCTCTCACCACCCTCAGCATAAAAATTTTCTTTCTTATCTCTAGTCTAAATCTCTCCTCTTTTAGTTTCAAACCATCACCCCTTGTCCTGTCACAACAGGCCCTGCTAAAAAGCCTGTCCCTATCTTTTTTATAGGCCCTTTAAGTACTGAAAATGTCACTGAGTTATTTTTATAACTGTTTCACAAAATTCTTACATCCCCTGACCTACTTTCTCTGTTATCTCTTCCAAATCTCCTACATTTCCAGCCCCTCTGAGGTCTAGCCACTGCATCAACAGCTGAGTGAATGTTTGCTGTAGCCAATGGAGAATGGTGTGATGGAAAGTGTAGGAGAAGGTGTCTAGGGCAAAACAGAAAGGGGAGAGGAGTCATTCAAGCAGCAGATGATTTCCTTCAGGGAGTTCCTCCCTCACTCCATCACTGCTTATCCCTTTTCCTTCTCCCCTTCTTTCCTTCTCTGTCATGTTTGTGGTGGTAGGAGGTGGAGGAGGCTTGTGGTTATTGGTTAATCAGCTTTTTTCAATTCAATTTCTAGCTGTGCTTACCATGGCAAATTAACAGTCCTTGTGTATAAACATGACCCTTACTCCTGGCTTAATTTGATTATGTGAGAATCTCAGTTTTCATTTAAAAATAATAACTTTCTGGCTGCTCTGGTAAAACAAGTTTGGTTATGTAGTCTGAATAGTCCCTGATGGTTTACAAATCAAAAGATGAATATGAAGAACATCTGAATCTCTTACTAATAGAAAATAAATGTTCTCAAATCTTGAGAATGCATCTTTTGAGAGGAGAACATTTCTGATTTTCACTCACTGCTGGATCAGCATTCTCTGAAAGCCAAATCTTTTTAAGCAGCTTCATTGTTAGGGATAAGAGTAGTGTAGGGCTTTCAGTTGGACTTGATGATCTTGAAGGTCCTTTCCAACTGTGATGACGTTCCTATTTGGGTCCCCAAATAGAGAGCTCATGTTCATTAATGACTGTGGGGATCTTAACCTAGAGATCCTCTTGGATATCTTCAGTTATGCAAAATTCCTTGTACAGATTTTCTCTTCTGCTGATTTCATTCCTGGTGTAAATTTAATTTCTATACTACTGTGAGAGAGGCTTTTTGCCTACAAGTGACTCTGAATTAGATCAGTGCTTTAATTTGGCATTTTTAAGGAAGAAACACAAAGCTCAGCCTCTAATAATTGCAAGTTTGGTTCTTTTAAAGGTTTGATAAGTGCAATGAATTCTGTGGCAATGAATTTCTTTGAATCTTAATGGCAGGGAGTCTTTATTTACCTGAGCTTTACATTTCCTCTGGGCTTCTAGCAGAACAGTAAATCTGGCTAGAACCTAAGTCAGGCTGCTTTGAAAGGAATTGTTTTTTATCAAACTTTCTTCTCATTTGAGCATCTTTCATTGTTAGATTTATCTGTTACAGGTGTGATACCATCAACATGCATAGAAGTGTGAAGATAAATGAAGTGTATACTAATAAATTAAAATGTGCCAGAGGACAGGTCCAGGCACTGAAACTTGATTGCCCATGATGGGAAATTGCTAGGATAGGATCTAACATGATTTCAGCCAGGCTAATTAACACTCTCTCAAATGGCTTCTAGATATAACTAGCTTATTTGAACAGTGTACTAGTACAGATACAGCCCAATCCATGTTTGGGCAGAACTTCACTTGAAGTTGGTGAATCTTCAGCAAAAAGCAATTGTTGGACTGTGTTAGCAGCTATTGAGTGGTAGCTACACAGGCTGAATAATCCCAAAGAACTATTGAGGACCTGTTTAGCAACTTGTTATGATGCTGTGTTATAGCCAGAGAGGATCTGTGAAGGATTATTCCTATAAAATTCCAGAGAATCTAAGGAGAAGCAGGCCAGGCACTGCACCTGTCTAAAGCAGACTTTGCCAGAAGCTAAAGTGGAGTGTCAAGACCTCCAGGGTATGTGTGGCTTTCATCACACACTAGTTCTGTTCAGCAGAGAGCAAAGTGTGTTTGAAAAATGGTAGAGTTTTTGCAGTTGAGGATGGAGCCCCCTTCAGAGGTTTGGAGAGGCTGTCTCCCTTTGTCTGGTCACAGAGTTACATTCATTAAAATTCTGACAGCTTGAATATCAATAAAACAGAAATAAAAATTGAGGCTGAAATTCTGAGGATGGAGAGGGTCAAGAACATGTCATAAAGATGTCTGTGTCCTCCCAATTCTGCTTTTCCCAGTGCCTGAATGCTGTTGTAGTCCACTGAAGTCCAGATGTGTAGACAAGTCATAGATGTGGCACTGAGGAACATGGTTTGGTGGTGACTGGGCAGTGCTGGGATAACAGTTGGACTCAAAGATCTTTTGGACTTAAAGATCTTTTCCAACCAACACAATTCTGTGATTCTATGAAGGATTAACCCCTTAAATATGAACAGTATTAGGGTGACACATTATTTTCACTACTAGGAAGCTGAAGGTAACTTCTCATAGCCTAATCAGTGCTCACTGATCATTTTTCCACGTCTCTGTAACAACAGCTTTTATCTTACTTGGTGCAAGTGCTTGTCTCTGGCATGATGCTGAGCTTGGAAAAGTAATTTATTCTTTCTGTTGGTGACTTACAGTGAAAGTCCTTCTAGTTTTTTTTGTCAAATTCCATGGGGTCAAAGTATTTCTGATTTTCTGGAGCTACTCAATCCAATTTGTAGGTCAGAATTAAAGCTTATATTTTCACCAAAAAAAATGTTCAGTGCAAAGCCCCTAAGAGCACTATGAGTAGTGTTCTTGTTGAGAGGCTCTTTGGGCTTATGTGTTGTTAGTTTCTTCCTAAGGTGGAATGTATATTTTCTGAAAATCCTTTTAAATTTGAGGTTTTTTTCACTATTTAGTGGCAGGAGGCAGGAAATACTGAAAAAATGGTAGAACAAAGTATGAGTGACAAGAAAATGAATTATTTTGTCTGGCTAAGATCTTTGAAACAAAAGTGTGAAGGCATTGGAAGACAATTTGAGAAGTCTGAAAATACTACTTTCATTCAAGCCCATCTCACCTCTAAAACTTTCATTTTAATTTTAATATATTGGAAGCCTCACCATTGGAAGTGATAACTCCTTCATACATCATGTATGTCATTGACTCTTTAAATCAAGGCAGCTAGCAGGCCTAGGGCAGGGTTGGTTTATTTGATCTTTTGTGATGTTTCATAGTTCTTTTGACTGTTGGCTCATCTCAGGTGGCTGTAGATCGTGTTAGTAATACAAGCTCCAGCTAATGAGGTTGAAACCTTGTACAGCACTGGTCAGATTACTCCTACTCTGGAACCTCCCAACAATTTCCTCCCTAAAGCTCCTCTCTTAGCTTGTGTGGCACAGGGCATTCAATCTTCCTAAATGCAAACAATTGGCTTCATGGCACCTCTTGCTCCAATTGCAGATGACCCTGATTTTCCCTTCCCATTGACTGCTGATAAATGTTTGATGTCAGCTGGGATTAGTCCTGTGCTATGCCTCCCTCCTAACAAAAATTATTGCTTTCAGAGAATTTGCAAGGCAATCCCATGTTCTTCATTTGACCTGGTTTATTTCTCACCAGGTTTTGTACTGCAGGAAGGAAAATAATGCATGGGCTGAGAAAATCTCTTGGCTCTCTCCCTGAAAAGTGAGATCTTGTGAACAGAAACCTGTATTTTGAGTATGGGCAATTTTATTCCTTTCCACCATTGCTGACAAGGAATTTTAGGAGCTCAAGAACTGAGTGTGGGGATGCCAGTGAAAAGGACTGGGATTATTCTGTCATGGCTCTGTATATTTACTTGTATTTGGAGGTTGGAGAGCTCTTTTCCAAGTTAGAAATACAACCATTCCAGGTTATATATACAACTCTGATTAGACAATAGTGGAAGACCTGTATTATCCTAGTCCAGGAGTGGAATTTTCTTTATGCTGAGAGAATTGCATTGGGATGAAAGAGAAGTACAGTGGGAGGTGAATACATTATTTAGTTGCAACCTGAGCAGTTTCTAGCCCCTGGGAGCCATCTTGTCATGGGGGGAGTAAAGCCAGGCTTTGACTACTTTATTGCATAGAAATAATCCCTGTGAGCACCAGCAATGGCAAAATATTGCACTTTATGCTTTGTATTCCTTCAGACAGAAAGTCTCAGTCTTGGTTTGGCTTTTATGCAAATGCTTTCTATAGGTGTTCTGCCTTATGTCCTCCTGAATGCTTGTGTGAGGATATATGCCTTAGTCTGAAACTGCAGCTTGTGATCACTGCAGCTCATCTCTCTGCTTCCAGAGAACAGAATATTTCCCAGAGCCCTGCTGCTCTGTAGGAAAAATGCTCTTCCACCTGAAAGCAGGTAGGTGTAGTGGCTAGAAAAGGACTATTTAACTAAAGTAAACCTCAAGTAGACCAGCTTTTCAGTTGCCATGGAAACAGTGGATGTGGTTTTGCTAATTTTGTTTCAGACCTCAAGTTTTCTAAGAAAAATGGAAGAAATTTGCCCATAAAATAGAGGAATTGTCCTGTGTGAAAAACATCACCATTGTGGTGACCTGCTGGGAGCTGGAAGGTGCTGGGACCACTAGCTCCAAGGCACTGAGAACAGCTGTGTCTTTGTGGCTGCAAAGAAGATGGAGACTTCCTTTTTACAAAGGGTTCCATGGAAAAGACAAAAAAAAAGTCACTCCTAGGGAGATTCTTGCTGGGCAAGAGGAAAAATTTTACAAGAACAATCAGCCATTGGAATAATCTCCCCAGGAAAGTAACGAGGTCCTCAAGATTGGACACCTTTCAGATACAGCTGGACAGGGGCAGGGGCATCTTGTAATAGAATCACAAAACGGTAGTGGTTGGAAGGGACCTCTGGGGATCAGCCAGTCCAACCCCCTGCTCCAGCAGGGTCACCCACAGCAGCTTGCCCAGGATCACCTCCAGCTGCCTTGGGAATCTCTCTGCATAAGGAGACTCCACAACCTCTCTGGGCAGCCTGGGCCAGGGCTGTGGCACCCTCACACCAAACTAGTTTCTCTTCCTGCTCAGGTTGAACCTCCTGGGTTCCATTTTGTGCCCAGTGCCCCTTGGCCTGGCCCTGGGCACCACTGAGCAGAGTCTGGCCCCAGCCTCTTGTCCCCAGTCTTTAGCTTTTGCCCAGCATTGAGCAGTTCCCCTGTGGGACTGCTCTTCTCCAGGCTCAGCAGCCACTTTGCTGGTTGTATTGGGTGCAAAACAACAGGAGGGTTGCCTCTGTGAGGAAGAGGCTAGAGCTGCCCCGTGCTGGACACAACCGGTTCCAGTCACCTCAGCCACAGCCCTACGGAGAGCACTGCTGAGGCCATCAGCCACACTGGAGGTGTCCCGCCGACTTCTTTCCTCTGTACAGCTCTCTGCAAGGAGGTTGGAGCCAAATGCGGTTGGTCTCTTCTCCCAGGTAACAAGTGATCGGATAAGAGGAAATGGTTGTGCCAGGGGAGGTTTAAATTCAATATTAGGAAAAATTTCTCCACAGAGAGGGTTCTGAAACCCTGGCCTGGGCTGCCCGGGGAAGTGGTGGGAGTGTGGTACCTGGGGATATGCTTTAGGGGTGAGCGTGGTAGTGTTAGCTTAATGGTTGGACTTGATGATCTCAGAGGTCTTTTCCAACCATAACGATTCTGTGATTCTGGCATGGTAGTGAGAAGTGAGGAAAAAAGTGTGAAGAACAGCCCCAGGAGCTGAATCAGAGTCAGGAGTGGATTGGCACTGAGCTGGTGAAAAGGGGAGACAGGGAAAGGTGTTGTTTTAATTTGTCTTTGTTTCTCGCTATTGTGGTGGGTTTAAAGCCTCTTCCCAGCCCCCACACACGGCAGTTAAAGGAGAGACTGGATTGGAAGTTAAAAACTAGAAACTGCTTTAATAACAACAGCAAACATAAACAAAAAGAATATAAACATATACAGGACCCAAACACCAAAACCCACTTCCCCCTATACGAGTAATTACGGCAGTGTCGGAGCGTCTCGGGGCNAAGTCAAGGCTAGTCTGCCCATGAAGGTAATGAAGGGAGCTCCCTTTATATCACCTCAACCCTCCAGCTTTTCCATCCTGTTTTCCTGCCCCGTCCTGTTGATGAGGGGGAGTGAGGGAGCAGCTGGGTGGGGGCCAGGCAGCCGGTCAAGGTCAACCCTCCATACTTCTGCAGAAAATACCCATACCTCATGGTTGGTCATATATAAAGCTTGTGTTTGAGCAGCAACCTGTCCTAGCAAAGGAGAATTATGCTTTTCCTGCTTGCCTGAGGAGGTTGCTTTCAAGAGCACTCCACCTCTGACTGTGATTGCTGCTGTGTATTATCATAGGATCATAGGATTGTCAGAGTTGGAAGGGACCTCAAAGATCATCCAGTTCCAACCCCCCTGCCTGGCAGGGTCACCATCCACTAGATCAGGTTACCCAGGGCCCCATCAAGCCTTGTTTTAAAAGCTTCCAGGGATGGAGCTTCCACAACCTCTCTNCGGAGCGTCTCGGGGCAGAGCCGCGGCGTCAGGCAGCCCCAGCGACTCCAGGTGTGTCTCAGAGCACCGACAGACAGCAACGCAACAAACAACATCCAAAACCACCGCAGAGAGAGAAAAAGGAGAGCAGGGCTTCCTCGTGGTCCCGAGTGTAACAAAAGTCCCCCGGAGAAACCCAGCATTCCCCCGGCTTCCCCCCTCCGCCCCCCGGAGCGGGGTTTGCAGTGTCCTTGACTCAGGAATTTCAGGTTTCTTAAAGGGACAGTCCAGGCAAGGTGTGTGTGTGTGGGGGGGAAACTAATAACAGTATTATGTACGTGGTGGTGGAATATCTTTTTAGAAAATACAGTTACTGAACAGAATTAATTCTGTTCTAATCCAAACCATAACAGCTATCCAAACACATTTAATTGTCAATGGATTAAGTCAAGCCTAGTCTGCCCATGAAGGTAATGAAGGGAGCTCCCTTTATATCACCTCAACCCTCCAGCTTTTCCATCCTGTTTTCCCGCCCCGTCCTGTTGATGAGGGGGAGTCAGGGAGCAGCTGGGTGGGGGGCCAGGCAGCCGGTCAAGGTCAACCCTCCATACTTCTGCAGAAAATACCCATACCTCATGGTTGGTCATATATAAAGCTTGTGTTTGAGCAGCAGCCTGTCCTAGCAAAGGAGAATTATGCTTTTCCTGCTTGCCTGAGGAGGTTGCTTTCAAGAGCACTCCACCTCTGACTGTGATTGCAGCTGTGTATTATCATAGGATCATAGGATTGTCAGAGTTGGAAGGGACCTCAAAGATCATCCAGTTCCAACCCCCCTGCCTGGCAGGGTCACCATCCACTAGATCAGGTTACCCAGGGCCCCATCAAGCCTTGTTTTAAAAGCTTCCAGGGATGGAGCTTCCACAACCTCTCTGGGCAACCTGTTCCACTGTCTAACCACCCTCATAGTGAAGAACTTCCTAATATCCAGCCTAATTGCTCTCTGTGTGTGTGTGTCACTTTCATATCAGCTGACTTGTCTTCACTTCTAAACTGAAATGTATCTTCAGTGGATCTCCTGGGACCTGTGGACAGTATTTGTGTAGAGCAGACTGAGAGAATGAGATTTTACAGATATTAATGAATTGTACAGGTTGGCTTTCATAAATCAGGCTTCAGCTTTCAATAGAACTGTAAGAATAAACCAGTTGATTTTATGCAAATCAGATATTCTGTTACATTTGAATTCTTTTTTTCCTCTTCTAGAGAAACATCATGTGAATGGAAACAGAATGGTAGAACCTTTCCCAGAGGGAACACAGATGGCTCTATTTGGTAAGACATCAGTTTGAAAATAAAAGCTCTAAGCTGCATAGTGTTACTGCATGCCAAATTTCTTCACTTCAGTCTGAGTCCTCAGTGTTTTGGAATCTGAGCTGCTGTTGTCATTTGCTAATCATTACAATCAGCTAAAGCCACTGATCATTTTGGGACATATGCATGCCCCAAAAGATATATGCTTGTCCTGGTTTTGCTGGGACAGAATCCTAGGCCAGCCATGGGCTGTAGGTCAATAGCAGTTTGGAGTCAGCCAGGGCAGCTGAGCTGAGCTGGCTACAGGTGTCTCCAAGACCATGAAGGTCACACTCAGTATAAAGGGGGAAGTTTGATGAGGAAAGGGGAGCTTCCTGCTTGGACTGCTTTCCCATTTAGTATGATTACTTTTCTGGGCTGAGAATAGCTTTCAGACTTTACATTGGCATTGGTATCAGTTTGGCTATTTCATGAAATCCATTTTCTTTTCAACCTGTGAGTCTTCTCTCCTTTTCCCAGTCCCCCTTCTCTGCTGGGAAAGGCTCAATGGGTTATAAAACAGCTGCTATAGTTTAGTCCCAGATATGGGCTAAAAATAGGCAATATTGGAAGTATTTTTCTGAGTTATATCATCAGAAAATTCAAACCCTTATTTTGTTCCATAAAGATTCCAAACCAGTAGCTTTTTATGTATGATAATTCCTGTAAAATCTGTCCTTAGTTTAAACAGAATTCTGAAGATGATCTGTAGTGCTTCAGACCTTAAGTCATGCAAGGAACTCAAACTACTTGCAGAGTTGTTACCATTTACATGCCCCAAACCAAACCTGCTCTTTTGTGCTTTCCTCTGTGACTAGTCCTGTAGACTTCCTGTTGGTTGCCAACAGAGCTGGAATGGTGGCCAGCTGTAAAAGAGAAGATGTTTCATTTGATTAGATCTATCCTATTGTCTATGCCCTTTTCTAAAGCCTGAAAAAAAAGTGTTTCTCTGGAGAAATTAATTACTTCTGGAAGAAAGAAACATCCTAAAATAGCTCAGAATTACCAGGTTTAGACCAAGATATGGATTTTACCCAAATTTAGGCATTGTCAGAGCTGACATTTCAGAGTATGCTCATGTTAGTCCTTAAGGGGAAGCCTTTGGAATTTACTAGGGAAGAAAAAAGTGGATTTCTATGGCAATTATCCTTAGAACTTATTGTTACAGCCAATGACACATTTTCTAGCCCTGTTTTGAACCAGAAGCTACAATTTTTTAGAAAGGATATAATTCTCTCTTGAATTCTACAAGATGGTACAAAAGCACCCTAGGAAATCTGCTATATCCTATTAAATGTTTATCTGTTTGGGGATATTGCAGTAAATATTAGATACACCTGATACATCTAGCCTGGTGGAGTTCTAAATCAGAAGTTCAGGTCAGATATAGAAAGCAATCATCTCTATTTTTGATCTGGGCCCATTCTAATAGCTTATATATAGATTTTGGCAATCAGAAGGCAATGTATGTGACAAGAAACATGTAAAAATAGAGGATATACCCTGGAAAGCAGTGATTCTGAGAAGCAGTGCAGGGAGGTGATGGAATCACCCTCCTTGGAAGTGTTCAAAAATGGTGTGGTTGTGGTGCCTGGGGCCATGGTTTAGTGGTGAGCATGGGAGTGTTGGGTGGATGCTTGGACTTGATGCTCTCAGAGGGCTTTTCCAGCCAAAATGATTCTATGATTCTGTTAAAGCCCTGTATGGTGTGAGTCAAAAAACAGGTGCAGCTTTCAGATGTGAAATCAGAAGTGAGTAGGCATTAGCCAGCAATGCTACCCTGCACACAGTGTTTCTGAGACAGATACTAAAATACCTTTCATATCCTATTGATCAATCAGAATTTGTTTATTAACAACAGCAACAAAAAGGGCAACACACTGAAACAAACTGATGCAACCAAGAGAATCTGCAAATCATTGTGTCTTCAGAATTGGCCAGTTCAAGAGAGACAAGGAACTACTGGAGAGAGTCCAGCAGAGGCTAGGAAGATGCTGAGGGCACTGGAGCATCTCTGGGGAAGAGGAAAGGCTGAGAGCCCTGGGGCTGTTTAGCCTGGAGAAGAGCAGCCCCAGAGGGTCTAAAAGCTGGGGGCAAGAGGCTGGGGCCAGACTCTGCTCAGTGGTGCCCAGGGCCAGGCCAAAGGGCACTGGGCACAAACTGGATTCCAGGAGCTTCCATCTGAGCAGGAGGAGAAATTAGTTTGGTGTGAGGGTGTTGGAGCCCTGGCCCAGGCTTTGCAGAGAGGCTGTGGAGTCTCCTTGTGTGGAGAGATTCCCAAGGCAGCTGGACAACCTGCTGCTGGGATTCTGTGATGCCATTGTTAATTGTGCATGATTTGTAAAATTTCCCAGAAGGTAATAGGCTCCCTAAAGAGTTTCATTGGAAGAGCACAGAGCATTACAGAACAACCTTTGCCTCATTCCTGAGGAACTGTTCTATTCCTATCAAGCCTGGTGACTTCCATCAGTTTGAAATTGCCCTAGATTTTCCACAAGACTGTGATTGCAAATGTTGGGCTAGGTGGTGAAAACTCCTGCTGCTGCCATCTGTGCTGTGAATAAATGGAAAACCTGCATGTTCTTAGGTTTACTATTAGACCTGAAATAGAATAGTATACAAACATGACTCTGATAATTGTTGCCATTTGTTGGCATTGGCATCCCATTTCTGCTATGTCATCTACAAAAATGGAGCTACACTTCATTTCTACCTCCAAGGGGGCAATGTTTGCTGGCCCCATGTGAGTGGGAATAAGAGGAGGCACTCAAAGAAGAAAACAATTATATGTTAGTAATTCTCCCCAGATTGTTAATCATCCTACTCATGTGTACTCCTGTATTTTAGGACTCTGTAAGCTAGAGGGAAGAAAGTGAGCTGGTCAGAGCTAGTAGACTTTGTGACTCCACCTTAGCAAGAGAGGATTTCTTACACCTCTTCTCCAGAAACATCCTTTGATTGGGATTGCAGACAGGTCTCAAACAGCAGGAGTTACTTAGAAGTAATCCCTCTTCCTTAAAAAGATCTACAAAATTAAAGATGGTAAATATCCATGTGATTCTGTAGATACAGTTTACTCACAGGGAATTTTTCCTGCTGCTTGGGTAGTTTGCAATTCACCACTGAAAATACCAGTATCAAATGTGTTACTGTAAACACTAATCCTTTTGTCTGCTTGCAATGTGCAGTTAGATTACATTCCATAGCTCCATCTTCTCCAAAACCTCCTTCTAGATGCTTTTGCTAGTGCTGTGTGATTGACTTTACCCTATGACTTCTTGCTGTGATCAAGGTCCAGGGTGACTGCACCTGGCTCATTGTTCCTGCAGCTTCTCCATTTAAACCAGGACCTCACAGTTTGCAAAAGACTCTTTCAATGATCTTGAGGTTCTCAGGTTGTCTGTTTAGCATCATTCAGCTGCCTAAGATACATTTATTGTTCATTAGGATTAAAGAATTATGTCCTTCTTTCTGCAGTGGTGAAGAAGCTAGATTTCAAGGTGAGGGTGACCCTTTAATGGAAATCTTTTAATGCTAACCATCCAGTGACCTCTTAATCCAGTTTCCAGCTAATATCAGAGCACTAAGAGCACAGGAGGTGCCCAGGTACTGCTCACAGCCTCACTGGAGACACTGTAGAATGCTATATCAAAAATCCTTGTGTCCCTTGAGGTAAAAAGGGTGGGTTCAGTACTGGTTCAGTACTGAAAGAAATGAAACTCTAGATGTTCTGTGTAGGTAATATGGATGGTGATTTGGAAGCCATTTGATAGATGCCTATCCAGAAAGATTTTTTGTACTTTCTGTGGCCATGGGTATTTTCAATTAAAAGTATTTTGCCTGTAGTGGCTGATTTTGACCAAAAACCTAACCAAAAGTCAAAACCTGAATATATACTAGAGGGTTGATAGTGTTTTGAAAAGAGGCAATTTAGGGTGTAGAATCAACTTTTGGATAGAGGTGTAAGAAGTGAAAAGAGATGCTTCAAAGCTGCAGAACATATGCAGCCTCCCACAAATTGTTATTCCCTTCAGTACCATTGTAATTCTTTCCATGTTTTAAGCACATTTAAATGCACTGCTGTGTTATGCTCAGAGATATTCCTGTTTCTGAATTTTAAGTACATATTAGCAACAGAACAAGAGCAAGCAGCCTAAAGTTGTGCCAGGGGGGGGTTTAGGTTGGACATTAAGAACAGTTTCTTCCCTGAAAGGGTTGTCAAGGCCTGTCCCAGGCTACCCAGGGCAGTGGTGGAGTCACCATCTCTGCAGGGCTTGAAAACCATGGAGTTGTGGTGCTGAGGGCCATGGTTTAGTGGTGACCTGGCAGTGCTGGGTTACTGGTTGGCTTTTATGATCTTAAAGGTCTTTTCCAACCTGAACAATTCTATGTTTCTATAACTTTTTTCTTCTCAACTTGCTATTATAAGACTTCAGTTTATCCCAGAGCTCCTCTGTATTCCCTGTGCTTTATTTGCTGCCTCATTTCTCTAAGAGGCAGCATTGTGCAGGTGTCATGGAAGGGCTCTCAACTACCTTTAGTGAAGTCTGGCAATAGTTCAGATTTGTAACAGGTTTTAAATACAGGACTAAATTGTGTTGCATTTGATTGACCTATACTATCTAGTAATGGGATAATTGCTTTCTTGATGTAAACAAAATATAGACAGAAGTAGGATGTTAAATAACTGAGAAGATCTAATTACAGCCATTTCTGAGTTGGCAAACTGATCCAGGCTTCTTCACCTTCTGCTCTGCACTTCCTCCACAGCAGCATGTTCCAGGAGTTCTGCAGAGCCACATTACTGCTGTACTCTGCTGGAGTTCTGACATCCTAGTCAGATGCAGAGGTATCCTCTGCATTCCCACACATCCCACTGCTTCCAAAGGTTGTTTAACAAACAGGATTGCACCAAGATTGTCCAATTAGCCTTGGGTTTAGTTGAGAGCCACGTGTTTCTCAAGCCTTTGCATGTGAGCTGTTCAGCTGCCTCTGCAGGGCAGCATCACACCATCCATATGTGGCTTATGCAGTTGGAGAACTGAGCTCCTCAAACCAGACCTGCTCTTGGGTGGTTCAGCTCTTTCAGAGCAACTTTAGAACTAAAGGAGAAGAATTTCACTTGAAAGTGGGATGATGTCTTGAAGAATGGATCACTCTAGGTAGAGTTTGTTGTACTCATTCCTGGAACAGCTACTGGTGGCTCTGTCAGATGTAGAAGCATGTTGGAAGTCCTTTGGTCCAACTGAGTTTTCAATTAGCATGTTTTTGTGATGAGCTCTCTTCTTTTCACCTGGAAACAAAGTTTGAATCCCAAGAGAAATACCTTTTTTCATAGAAAATAAAAATAGAACAATTTTTCTTTATTGCTCAAAGGAAGAAAGCTTTAAATCATGCTGCATGTCAGAGGATATTATATCTCTCTCTGAGGAGAACATAAGATTTCATGATGTTGAAACAGGTGTATGTGCTGTGACCCAAATTGTAGCAGAAACATCTACAGCAACATGACCAGATGTTAGAAAGATCAGACTGGGGAAGAACTGAGAGCCAGAGGGAACAACTTCCAGAAGGGATTCATGTTTCTCATGCTAATTCTCTTTCAACATCTTGGACAAGATAAGGAAGTGTACTGACTGCCTGGATTTGTAAAGAACTGAGGCAGTTCTGTGTTCAGAAGGTGGGGTGAAAAGGGACACTTTGGATACTTTCTGCAGTTCTGGAATGGGAATATAAACCTGTGAATACATTGCATAGCCAACAGAGGTTGCCTAAGGGGGGGCTGCTTGTCACTAAATCAAATCATGTTCTTATTCTTGCCTTGTTTATTAAAGAAATGATAGAATCATTAAGGTTGTGGAAAAGAACTCTAAGATCATTGGGTCCAACTGTTAGCCTAACACTAAACCACATCTCTAAGTGCCACATCTATGCGTTTTCTGAACACTTCCAGGGGTGGTGACTCCCCCACTTCCCTGGGCAGCCTCCTCCAATGCTGAACCACCCTTTCAGTGAATGAATTTTTCCTAATATACAACCTGAACCTTCCCTGGTGCAACTTGAGGCTGTTTCCTCTCATCCTGTCATTTGCTGCCTGGGAGAAGAGCCCAACCTCCACCTGGCTCCAACCTCCTTTCAGGGAGTTGCAGAGAGTGAGAAGGTCTCCCCTGAGCCTCCTCTTCTCCAGGCTAACCAAGCCCAGTTCCCTCAGCTGCTCCTCACCAAACTTGTGCTCTAGACCCTTTTTGAGAGTACACCAAAGGAAGCCCTGAACTGAAATTTTTCTCCTATGCTTCTTGTAAAATAAGTTGATAAATAGAAATAAATACAATTCTGGGATCTTTTAAAAATGCTTAAAAAATAATGTTAATATTCATTTTCTCTTGTCCTATAGCATATTGTTGGCATCATGCATTACTGAAATGCTGCTGATCTGCTGTGAGAGGCTTGGGCATCAACTTGCTATTAGTGGAGAAGGGCAGTTGCAGAACACTAGGCAAGACAGACCCAGATAAATACAAAATGCTACAGTCTGCTTGGTCTTTGCCAAGGACATTTCCTGACACTTATAACCACTAATAAGGGACAATAAGATATCCTTAATGCAAAGTGAAAGCTGTCCTTGATCAGCACAACCCTTCATAACATTCTGTTATTTCAAAGGATCCACATCTCTTTTTCTTTCTTTCTTTCTTTCTTTTTTTTT
>VWZX01003681.1:946-65119 GCA_013399015.1 Galbula dea | reverse complement strand
TGGCTGGGTCATGGTGAGGAGCAGCAGCGCCTTGCCATGGTGTGTGTCAGAGAAACTCACCTCCAGTGCTTCTGTGCTCTGACAAGGCAGAGATGATTGCTCTTGTGAACTTCTTCAGGATACTTTGTTCCCTACCGTGGGGCTTCAAGTCAAGAACGATTCCAGAATCTAAGCATGGTGGGGGCTGGAAGGGACCTCTGGGGATCACCCAGTCCAACCCCCCTGCTCCAGCANCTGTCCCTGGGCACCACTGAGCAGAGTCTGGCCCCAGCCTCTTGCCCCTAGTCTTGAGCTCTTGCTGAGCATTGAGCAGCTCCCCTGTGGGGCTGCTCTTCTCCAGGCTAAGCAGCCCCAGGTGATGGGAGAGCCAAGCTGGCTAGATTCCCTGGTATCCTTGTCTTTCTCCGTGTGTTTGGAGAAGAAACCATTTGTTTATTCTCCTGGCTAGGCCTTGCAGTATCAGAGATCTTTGCTCACTTTCAAGTACATGCCTAAGACTCCATGAAGTCATTAAGTGCTGCAGGTTGAGCATGCTCTGGAGCCAAGCCCATGGTGTCTTCACCAGGTAGCAGGTACAGAATGTCACAGCAAATAAATCGTGTTGGGGATTTGTGTTCAAAGCCACTTGGCTTTTGATCTGCAGCCTGAGGAAGATGAGCCTCATTAGTACTCTGTGAGACAGGCACATTCCAGATGGTAGATATATCTCACAGGACAGTAAATACTGTGCTGGAGTCCCTTTGGTGTCTCAGAAGTAGCATATCTCAGCAAGGCAAAGCACTAGACCTGCACAAACTGATTCTGGGGATTCAGGCAATGAAATATGAGGAGAAAACTTAAATCCCAATTAATTTGTTTTGCAGGTTTCTATACTGTAAGCTTAGCTCCCATTCTGAATAGACTCCCAGCTGCTCACTACAACCCTTTTGCATTTCCTCTTTTCCTTCTTTTTTTCTGCCCATTGCAAAACAAATATATTCCTACATGTCACCACCCTTCTTAAAGGTACTTTCACTTGGTAGCTCTGGGTTTGGACTTTTTTTCTGCCTCAGCTGTCAGTATGAGAGCTTTGTGTTAGATCTGCTCTTGCACTGGACCTTTACCTTCTCAGTATTCACTTTGGGAACTCACATCTCACCTGCTCTGAGTGCTAGTAGCATTTGCACAGCCTCAGCTTGAGCTGCTCTCTCTGTGATTTAGACTGAGCCTTCTTCCTTTAGGACTGGAAACAAGGAGAATTCCAACTGTTTCCTCAGCTGTGGTAGGTTTGTGGAGAGGAACTGTGTTTAGTTCCCTAAACACAGACCTGCTTTTGGGTTCACAAAATAGAAGGGATTCTGACTGGTCTTTCCTACAGAGTAGGAACAAGGCAAGTTCCAGAAGGACCCAGTGTTCCTATGACTGCTTTGGCAATTGATTTGTTTGATCCTAAGAGCAGTGAGTCTTCATGGATTTCAGTTTCCAGAGCCTTCCTTATACCTGCTGTAATTCCCAGGAGTGATATTGGGATGGACTGAGCAAGTATCACACTTTTCAGTTTTATTTTAGTGGCTACTTCAGTGACTCTGTTTCTTTCTGCCAGTCTCACTGCCAAGAAATAGAGCTCATTGTGGTCTCCAGTGTTTGCCTTTACTGTTTGTGACTGACTTTGGGCAGAGCAGCACGTGACAATCACACTGTTGGTGCTTCCAGGCAACCAGAAGTTTATGGAGTCCCCAGACAGATGCAGACTGAGGAACACTTCCAGGCACACATGAAAGAAAACTGTCCTCCACCTTGGATGATGGACACTACAGATCCATCCAGAGGACAGGTGGCTACAGTGCAGCTGAGTTCTGTGCCAGGAATTTATCAGGTGTAACAAAGCAAAGGAGACTCTTTATGCCCAAGTATAAGAAAGGTGCTAATTTCCCACAACTGGTCATTAAAAAGCTGACCTGCACAGACTGATAACCAAAGCACAACAGCCAGCCACAGCAACTGGTAGTCAGTCTCTTTGCAGAAGTGTCTGGTCACTGAGGGTGGGAGAACATATGCACTGTAAAGAGAAACTGCCAAGAGCTGTAGTTGCCTCTGCCCAGCTGTCAGGCACAGGGTTTCATTTGCTTTTCTTCTGATTTGTGCCTTTTGAGACTTCCCTTTCTTACATTTCACAAGCCTTTTTCTATCCCCTTGTACCTGGGGACATCATGGTATGACTGAGATTGGCTGAACTGCTCTGGAGCTGTGTTCCTGTGTTCTTTGAGGGGACAGGTGAGGTTAGGGTACTGATAAAGCTTCCATATCTTCTTTTGGGCATTCTACTGGGAGGCAAAATATATATATAGCTGGAGGAGTCCTCCAGGCTCACCAGAGAACAGTCTTTATTGGCAGCACAGAAGAATTCCTCATGTTCTTCCAGCAAGGCAAATAAAAGAAAAAAAAAATAGGGATCCCATTCATCAGTTTTGTTTGACTCTGGATACCTCAGTTTTCTTTCTAAAGCTCTTTTTGGGTCTGGAGTGGACTGTCAAAGGTTCTGACAGTGTCTACTCTGCAAAGTCCTCCCAAGAAAGTAAATACAAAGTCTCTGATTCATCCTTTATCTGGGTTTTGTTTCAGCATGTGTGTTGATCATCTACAGAAACTTCAACTGTTGTTTTGAGACCATGGCAGGACTTGAGACTTGAGTCTAGCTGTGGGTGAGGTTCCTCAAGGTGTGGTGAGCTAATCTAACAGCCTGGTGCTGCCAGAAGGCACAGGACCACACAGGGAAGGAAAAGCAGGAGCCAGACCTCTCTCTTTCTGTATAACTAGCTCTTACATCAGCTCAGCTATGTGTGGGACTGCAGCCTAAAACTATGGCTCATTTCTAACTTGCACTGCTGTAAAGTAATTTCCTGGTGATAAGTGAAGGCAACTGGAGCTGTAATTTGAGTTGCTATTGTGTTTCCTTCTTTTCATTCACCATGAAGACTTGTCACCAAGATAAATTCCTGTAAGAGTGAGATTCTTTAGGTTGTGCAAGAGCCTTCTGCTCCAGTCCTGCCTCTGTATATATTAAAAAACCCCACCAACAACAAACACAAACCCACAAAAACAACAAACCAAACAATGTTAGAAGAAGATTGGATGAAGTTCTGGAGCCAGAGAAACAAAACTACTTGATGGAAAGGGTTGAATTGTGTATGGTTGTGGCATGGGATCTAGAGCTAACAGTCTGTCCACTCAGAAATGCCTGGTGCAATAAAACAACTTGCCCACAGATCTAAGGGAGAATTTTGCTCTGAAGTTGTAGCTAATATTGTTGGAACCTTTACCATTGTGCTTGTTGCTCCATAAGAAAATCTCTTCCTTCCCTCCCCCAACTTCTGGTTTAAGAGCCAAGTCTGCCTCCCTCACACTCTTTTCCTTGTTTCTTTTCCACTTCCCTATCTCATGTGTTTTCTCTGTTCTCCATTTTGCATCCACTTGTCAGCCCAGTGTCTGGTCACCTTGGACAATAACTTTCCCCTTGGAAAGGGACTCAGCTCTGTAATGGTCACTGGGCTCATTCCCTAGTGCCAGGAGCCTTGGGCAGACACTCCTACATCACTGCTCTTTGGTTTGTAGGTAGAAAATCACCAACATTGCCAGGGGGTTGAAAAGGGGAAGCAGGAGCAGAGGGCCATGGGTTGGTCAGAGTTTACTTACTGGAAATCCTGATTCAAAACCATATATGCAAGATAAAACATGCAGGGCAAGTCCTGCTTCCATCTCCTTACTGAATAATGCAAGCCAGGAACCATTTGACTTGGTTTGGGGGCTGTAATTTTTTGGGTTGCCCCCAAGTTGTAATGTTTGTATGGTTTTCTTCTGGACCAGAATAGGAGGAACCAAAATACCACCTCCTATTTTGCTGTGGTGTTAATGAGGTCATGTAATGGATGCACTCAGTGCTCTGGGCTCCTCCAGCCCTCACAGGCTATCATGCAAATGGCACACAGAGTATTTGTGATTCATCTCAAAGGAATGCAAAGGCATGGAAATGCCTATGTAGGACCTGTGCCATGTGCCAGCTGGATCTGCAGAAGGCCAAGGCCTGTGTGGGTTCACAGTGCATGGTGCCTGCAGAGAGCTAACCATTGCCTCGTGGCTTAGAATCACAGAGTCATGGAATTGTTTAGGTTGGAAAGGACCTTTCAGATCATCAGCTCCAACCATTAACCTGACACTGCCAAGCTTCTGTGCCTGCAAAGCATGAGGCTGAGTGGAAGCTCTGCAGAGTGCAAAAGACATTGCACATAGCTTAACTCGCCTGAACCTTTGCAGTGTCTCCTGGGGAAGGCTCAGAAAGATCATACTCAAGGTGATGCCTGTCCTGAGCTGGCTGCTTTCAGATCAGTTCAGAGAATGGATCATCAGGGATCTACATGCAAGCCCAACTGCTGGGATATTTCAGATTCCTCAGGGTAGACAGAGAGAAAAAAACACCCTGGTTTCCTTCTGCATATCTTGTTTTTCATCATCTGTCTCCTTTTCAATAATTTATCCCCTGTTTATGTTTCTGTCCTTTCTCAGGTCACCAGGTTACATGGGAACCTTAACTTTGGAAGCTTCTCCAATCATTAACCTATTTGTTTACATATTTGGGTGAGAACCTTTTCTCTAATCAGATGTTACCTGGTGCAATTTCAAGGGCAGGACACCACTCAAAATACAAACTAATAGCAGTGTTTTCCTATACTGCAAGCAAAATAACATGGTCTTTGAAAATCCACCCTGCAAACTCAGGTCTGTTAGACACCCACAAGTAGCTACCCCATTAGTAGATGGCCTAAATGAAGAGTTGCTCTAGTTCTTTGTCTAATTTCTAGTCAGTAAGGACCTGTGTTGGACAACAACACTGGTTTTTGTCACTAACTGGCCTGCCCTTGTCAGGTCCTGAAGTCCCTAGGAGATAAGTGTCTTGCTCACTGGTTTGACATGTTTAGACCCAGACTGGAGAGTGGCAGATGGCTACCTGTGGTGATCCACATGATGAATAAATACAGTGGGATTTTCACAAGGGCTGGCAGGTTTTCATCAGCAAAATGTTACTTGAAAATAGTAGCCAAAGACAGAGAACCTTCCCAGTTGGCTTGACTTTAGCTACACATTTTTCCTTTCCAGGACTTTGAGGAGTTTGGCTAAGCAGATGTCACCTTAACAGGACACCAGGTTACCTCTGGCAAGTGTCAGTGGCTCCTTTCTGCATTCTACTGCTCTGTGACATATGTTTTATCTGGGACTTTGCATCAGATGGGGCCTTGATGGGACCTGTTGTGACAGGACAAGGGCTGATGGTTTGAAACCAAAAGAGGGAGATTGAGACTAGATGGAAGAAATGTTTCACACTGAGGGTGGTGAGAGCCTGTCACAGGTTGCCCAGAGAGGTGGGAGATGTCCCATCCCTGGAACCATCCCAGCTCAGGTTGTTTGTGGCTCTGAGCAACCAGATGTAGTTGCAGATGTCCCTGGTGACTGCAGGGGGGGTTGACTAGCTGAACTTTAAAGCTCCCTTCCCACCCAAACCATTCTATGATTCTATATCTCAGTTGGTGATGTTTATTTTGTCCTGTGAAATGTTTCTATAGGACTTAGGGATGATCTTCTGTGCTGCTTCATATACCTGGCAATGTGTCCTGATCTGTTTAATCTAATATGCAGATGTTATTTAGGTGAGAATCCAGACCCCAAGTTTCTCAGTTCATTGTTGTTTCACTTCTGCAGCTGTTCTGTAGTGAGAATTTCACCAAGACAGTCAGGTTTCACCTTTGAGGTCCTTTGTACCCCTGAGGACATGAGCTGTTGCAGACACCAGTGCAGAGCAGACAGCTGGAGTGCCATGGAGGTGTCTCCTGTGTAAAGGACCAGTGCAAACTGCTTCATTTTTACCCCCAGGATGTTACTGTGAATCATGATTTGGCTTCTGGGCTTCTCCACAGTCCACTCCATGCAGTTTCTTGCCATGACTGAACTGTTGATGAGTTTACACTCTTCATTTCCTCCAAAGCTTGCTTATTAAAATGCTGTTTACATGTGAGAAGATCCTTCCCATTATCCTAATGAGTGGCTGTGTGGAGCTTTGGCCTCTTAGGTAAATGAGCAGTTCTTCCTCTTAGTGCTTTGCAGCCTTTCTGGCAGCTGGTTGTAATCCAACCATTCTTTGTGCTTCACATTCAAATCTTTTTGTTGTGCATCTGAGCAGCCAAAGGCTTCACTCATAAAATGGCAGGAATCTGAAATTTTCAGACAGGACTTTGGACACTTTGCTCAGAAAGAGTGAAAATTGGTTATATATGGTGATTATATATATCTGAATGAAAATAGACTCCCACATACCACACAGATTGAGGGTGGAGTGAAGAGATGTGGGAGAATGAATCCCTTTCCTAAAGCTAGCTGACAAAACAGAATTTCACCATCCACTTCCCCTCAGTCTCCTTTTCTTTGCCAGGAGGCTCTTTCAACAAATGGTGTCAGACAACTTCCTAAACCTGGCAATGAGCTGCCCATGCTAATGGAAATCATTCTTTGAAGCAGCAGCTCTTAATTCTGTCCACAGCATTGGCCTTTCTGCTCATGCTGCAGGAGTGGAGAACACTCTGGTGGAAACTACACACAGCTTTGAGGAGGAAGCCCAGCTTGTACTGCAGAAGTGATTGTGAAATCAAACAAGTTATCTGCTCCTTTCATGTTGCTCTGCAGATCAAAGGAGAACTGTTCCACATCTCTCTCCAAATGCTGGAAATAAAGCTGGCCTAAGATGCTCATTTTAAGCAGTTTGGCTGCCCTGGGTCTCTGCTCCTTAGCATGGTTGTGGCTGCAACCAAAAAACCTAACAAAAGAAGAGAAGCTAGTTCTCTATTCCTCTGCTTTGCACAGGGTTTCTGGCTGCTGCTCTGGGATTTTATGTGCTCCCTTTTCTTGAAACATTTCTAGACATCCCCATCCTGTGGAGATGGCAGAAGGATCTTTTGGTAAGTGACCAAAAAAAGCCACCTAGGATTTGGAAGGTATCTTAAAGGGAGAAATGGAGGTTTTGGGAGGGCAAGGCAAAGCAGTTGCCATTCCTTTAGAAAAGGGATCTTTTGAAATAGCTGCTGAAGGAAGTGGATTGAAATCTCTTCAGATCAATTTGCAATTCATTCTACTCAGGGAAAACTGATTCTTGCTGTTGCATCCCAGATCTCCTAAGAAGGAGATTGTCTAGCTGCCAGCTAGGGTCACATTTTGATGTCAACTCTTGTGCAGGATTTCTCATCAAGAGACAGACCCTCAATATCAAAGAGTCATGGAATGGGTTGGGTTGGAATGGACCTTAAAGGTCACACAGTTCCACCCCCCTGCCATGGGCAGGGATTCCACCCACTAGCCTAGATTGCTCAAAGCTCCATCCTGCCTGGCCTTGAGCACTGCCAGGGATGGGGCATCCACACTTCTCTGGGCAACCTGTTCCAGTGCCTCACCACCCTTGTTCAAAGGTAATTTGGCTCAGTAACATTTGCTGCAGTGCTTTGCTTTGGTCTTGATGTCAGTTCAGCAATCACCATGGGATTTACATTCCTCATGAGGTCACACACAGGTGCTTGTAACTTGTAAAGCAAAATGCTAGTTCTTCTGAGAGTTGGTGTTTTAGAGATAGCTGTACATGGGGCAAGGGAAAAGCTGCTCCATGTTTGTAAGCACTTGAGTTAGACCATTCTGGAGTGTCCCTAATGCTCTTTGAGTTTCTGGGCTCTGGACTGGTCCTTCTGCAGGTCTCACTATGCTGTTGAGGGCTGCTTGTGGTGGTGTAGGCATCAGCCAGAGAGGGATAAAAGGAGATGTTGTTCCTTTATTTCAAAGAGATTTCTCAGCCTTCCCTGCCATCTAGCAAGTTGCTTTACCTTCTCCATAAACTCAGTGGGTAATGGGGTGGGAGGTTGTGTCAGGAACACACTACTCAGTTTCATAGCTGCTAATCCAAACAGGAAAATCAGTCATAAATTCAAGCCACACCTCAGGAGATTTACCAGGATAGGGAGGTGCTTGTCCAAGCAGACTGAAGTCTCTAGAAGACCATGGAAAGAGGTAGGAAATAACTCAGTTGCTGCAAACATCGAAGTGCTTGTGATCAGATCCAGAGTGGCTCTGACAGAAACCCTTCAGGAAGAGCTTCAGTCACTGCCTGAGACTCAGTCTATTGCCTCTGCTCAGAGTTCTGCTCTTGGGTTTGCCAAGAGCATTGTGAAAGGGCACTTCTGCAGCCCCTGCTCTGCTGGAGTATCCCTGCTGTCCATGCTGCCTTCAGGATAGAACTGCTCATCAGTTTCCTACCAGTGAGAGCATAATGCCAATGGTGAGCTGCACTGTAATAGTGATAATCCAAGTGTTCCAGAGCTGGAATCACAGAATTGTTTTGGTTGGAGAGGACCTTTAAGGTCATTGAGTCTCAACTGTTAACCAGCACTGCCAGGTCACCACTGCACCATGTCCCTCAGCATTACATCTCCACATCTTTTAAACCCCTCCATGGATGGTGACTCCACCACTGCCCTGGGCAGCCTGGGCCAGGCCTTGGCAGCTCTTCCAGGGAAGAAATTGTTCTTAATGTCCCACCTAAAGCTCCCTTGGCACAACTTGGGGCTATTTCCTCTCACAGGACATTATACCTTCTTGAGGACACCAGTGTAGCTGAAGACTGTGCTTGTGTGCTGCTCCTCTACTCAAAGAAGCCTAATCATGAGGGAATAAGTCCTTGTTCTCCCACCCTCTAAGTTACAGTTGGTGTATCCAGTGAAGTGGAGAGAAATGGAGATCAAGCTTTTGGGAACAGATGGTTTCTCTCTGTTCTCTGTGAAAACCTAATAAACATCTTGTTTCAGAATGAAGATGGTAGTGCTGGGACAGATTCCAGACATGAATATTTATAGGAGTTTATCCATTACAGAGCTGTAAGAGGAAACAAAAAACAAATGTTCCATCTCTCTCTGTAATCCAGCTTCTTCCCTAAATGCCTGAGCATGACATTCAGATTAAGTGCATTCAGTTCAGAACTTTGAGAGCTGCAGAATGCTGGAGTATCTGGAGTGGGAAGGGGTTCAGATACCCAGCTCAGCATGCTTCTGTTGTCTATCCCTGCTGTCTCCATGGTGGAAGCTCCACTGCTGTCATTTACAAGCACTCTTTGCTCATCTGCTTTTCTCACTCTGGCTTTGTCCACTCTGCATGACCCAGTGATGACTGTGCCTGTGCTGGGCTGACTCACAGGGTCTCCTGGTGATGGTAAATCAGCAGGGCACAGGCCACATCTTCAAGAGCTGCACCACACTGAGCTAGGCAGTGCAGCAGTAGAGAGCTTTGCCCTTGCCAGTTCCCAGTGCTGTGCTGATGCATTTGCCAACAGTAGAATACTAGAAGGGCAAGGTTAGTGAGTCAGGGCTGGAGGGTATGCTTTCTGAAACCTTTTCTGCAGATGAGGTGCCTGGGCACATGGTTTAGTGGTCACCATGGTTGTGTTAGGGTAACAGTTGGACTTGGTGACCTCAGAGGTCTTTTCCAACCATATGAATTCTAGGATTCTGAGAAATAAGCACTGATTTGCCTTAGTTTATGTTACAGCAGCCAACTGTTCTCTGGGATAGGTGTGCTGGAGGTATGTTATGTTTTTAATTGCAAGAGAAGCAGATTAGTTGGTGATAATTAGGTCCATGCTGTCAATGCCACTACCAGCATGCAGCGTGGTCAGTGATAAGACCAGAAAACTCTGTCCTTAAGGGAGGACCTTGCAGTCTACAACACAATCAGGAGGGGAAAAACAGCTCCTGCTAAGCACAACCCTCACAGACACAGCTTTTGGTTTACAGCCAAGAGAGACTGAAGGTATCAAAATCTTCCAGTGCTCTTCTTCCACCTTTTTTACAAACAGGAATCATTTCAAAACCTTTTTGTTCCACAAGGTTAAAGGCACTTTTCAGTCAGTGGAGGTGTCTAAGAACCTGCATTAGGGAGATAAAAACCCTAGTAAAAGTGCCTTTCTTTTTCAGGTGCATATGAAAGCAGTCCCTCTAGATGAAAGTGAAATGAGGGCTTGGAGTTCACTTTGTCTGACACTGCAGTGGAAAGATCTTAAATGCTCTTGTGTCTCTTCTCCACCTCTACCACCACCTAGGGTCAGCTTTGGAAGAAGATTTATCTAGTCCTGTTTGTTTGAGTTTTCTGGGTTTATGTTCCTGAGGGCAATGTTGTTAACTTCTCAGAACTGAAAAGGTTGTGAATTTTTGTAAAAAGCACCTATAAATTGGCTGTTTGCAACTCAGCAAGCATCAGCACTCTGTTCCTTTCCAGTGACAGAGCAACAGGAGCTCAGCTCACTGGGTGAGCTGCTAGCAGTGGAAGTATTTAACAGATCCTCTCCTCAGTTGAGAGAATGAATTTTGCCAGGTGCTTCAGAAAGGGTTTTCACCTTTTTCCCCACAGAAGTGAAAGAATTCTCTTGTTTAGGAGGAATTTGTTCCTGCCAATATTGCCAAGTGCCAGTACAACACACCTCCAAGGCAGCTGCAATTAGCATGATTAAGGATTTTTCATCTTTATTATAACTGTGCACCTTCTAGAGTCACTCTTGTTCCCTTTTATCTGAAGTTTCTGAATTGTCTTAGGCAATGAAAGGCACTTCAGGGAACAGATTGACTTCAGCAGATATGTTTTCAAGCAGTTCTATGTGATTTGTAGAAGCCCTTGTGAGAGAAATGGGTTGAAAGACAGTGGTGTGGGAAACACTTGTGGCACCAAGGTGCTTAGGGAGTTGAAGTGACAGGTGAGTTAACCTCATTTTCTGCAGTACAGAAGTGCAGAGAGTTACTTTTCCTTCTTTTTGCATTATAAACATTTAAAAACCCACATTTGGAACTGTGGAGAAAAATGGATTAAATCTGTGAGCAGCTAGCACCCAGGAAAGGAGGTGACCCAAAGGTCTGCAGCACTGGGCCAGGAAGGGCCAGGTCACTGCTCTCAGAAAGGCACTGGCCATGGGCAACCTTTTTTGTCTTCTTTTCTTTTCTGAAAGGTAGCAGCAAGAAGGCAGGTTCCAGTGTCAGAGGCTGTGTCAAGGTGTGGAACACTGAGGTACCACTGTGCTATTTGGTGGTTGAAGGCATTTTGCCAACCACATCTAAGCTTTGCTCAAGTCACCTGCTACTTTGCATACTCTTGTGGCTTTGTGCTATATTTAGTGGTATTTAACAACTGGTTTTTACCATGAAAGAGGAAAAATCATGTGAGTTACTGTAATCTTACTTGCAGCAAAACATTTTCCACCTCCTGGGCCCAGTTCTTCCAACCACTGGTGTACTCTCCACCTTCCATCCTAGATACCATAGACAGAGAAGCTGTGAAGTGACATCACACAGACAGCAACTCCTCATCATCCTCAGTTCATCAGGTACACTGAGCAAAGCATGGAGACAAACTCTAGGATGCTCTTGATGGGAGCAGTTGATGTGTCCCCAGGTCTCAACACAGGACTTAGGGCTGAAAACAAGGAGGATGAAGGAAGAAGAGCCTGTCCTTCACTGGGCTCTGCCACAGGTAACTCCTCAGCACAGTGACATCAAGAAGAACAGGTCCAGTTCACACAATGGGTTTGGACTTCAGCATGGCTGAGTTGGTGGATTTGATAGGTTCAGAGTTACTGCAGCAGGTAAGTGACCCAACTGTGCATCAGTGTGAAACCTGATGTGCACCCAGTGGCTTCTGGTTCTTGTTAGCCCAAAATGTCTTAATCTAACAGCCCACACAGCTTCCAGCTGACCTTGAAGGGTGCAAGATCTAGCTGTTGAGTTTCAGAAATGAAGAAATTCCCATTAAAATAATTGGTTTTCAAAAACAAATGGCCTACTATCCACACAAAGACATGCAAAACCATCTCCCTGTCAGGCAGGGGGGTTGGAACTAGATGATCTTTAAGGTCCCTTCCAACTCTGGCAGTTCTATGGTTCTCATTCATTGTCACCACTTCTAGAATCATGAACAAAATGTGTTCTTTCCATTTGGGCTGTTTATTTCTTCTAGCTGGGCACTTAGAAAAGTGCTTATCTTTAGAAGTGTCAGATATAACACTGACAGCTGTCTCCTCCAAGAGTGATGTTGGTGTTATTGCTGGCTGCCTAATTAGCCTTTTCTTTTGAAGCATGCCTTGAACTTTCAGAACTTCAAGTGGGGATCTCAGCCAACAGAGATCTATATTTAGCAAAAGCAAAATTCATGTAGCTGTGCTTCTCAGAAAGATAGAGTTCCAGATGGATTCTCAGTCAGCTCCCTCCAACTCTGTAGCTCAACTTCTAAAGATTACTGTTTAATAACAGGTTTGGCTACTGGGAATAATTGTGAGCTGAGCTGTTGTCTCTAAAATCCCTGAGGATTTATTTCATAGAATCATAGAACCACAGAGTGGTTTGGGTGGGAAGGGACCTTTAAAGTTCACCAAGTCTAATCCCCTGCAGTCAGCAGGGACACCTGCAACTACATCTGGTTGCTCACAGCCCCAAACAACCTAACCTGGAACGGTTCCAGGGATGGGACATCTCCCACCTCTCTGGGCAACCTGTGACAGGCTCTCACCACCCTCACTGTGAAAAAATTCTTCCTTCTCTCTAGTCTAGTTCACTATCTTCCAGTTTCAAACCACCACCCTTTGTCCTGTCACAAAAGGTCCTGCTGAAGTCTGTACTGCAAGGCTGCACTAAGGTCTTCCTGGAGCCTTCCCTTCCCCAGACTGAACAACCCCAACTATCTCAGCCTTGGCCTCACAGCAGAGAGCTTCCAGTCCTCCCTGCCTTGCTAGCCATGCTGCTGGGGTTGCAGCCCAGGACACAGCTGGCTTCTGGGCTGTGAACACACCTTGCTGGGTCATGGCCAGCTTTTCACCCACCAGAACCCCCAAGTCTTCCTGCACAGGGCTGCTTCCAGCCCACCATCTCCCAACCACCCACAGAATGACCCTCCCTTTGAGCCAGGAGGATCAAATCCAGGCTTTTTCAGATTTCTCCCAGCCCTGTATTCTGAAATTCTCTGTTTCTCTTAAATAATGGAGTTTATTGCCTTTTTAAAAAGAAATTAACCAGTTTGAGATCTTCTAATTAGGAAGGGTCAGGCATTGAGAAAATGGTGACAATCTCTCCTCCCTGAAATCTGATCCCCTTAACACTAAGCTGACACCTTGAAAAACGTTGGACATGAAAACTGAGACAAGCAGAATGACAGATCCCACTTGGAACTGTGGGTTCCTGTTCTTGTTTAGACATGAGCATGGCATCTGTGTGTGGAGAGATGGTTCCCTTTAGCCTGTCCTTGTGAGAACCTTTTGTTTAAGTGGAGAAATAACACAGTGTGCTGGATTGTGAACTGTTGGAAGGTCAGCACAAGCTCTGGCTGTGACCTGCCCTGCATCCAGAGTCACCAAGCATTAGGACCTTGGACAATCAGTGCTGACCTTAAAATTTGTGATACCAGAATAAGGGTTTGCTTCAGAGATAAAACACTCCAAAGCAGGTTTTATTTCCCTGTTAAAGAAACTTAAACCAAACATAGAAACATCAGCACAGTTGGAAAGGACCTTCAAGATCATCAAGTCCAAGCAACAGCCCTGCACTGCTGTGATCCCTAACCCATCCCCTCAGTGCCACATCTACTCGTGTTCTGAACCCCTCCAGGGATGGTGACTCCACCACCTCCCTGAGCAGCCTGGGCCAATGCTGAACCACTCTTTTGGTGAAGAAATGTTTCCTAATATCTAATCTAACCCTGCCCTGGCACAACTTGAGCCCATTCCCTCTAGTCCTAGTGCTGGTCACAAGGGGAGAAGAGGCCAACACCTGCCTCTCTACAGCCTCCTTTCAGGTAGCTGAAGAGAGCAAGAAGGTCTCCCCTCAGCCTCCTCTTCTGCAGGCTAAACAGCCCCAGCTCCCTAAGCCTCTCCTCACTAGGCCTGTTCTCCAGACCCCTGAGCAGCCTGGTTGCCCTTCTCTGCACCCTCCCCAGCACCTCCATGTCCTTCCTATGTTTTACTTTCTGGAGCACTTGTGTAATGCAGAATTGCTCTAATGCCTGGATGGAATTCTTCCCACAGATATCACCCATATCTTTCACAACATTGGCATTGCAGTCTTCATAGCTGGCTCTCAGGGTGAGCCTAGTGTTTGGTTGACTAACATTGACTTACCCCTAAAGAGAAGTTTTAAACTCAAGTGAAATGTTTTAGCCATACTGCTTGGTGTGATTTTGCTGCTTTATTCCTCCCACTTTTCATAGCCTCTGTGATAGCAGACTTTGAGAAGGCTTTGGAGACATTCCAAACCTGCCTGGATGCCATCCTGTGCAACCTGCTCTGACAGGGAGGTTGGACCTGATCATTCCAGAGGTCCCTTCCAACCCCTAGCATTCTGTGATGATTTCTTTGACAGCAGTGTCACCAGAGAAAGGTTCTTTCTACCTCTTGATGATGCTGTGCTGGCTGCTTTGGACAAGGATGAAAAGCCAGATGAGCTAGAACCTCCTGTGAAAGAGTTTGCTGAAGAACCACTAGCTCAACAGCAGAAGGTAGAAAATTCAGTTCCACATTTTAGCCTTCATGTTCTTAAATTATCCTGTCCATAACTTAAGCTTTGGCATGTGGCTGAGCATGACAAGGCAGAGCAGATGCTCTTTTGAATTCTCCTGTTTTTCACAGGTTCTTGCCTTTCAGCCATGGTTTGACAACCCAATTATTTTCTTTGAGTCCTCTGTTCCTCCTTGGGGAAAGGCATCTCTGTGTGCAGGCTGCAAAGGCATCCAGCAGAGTTTTGTGGCTTTGCTGCATTCCAAATTGTTTCCATCTCCTTAACAGAGCCAGGACCCTGCTAGGGCACAGCAATAGCTCCACATCATTTTTGTTTCCAGAGGTTACTGCACCAGCTCCCTTGGGGTTGATGAGGGAACTGAAGGACAGTGCTAGCTTCATTTCCTGAAGACCTGAGGTTTCTGCACTTGCTCTTTCTGACAGTGCTCTGCAATAATTGTTAAGCTTGCTGGCTGTCTCAGCCAAGTTTGAGTCGAGCAGCCTGTTGCAAGTTCCAGGAAAAGCCCTTACTCTGAGTGGAAGATTCCAGTAATTATCCCACCTAGGGAAAGAACCCTGCCTTGGCTCCTCATCAGATGGATACTGCCAGGCTGGTGTCCTATGGTGGAAGGAGGCAAGAATGAAAGCAACACACTATCCAAATCTGCAGGAGAAGAAGGTTCTTGGGTTCTGCTGCTCATGGAACAATTTGTTTAACTCTTCTTATCTCAATATTGTACAGGATAGTCTGGGCAAGGATATTGACCTTCTGGACTCTCTCTCCCATAGAAAGAACTCCCAGGAATGAGGGTGACAGTGTATATTCACCAATCTCCCCTCAGTGGACATGGTGGGGAGAGTTGGGAGGAGCTACCAGGCAGGACTTGGCAGTGGTCCTGCAGAAGCCTGCTGTGAGATGAGGCTGGGCTAGGTGTGCAGGTGAGATCCATGCCACCTCAGTGATGTCAGCTAGCAATCCTGCTAGCTCATGGCCTTGGCAGGTCAGTGATGTCCACTTCAGCACTCCCTCCTAGCTCATGTCCACCTCAGCTTGGTGATGTCAGCTAGCAGTCCCTGCTCATGCCCTCAGCAGCTCACTGCAGCCCACTTCAGCAGTCTCTGCTAGCTCATGTCCTTCTCAGCTGGGTGATGTTCACTTTGGCAGTGTCTCATAGCTCATGTCCTCAGCAGCTGGGGACTTGGCCTGTCCCTTGTTCCCACGCCAGCATGACCCTCTCACTGCTCACATGACATCACCTTGGCATGGGAAGGGAACTGCACTTGACCAGCTCCACAGATTGGCCACTCTTGGCTTGCAGCAATGGCTGAGGACATTTCAGGAAAGAAGTTTGCTCTTGAAGAAGAAGAAAGATTTTTTTTTTTCCTCTGCAAAGACCTCTAACAACAACCTTCTGCCTGAAGAGCCAACATCATATATCTCAGGCTCAGGCCAGAATAAAGCAGAGCCAAGCTCTCTCCACCCCTTCAATGGGATTTCCAGGAGCCAGGCTGCAGGAAGAGATGGCAGTGCAGCAGCAATCCCTGAACTACAGCTGGTGGGGAACTGGCATGTCAGGAGAGGGGAGAAAGGTAGAGTTAAGCAGCAGTTCTGGGGATTCTCATCAGCCTTCAATTCTCCTTTTGTTTTGCCTGTTCTTAGATAGGCAAGTTGCCAAATGCCTCCAGCAGTGCTGGTGGAAACAGAAAGCAACATTTGTGGCTTGCTTTTGAGCATTTTCAGACAGATGTGCTACCCAGCAAAGCTGAAAGCAGAGAAATGTCAGTGGATCAGATAATTCCTAGTTTTGTAGCTAATTCCAGCCAATGATTTGCACTTGTTTTCTGAAATCCTGGAGAAGTTTAAATGTCCTAACTGAGCACTTCTTATCTATTTATTGCTTGCTAGGAAGTGAAAATTAACTGCCATGTTTCAGCACATTGCATACAGGCTGCTTCATTATTTTCAGATGTATTTAGAAGGATGTGAAGCTTCAAAGAAAAACGTTATTATTGCTCTTCAACACTGTGCTGAAGTTGGTATTGTCTACACTGACAGATGTGGTGCTGAGGGCCATGGTTTAGTGGTGGCCTTGGCAGTGTTGGGTCAATGGTTGGACTCCATGACCTTAAAGGTCTCTTCCAACCAAAACAATTGTACAGTTCAATGACATGGCATGGTGTCTGTCCATTATTTCTTCCTCAGCCCCTTTCTTACCCACCAGAATCTAGTGAAAAATATCAATTTTGAGGGGGTATTTTTGTAGACCCTTACAGAAATACTGAAGAATGAAGAAATGTGTTTGCTTTGTGCTGAAGAGCCAGGAAAACTCTAGACTAGGATGCAGTTAGCACTTGAGAAAAAAAGAATCAACTTAGTTCTATTTTCTGTAGATCAGCCATGGAGTTTCAAGCAGTAATCATAGAGTGTCTGGGTTTGGAATGGACCTTAAAGGTCATCTGGTTCCAAACCCCCTCCCATGGGCAGGGATGCCACCCACTAGATCAAGTTTCCCAGGGCCCCAAACAACCTAGCCTTAAACACTTCCAGGGATGAGGCATCCACAACTTCTCTGGGTAACCTGTTCCTGTGCCTCACCACCCTCTGGGTAAAGAAATTCTTCCTAACATCAGTTAAGATCTCCCTCTTTCAGTTTCAAAGTATCACCTCTTGTCCTGTCACTATCTCCTGATGAAAAGAAGTCTCTCACTTTTTTATAAGCTCCCTGTAAGTACTGCAAGGCTGCAGTGAGGTCTCCCTGGAGCCTTCTCTTCTCCAGGCTCAACAACCCCAACTCTCTCAGCCTGGCCTCCCAGCAGAGAGCTTCCAGCCCTCAGATCATTTCTGTGGCCTCCTCTGGCCCCACTCCACCAGGTCCATGTCTCTCCTGTGCTGAGGACTCCAGAGCTGGCCCCAGCACTGCAGCTGAGGTCTCTCCAGAGCAGAGCAGAGGCAGAATCCCCTCCCTGCCCTGCTGGCCATGCTCTGGGGATGCAGCCTAGGACACAGTTGGCTTCTGTGCTGTGAGCACAGCTTGCTGCCTCATGGCCAGCTGTTCACCCACCAGAACCCTCAAGTCCTCCTCTGCAGGACTGCTCTCAATAAGTTCTTCTCCCAGCCTGTACTTGTGTCTGGGATTGTCTTGACCTAGGTGCAGAACCTTACACTTGGACTTGTTGAACTTGTAGCATCAGCACAGAGGTGTCAGCCAGGATTCACCAGAAGCAGAAGCACTGAACTGTACCAGCAACAGACACCACAAGGCTTCCCTGTGCCCTCATCTGGAGAATCATCCCATGGCACAAACTGCCTGGTGTGGAGAGCTGCAGGTGAATTGATTTGGGATGGGTGGCCAGCACTGTGTGTACACACACCACTCAGAGCCCATTTCAGGGCAAAGCTTGGATTTCAGTGAGGGGTACAGACCCAGTGCTCTGGGCTAAAGCCACTATCATGTGAACAGCTCTGACTCTTGCTGCTGGGCAATTCTCTGGTTTCTGGATGTGAAGTAACAGCAAGGTTCTGAATTCTGCTGCTCCTGGCTGCTAAATGTTAGCAATGGCATGATGGGTAAGAGGAATATTAATATTAAGCTACCTGTAATATATGCCAGTCAGTTATTCTAATATTCTTTTTATTTATCTATTTTGCATTTAAATTCTTCTTGTTTCCAAGCAGTTTCTAGGGGGAATCCACAGCAGTGCATGTGCAAACTGCACTGGTAATGGATTTTAGTGAGCATTGCTGTGTAGAGTTGCTTACTGTAGAGGAAACTGAGTCCTGGAACCCTCATACCTTTTGGATTGAAAGACAGGAAAAACTGAAAGCTCAAATGGTGTTGAGTAATTCTCAAACCACATATGCTTCCCTGCATTGTTTTGGACAGTGGCTTCAGGCCAAGCTCCTCACAGCTCTGTTCAAAACAGAGTAATACAAACCCCATGAAAAGCAGAGCCCTAATTTCCAGATGCTGTTGGCTTTCATAGGGCAGCCTTGGTTTAAGATGAAATGACCTTCCTGCTTGTTGGCACCACCCAAAATCTCCATTGCAAACTTCAGAGTTTTTCTTCTTCTATGTTTTTTGTTTTGCCCATTCCACTAAGATCTGAATCTTTCCTTCCTACCCCCATGCCTGTGCAGAGCTGAGCACCAGGGGACAGCTCAGACGTCAGTATGGCAGTGCTCAAATGATGGCTTTTTGTGCTGCAAAACAAATCTCTGGCTGAGAGGAAGTCCAAGATGATTCTGATCCTTTTTCCCTTCTAGCTGAGTGGTGCCATAACTCTGCTCTTGCATGTGTACACAGGGCTGCTGCCTTTAGCCAAGCCCAAATCCCTGGACAGGGGCTCTGAAGAGACAAAGCCTGTACTTTATGGCCAAGGACTCCACCTATAGCTCTGAAAAGCCACAGAAGGCAGAGTTCAAAGACCTGCCTGTAATCATGTGTTTGAAGGGCAGCTTGGTGTTCTCACCTGACCTAGTTGTGACAACTGCACTTCTTTTTGTGCAACTTTTGAACATCCTTCCCATCCAGTGAGATGATTTCACAGCAGGACAGGCTGCAGAAACCCTGTCAGCTCTCCCACTGCCCTGGATTAGAGGATGCAGAGCTCCAAACACACACATTATCATTGCAGAGAGTGCAAAGTGTATATAACCACTCCAGCCCTCTTTTATTAACATATGTCTGGTGCATAAATGGCTGCAGGAGACATAAAACAGCTAAAGAAGCTTAGGAGTCCTGCAGAGCGTGGCAGCAGCAGCAGTTCTCGGGGCCATGCCCTGCAATGTGTCATGCTGTGCAGGAAGCCAGGAGGAAGGACCAGATAAACCAGTTACATGTGGGCATTGTTCAGGGGCATTTATTCTGCTTCAAAAATTAGTGCTAGGCTGGTGGACAAGTTCACTATCAGCCAGCAATGTGCCCTTGTGGCCAAGAAGGCCAATGGTCTCCTGGGGTGCATTATGAAGAGTATGACTAGCAAGCCAAGGGAGGTTCTCCTCCCCTTCTACTCTGCCCTAGGGAGGCTACAGCTGGAGTCATGGGTGCAGTTCTGGGCTCCTCTGTTGAAGAGAGACAAGGAACTAGTGGAGAGAGTCCAGCAGAGGCTAGGAAGATGCTGAGGGCATTGCAGGAGCATCTGTGGGAGGAGGAAAGGCTGAGAGCCCTGGGGCTGCTTAGCCTGGACAAGAGCAGCCCCACAGGGGAGCTGCTCAAGGCTCAGCAAGAGCTGAAGGCTGGGGGCAAGAGGCTGGGGCCAGGCTCTGCTCAGTGGTGCCCAGGGACAGCCCAAGGGGCACTGGGCACAAACTGCAACCCAGGAGGTTCCAGATGAACAGGAGGAGAAATTTGTTTGGTGTGAGGGTGGGTGCTGGAGCCCTGTCGCAGGCTGCCCAGAGAGGTTGTGGAGTCTCCTTGTGTGGAGAGATTGCCAAGGCAGCTGGAGGTGACCCTGGGCAAGCTGCTGTGGGTGCCCTGCTGGAGCAAGGGGGTTGGACTGGCTGATCCCCAGAGGTCCCTTCCAACCCCCACCATTCTGGGATTCTGGGATTGTGGAATGATGAATGTATCTTCTGTTATGCCTGTCTCAACAACCCTTTGAATGTGCTACCCCAGCCAATGTTTTTCTATCCCATATTAGACTTGGCAGGATTGAAGACACTCAGGAATATGTTGCTTCTGTGGGAGACCTCTGCATGAGGCTCCTCATTCAGACTAAGGTGGCAGCTACTGTTCAAGGGGATATGATACTTGTCTGCATGCTTGCTTCACTGTGTGGCTTTCCAAATGCAGCCACATGCCATCATAGAATCATAAAATCATTTAGTTTGGAAAAGACCTTTAAGATCACTGAGTCCAACCATTAACCTAACACTGCCAAGTCCACCACTAAACCATGTCCCTCAGCACCACATCTCCACATATTTTCAACCCCTCCAGGGATTGTGACTCGTAAAGAAACCCAGCCTGGGCCAGGGGAAGCATGGAACAGAGTGGTAGTCACAGCAAGTGTGAGCACACACCTTGCCAGAGCCAACTGCAGGAGTCATTTGTTACAAGTATAGGATGACAGATCATCTGCCTATAAACTGAGATGCTAACAGCTTCTGTGGTCTGCTTGTATTGTGACTTCTTTGAGGTGGGAAGTTGCTGTGTTGCAGGGGGCTCTCCATCATCATGCTTGAGGTCTTTCAGCTCAACGTGACCTTCGATGCAGCAGTTGTGCAAAGGCTGCAACATCCTCCTTCTGTTATATTATCATCCCAAATCTTGTGTTAGTTTCTCCCTTAGAACTCTTGCATGAGAACTGACAGATGTACTAAACATCTGATGCTTGCAGTGAGCAACAACTACAAATTATGAATGTTTCTGTCTTCCAGAACTGCCAACGTGCACACCTGCCCTTCCATGAACATGGTTATAATCCAACTGGGCACACTTCAAAATGCTGTGTCCTAGAAATCACACAGGAGCACACATGGCTCATGCTTTGGTCACAGCTGATGGCCATGAGTCCACCAACTTCGTGGCCAGAATAGGAGAGAGGATCCCTGATAGAAATCTAATGGAATATATGTGTTTGTAACAGAGCTGGGAGAAGGTTTTACAAGAAAAAAAGCATTAAGCAAAACTGCAGCTAGAACCAGCAGAAGTTCCCAGGTAAATATAAAACCATCTGAGAGCACAGATATTTTGCATTATATTTAAGGTGGTGCATAACTACCTTAAAACACTAAGGGTGTAGAGCACAAGTGTTGTGAGGAGCAGCTGAGGGAACCAGGGTTGTTTACTCTGGAGAAAAGGCTCAGGGGAGACCTTCTCACTCTCTACAACCAGGTAAGCTTTGGTCTCTTCTCCCAGGTAACAAGTGGAAACAGCCTCAAGTGGTGCCAGGGGAAGTTTAAGTTGGACATGAGGAAAACTTTCTTCCCTGAAAGAGTGGTTAAGCATTGGCCCAGGCTGCCCGGGGGAGTCACCATCCCTGGGAGGATTGAAAGCCATGAAGATGTGGTGCTGAAGGACATGGTTTAGTGGTGACCTGGCAGTGATTGCAGCTAACGGTTGAACTCGGTGATCTTGGAAGTCTCTTCGAACACAAGCGATTCCATGACGACTCCCTAGCCACTATCACCAAGACCACATCAACGTCCTCAGGCTGCCCTCCCGACACCTCCCGCCGCCCTCTCGCCGCCATGGCACCACCAGTGCCGGGGGAGCTTCTCCCGGCCAAAGGCGACCGAGGGCGTTCCCGTCAGCGGAGGACCGAGGACTCCTACCTATTCTCATCCCTGACCTTCTCCTCCCCGTCCTCGTCCTCATCCCGATCCCAACCCCAGTCCCGCTCCCGACCCCAATCCCGATCCCCGTTGGCGGCCAAGCGGCGCATGCTCCGGCAGGCGCGGCCCGGCGTGGCGCAGCGGGAGGTAGCAGCGCGCATGCGCCGAGGGCACCCGTGGCTACCGGTCCTGTCGGTCATGGAGCGGAAAGGTGAGTGTTGTGCTGTGCCCCTTCACCCTGGGGCCCAGCTTCCCTACTACCCTCCCCTCAGCCCGGCCCGCCGCCCCTCACACCTCTCCGTCCTTCTGTCCCTCAGTGCTGGCGCTGCAGGCCCGGAAGAAGCGAACCAAAGCCAAGAAGGACAAGGCCCAGAGGAAGTAAGTGCTGCCCCTCCGGCTCCCCCTCAGGCGGCGCCGCCGCCGCTTTGTTACCTTCCCCGGACTCACCCACCCCGGGGACGGTGCTGTCGAACCCTGCGGCGGAGGAGAAGGCAGAGCCCCGGGACCAGCCGGGTCGGTGATCGGGTTGAACCGGCGGCAGGTTGAACAGCACAGGCAGGGGGAGCCGGCTCGGCTGGTGGCCCGCGGCGGTGGGTTTTGTACCGCCCCGCTCTCCGCCGGGGCTGCTTTTCGCCGTCCCCTGTTGGCGGTTTCTTTTTGGCGGGCTGAGGAGCTGGCTCGGCGTGTGAGGAGGCTCCGTTCCCTCCCTCTGCTCCCAGGCTCGCCGTGGGACTGCAATCGTGTTTCGTGTGGTGCTGTGTCCTTGCAGACTCCTTCTCTCGGCCCCGATGGGGGATGCTGAATACCCTCTTCCCTCTAGAGCTGGCTGTAGGAGCCACCTTCTCTTGACTTTCCTCTCCCTCTGTCTCCCCCCCTTTTTTTTTTTCTTCATTTTTAAAAATGTGTTTAAATGGTGATGCGTTGTTTACTTCTTTTCTCTAACTTTGATGTTCTCGTGTGGCTTCTCTCCTACCGCAGGAATGTCAAGGCTTTATGTGTGGGGAACTTTTGGCTGCAGATATAAAAAATGACCAAAAAAATGAGAAAAAATCTCCAGTAAATCCTAAACAATGGCTCCTACCAGGCTGCATTCAGTGCTGCTCCTGGGTTCCTGCCTAGTGAAAGGCAGTGTAAATCCCAGTTCTGTATGCTCAGTAAAATGCTGCTTATTTGTGGTAACATCTCTGGTACCTCTGGAGGTTTTGTACTTGCTGGTGCCTAGGAACCACAGGGATTTAGTGAGTAAGGCTTCAGGGGTGAGTTGGAGGAGTTTTGCTTTAGGCCTAGAGTAGCATTTTCTTAGTCACTTCCTCAGACAAATTACAAGGATTTAAAAAAAGTAATTCTGTTTGTCTCCAGAAAAGATTGAGTTGGTTTAAGATGAGGTTTCTAAGGGGTGAGGCATTAAGTACACTCTTTGGGAGATGTGTGTTCTTGGTAGTTTTTGGAGATAGCATTAGGACAGTTCTAGAAGAGCTCTCCTCTTTCTGTGGTGTTATCTGCATCCTCATTTCTGCATGAATAATCCAGTGTTTAATTCTATACCTGTTATAGTCTGTTTCTCTTGTTCACCTGCAGACAAACAGGATTGACTCTGGCAGTGGAGTCCACAGAGTCAATTCTGGGGTTGCTGAGTGGTCACTTTTAGTGCTGGAATTTTTTTGTTTATTTTTAAAATCCTCTTTAACCATGTAGCCAGAACAGGTTAACTGCACTGCTGGGTAGCTCTCAATATTGCCAGTAGCTTTGATTTGAGTGAAGAACAATACTAGTGGTAAAATACTGTGTTTATCTTCCAAATGTACAGATTTCAATTGTTTCCTGGTACCATAGGTTTACCAGATCCTGCCTCAGAAACTAAAGAAACTTGCATGTACTTTGTTTCATGTAGAAGAAAGAACCCAGTGTCAGCCTCCTAACCAACTTTAGGTGGAGTTCCATGACATTTATGCTATTTAAATACAAAGCTGCTCTAGTTAAATCTTCTAAAATAAGCTTAACTAGATTGTTACAAGACTTTTCCCATAGACTCTAAACTTGAAACTACGTGGAATGTCCTTTTAACATCTCATCTTCTGTGGTAGTTGGTTAGATCACAGACATGTCAGTTTTTTCCTATATGAAGGGTAGTAAAAAGCATGAAACAACTGATGATAAAAGGCTGAGGTTGGTAAGTGTTAGGAATTACCTTTTTATGGGTAAGTATAAAAATGCAGAGAATGTTCTGAAGGGATTTGAAGCAATTCTAAATGTCTTTCACTTTAGAAATAAACTGCACCTACTTTAAGTTACCCTATCAACCTCATCCAGTTAAGAACACCCAAAAAATCCCCAAACCTAACTCTCTTAGGTTCAAATAATCAAAATGAACTGTGCAGAGTACAATACTGGCATGGTACTAGTTTTTTACATCCTTAGTAGTTAAAATTGGTGCTCTTTAGGTTCAGACAAGAGCAGCCTAAATTGGTTGTTTCCAGAAACCCTTTGTAAATACTAATGATGGTTTTGTGTATAAGCTTTATTTAATGGGAAGGTCAATCAAGTTCTTAATTACCCCCAAAGTCAGGATGTTCCTATTTCTTCCCAGTCTTCCTGTCTTAGAAGTTTTATTTGCTGTCAGTGAAGGAATGCCTTTAACTCCTGCAGAAAGAGAGCAGCCAGAGTTTGTTGCTAATATAGAGATGTCTTCCCTGTGTCTTCCCACTTCAGTAAAACTACCCCAAATGTTTCTTTCCTCATGTGGAAGAATCATTCAACCAAGTCTCTCAAAAGCTTTATTTAGGAAGCTTCTGCTTTCCCAACCTGCTCATGGTCTCTTGTCTGCCATTGTGGTGTTGGGACAATGTCCTGGCTGTGTACCTTTGCCCAGCTCCCATTTCCATGAGAACTGAGGAGGAGAAAGGGCAGGGAGAGTGACAGCTGAATGCCTTGGAGGGACAAAAAGCAAACCTAGGTAGGGAGAGATCCTGAGTTCTCCTGTTGGCTGTCACTGGGTTGCTTTGTGGCCTCGAGTGAAACATTGAGTTTGGTTTCCCCTTATTTCAGTCTTTTCCACCAAAAGGGCAAGGAATTGGAACTAGAATTGCTTGAAATTCTTTTTAGAGAAGGAGAGGCAAATTTCTACTTGCCCTTTTCCTTAATATTAAGAATATATCAGGAAATAGGCATGCCAAAGCCTTAGTTGCTAATAAAACACAGGGAGTTTAGTGTAGGCTACTGCAGTGTGTGCTGCTGCCAAGAGATAGCTTTGCTGAAAGCTCTCTGGGAAGTATAGGATGTATTAATTTTATCATTTCATAAGGTGTGAACATCTCTGGCACTAAGAGTCAGTTGATTTGCAGAGGCACTCAGAAAAGCCTGTCTGTAAAAAAGGAGCTTGGAGCCTTACAAGCTTTTCTCTTGCTAAATCTTTAATAACTTAAACTGTGAACTCTTCAGCTGCATCTGAGGTGCACTCAGGGAGTTGCTTTTACCCAGTTGGCAGAAGATTTTGCAGGTCTTTGTTGGAAGCAGTTTGCAGATAGCTACAGAGCTCAGCACTGACACACAAATGTGTTGGGCCTGATGTTGCCCTGGTCCTTCAGAAGGTGGCAGAGCTGCACGATGCTTTCCTGGGAGCAACTCTTGTCCTTGTTTTCCTCCTGTGATGACTTGTAGGGAACTGAAAGCAGAATTCCAGTGCTCCAGTGTTGGATGAGCTGTGCTGGACTGGGATCTTGGGGAGTGCAGCAGGAGGAAGGAGTGATGGGCTCAGCCTTCCATCAACCACGGGGTGGCTGCTGCTTGCTTCTCAGGTCTTGCAGCGCAGACCAGGCCGTGTGTGAGCTTGCAGCACCTTGGTGCAGTCAGGTTGGGTCTGTTCAGGAAGCTGTGCAGGCTAACAGGAGGTGACAAGCTTGGTTTTTGAAGGCTCCATGTGCTCTTTGGAGGGGAATGTTGCTCTGAGGTAGCTCTAGTGTGGACAGAATGTCCGTTCCTGTCTGAGTGATGATGCTGGAGCCATCTACCTGGTTTCATTTGACAGAGGAGGTTTAATTTCCTCTGTGAGAGTGTTGCACTATGTGAACAAAAACCTGAGAGCTCTGCAACATCTGGTATTTACTTCAAAACTGTGCTTCTGTTTGAACTAAAAGACAAATATAGATGTATTTTACCAGTGGCTCTGGTAATTTGGTAATTTAATTGGGCACTTGTGGCTGTTAGACCATGACTGCCAGTAAAATAATGTGGCTTTTTCTGTCTACATTGTATGCTGCATACCCTTAAGAGGCTCCAACTGTCCTCTTTGTTCTAGGAAAAAATGACTCTTTAGGTTACTACTGAGATTAAGACCCAGAGTTTAAAAACTAGGCTGAAAAACTCTATCCAGATTCAGCTCTGTTAGAGAAACAGACAAGGAACTGAACAAAGAGTTGTGGGTTACAGCTTATTGTCTGAAATGAAGAAGGTGTATTCCTACAAGTGGGCTGCAGGGCTGTGTGATGGGCAGGTGATGAGTATTTCATTAGCAGGCCCAGATGATAATACTGCTTCATCAAGTCCATTGTCCTTCATATTTCAGGAGCAGTTGGGCTACTTGTGCACACCACCAGCAGTTCTGTGTGAGGGAGCTTGGACTTACTGTGCTTCAAAGCAGAACATTTTATTAGTGTAAGCATGAATAACTTTATGCTTAGCAGCAGCCATACAATTACACTGTGGAGCTTGTTCCAAAATATGTACATGGTCTGAAGTACTTCTCTTCTAATTCTGCATGCATTGTTGGATTACTTCAGCCCTTTCTTTCAGGCTTTACTGAGTGGGGACTATTTCTTCACAAGGCTTTCAATAGTTCCTCCAGCCCCCTCTGCTCCTGGAGGGAGGGCAGTGGCACAGCTGAGTTGGCACAGTACTGCTGGCTTTCTTCCTCTCCCCCTTCCCATATTCACTCCATATCCAGTATTTTCAAGAAGCTGGTTTACAGTTACCTGGAATTTTCTGGCCAGACTCTTGAGCTGAAGTGAAGCCTCACTTCTTTCTTCCTCCTCCCTAGGACTGCTATGAAGAGAGATGAGGAAGTTAGTAATTTTTCCATCTATGCAGTCTGGGGAGCAGAACGTTCCTAGGAGAGTCTGATACTTTCCAGTTTGTTGTTGTATGTCTTGCTTGTGTCACTTCCTCCTGTCTTTGAGGAGCCCTGGAGTTCTGACAGTTCACCTTCCTTATTCAAAACTTTGCCTGTGATCAGGGTCTTGGATTATGTTTTCCTGGGTTGTCTTTCATAATCCACACCAGGGGTACATCATCTGTAAGTATTTTAACAGAGGTTTAAGGTAGAGTCAGAATGTGTTGCCCACAGGGTTTTAAAGTCAAATACAGAGTGATTTTCAGACTGCAGCAGGACACAGGTGAAGGTCTGCTGGTTTCCATGGAAGTCCCATGGTTTGGAATAGCAGACAGCTTTACAAACAGCTCCTTAAGTGCTGCTGTGGGGGAGTGGGTATGGGGAGCAAGAAGCTTGATTGCCTCTTATTTGTGCTTGAGTACTGTTCTCATGAGAAATCATTATTACTTATCTTCACACTGAACTCCCACAGATCCACTATGTCTTGGTGCCTCTGAGCACCAGTCTGTCAAAACTAGATGTTAGACCATCCCCAGTCCTCTGAGTTCCCAACAAGGGTGTTCCTGTCGCTCTGGGATGGCTTCTCTACAGCAGCAAGGATTGTGCATCTGCCTTACTGGCAGAAAATACCATTTCTTTATTCAGAAAAATAGGGATGGCAAGAGTGAATGAAGTGCAATGGTCACAAAATAATGTGGACTGTAGACACAGAAGTTCTCCACAATTTATAACTCTCCCAAATCCCCTCAAATGCTTAAATTGCTTGAGCAGAGAGGTAAAGTGCACACAAGCAGGGAAATAGTTTCCTCATTTCAGACTTCAATTCACACTGAAGTTTCAGGCTGAACAGTTGCAGCATCTGACACTAGGTTTACCAGCAGCTCTGCACGTCAGCATGGTGGAGGCTGGCACCAGCAGATGTGCCTTAACATGAGCTGGAAATCACAGGCAGGGGAAGGAGCAGTAATGAGATGCAGTCTGACAAGCAGACTTCCCTTCAAGAGACAATGTCTTGATGCAGGGGTGTGAAAATGGGAGAGAGGTTTTAAATCCTGGCTTTGCACCATGCCATATGGAGATTTTTTTTCCCCCTCTTCCCCAAATGAAAACAAGGAATCTTTAGCAGCACTTGGAAGGGAGATCTGGCTGTGGTGAGTGTTCCACCCTGGCTGGGTGGTTAGGGTGGAAAGCACAATTCCTTCAGCCAGAGTCCTGGGGTGTGATAGACTACTCCAATTTATCTGTGTCTCCTACGCTGTGAGCTGCATTTGTCATTAGTTTTACCTTCACTGAATTGAATTCTTTTGGGGGATGTTTCATGTGTGTAATTGGAGCTCTCAAGTAAGGAGTGACAATGTTGATAAAGATTGTGCTGCAGGCAGCTTAAAAGTCATTTAGGAAAGCAATTTCCTACAGACAGGAGTCACCTCTGCAAGTGCCAAGGGAATGGCAGACTGAGGTGAAGAGGAGCAAGGAGAGGATATGTCTCTTAGCACATATGTGAGGGTGATAGGTGTGAGTATAAGGAGACAGTTGTTTGTTGTGAGGGTGTTGGAGCCCTGGCCCAGGCTGCCCAGAGAGGTTGTGGAGTCTCCTTGTGTGGAGAGATTGCCAAGGCAGCTGGAGGTGATCGTGGGCAAGCTGCTGTGGGTGCCTCTGCTGGAGCAGGGGGGTTGATCCCCAGAGGTCCCTTCCAACTCCCACCATGCAGGGATTCTGGGACAGAAGTGATTTGGATTAAGAATGTGCTGCCTTCCTGGTTGGGAGATGGGAGAGATTTGCTTTGCTGCTTTCAAAGCAGGAAGGTAGGTTGTGTGGACAATGTTTCTACTCTTGAGGCCAAGGAAAAATAGTTATTTCCTGTACAAAATAAAGTTTTGAAGAAGTTGCTCTTAATGGTCCTCAACAGGAGAACCAAACACCTCTCTTCAGGCATGCTGTGTAGGTTACTGAGGTGGAGGAAACAAGCTCTGAGTTTTGAGGGTGAAGTTGTGTGTGGTTGCTTGGCTGTTGGATTGGCTTGACTGGTAATCCTCAGAGAGCAGGGAAGGAGCCTATGCTGGTGCCACTTCACAGCAGGAGGGATGCTGCTTTTCACTGCCAGTCTGTCCTGATGGTCTCCCATCGCTGTGCTCTCCTGTCATCTTGTCTTCCTGATGCAGTTGATTCTACCCAAGCACAAATCTGTAAGAACACACATGGGGCAATCAAGGTTTCTTAATCATGGTTTTGCCTTACTTTTGGTGTGGAGACCAGATAAGTGATTCTAGGGGAAACTGGCAGGAGAGCACCACACCAGAGTGTTTTTTCCAACCTTTTATAGGGAACAGGTGAGTGACTGAAATCTTAGTTTCTGCAGATAACTGTTCCTGTCCCTGCAGAGGTGAGCAGTGGTGTTGGGTGATACAGTCAAGGAAGAAGGAGCAAAACCTTGACTTCAGTGGAAGATTTTGCATGTTGTTAGCACCTCTTCTAATATGAAGAGGTTTGACAACACTAAACTGTTAAAAGGATATTCAAACTCCAGTGAGCTTTTGAGGGCAAAGTATTTTAGGTGTGCAGTCAGGTGAATCCAACTCTTCTTTAAACCTCTTGGTTGAAAACTGCCAAGCTATTAGTCTTTGACTAATGAAGAGTCCTCTGTGGCAGAGAAAATCTCTTAATTATCACCTGCTATGTCATGCTGTTGCTGAGTTGTTTCCTCTATCACTTACATAAAGCAGCAGGATAAACAGGCACAGGAAATGGCTGGTAATTCTTCTCCCTCCTCAGAGCCTGCTGTGAAGTGCCTGCTGCTGTGAGAAATACTCCATTCCCCTTTTTACAGAAAACTTGGTTTCTTCTCCTGCTTTTTTGGTTGCTTTTAAACATAAAGGCTTAAGTTTTTCTTTTAACTCTGGATGGGGAGGTTTGGAATTACTTCAGAAAATGCCTTTTTCCTTTGAAGCCCTGTGATTGTGCTGGTGTTTCTGTATCAAAAGGCTTGGACTGTCAGCAGTTACCATCAGCCTTGTCTTCCCTCCAAGAATATTGAATAGGCAAATAAAACCAGCTCGTTCAGGAAGATGAAACAAAAGTATCTGACTGAATTTCTAATTTCATTAGAGGGAAGACTGAGACAGGTAAACATCAAGGAGGAGGAGATGATCTAGTTATGCTCAGCCCCTAACCTGCCTCAATTTGCAGGAGGATGAGCTGAGAGCAGCCCCAGCCTTGCTGCAAGGCCCTGTACCTGCAATGCAGTGCAGTGCAGCTGGGTGGTGGAGGCAAAGCCCTCTTCTCCCTCACCCTGGCACAAAGCTCTGCTGCGTTGGGGAAGAACCAGCCCCTCTGCCTGCCACCCATGTCCCCCTGCTTCCCAGGCACTCTGGCAGCTGATTTTTGATGGCTCTTTCGAAAACTGGTGGCCTCTCCTCAGTAATCTCTTTCTCGATGGGAGGCCGTGCTTCCTGCAGGTAGGTTACCCTCTTCCATTTTGCTTTTTGTCTTGTGAATTTGCAGTTCTTCAGCCATTCCTGGGGGAATCAGGACTTTTGGGAGGGTCTCTAGATGTGGATTCACCTGAATTCTGTAGGAGATTGAGCATTTTGCCTTGGCATTGCTGTTCCAGATTGTTTTCCTTAAGGAACATAGTTGTAGAGAGACCCTGCGAATCCACTTAATTCTGATGATTAATTAGCATGTTGAGAGAGCAAACAGAAAAGGTGATCAAGGTGTTCTGAAGTTGAACAGAGGTGGAGGATATAAAAATACATATCCTAGAACACTTGAGTTTTTTAGTGTAAACTCCTAACCATTTTTCACAGGCTCTTTATATATTTTTCTCTGCCTTTTGCAGTATTGCTGACAGCTGTTCCAGCTGTCATCCTGAAACACCAGGTATGGATTTTTCTGCTGTCTTTAGCAGCCTTTTGTGCCATTTAGAGTACAGACTGTGACAGTGAAGCAGACAGAGGAGGGGTGTGGGTTTGTATATTGGTTTTTCTGGGGTATTAATACCCGTTCTGCATTGATCAAGTCTCTTAATCCATGTCTGCAGTTGACATGGTCACTTTGGGGGAGGAAGGTGGTGGGGTGTAATAACATCTAATGAATTTTCACAGGAGGGCAAAGGGATGGGGATGTGTTTTGGAGGTGATTTCATAATAGAAGTAGCACTGTAGAAATGTATGTGGCCTGAATACAGCTCATTGTCCCATTAGTTGGTATAATAGATTATCATACAGAAGTGAAATGCTTTGGGATCCCCAGGACAGACTGGGATGCAGACTACAGGGTGTGTTGTGTATGAGGCTGCCAGCAGCAGGATTCGTCAGCTCCTTTTTAGAGGTAGAAGGGAGTGCAGAAAGCTTCTGAGAGAATGGGGTTTATTTAGTGCTTCCAGTAACTTCTTCCCTGAGGCATGAAATGACTATTATTGAAAAGCACTGGGACTGCAGAAGGACATGAGGCTTCTGTCTGCATCGCTGCTTCTTAAGATGAATTTGCTTTTGAAGCCATTCTAATCCCTTACAGCTTGTGCAGTTACAGAAGTGAAAACCTTGAAGCAGCATGGAGGAGACTTACTCTTTACACTGTGGGTGTGGCTACTGGCCTTAAATTCTCCTTTCTCTCCAATTCTGCAGTCTCTTTGCCCTGTTGGTAGGATTTGTTCCATATGAACAGCCAGTCTCCCCTTCAGCCATCAGCCCTTTCTTGCCTCTGCAACCTGCTCTTCATCTGGGGCTAGTCTACGATTTTATCCATAGCTCAGCTGTTGCCAAAGGAATGCAGCAGTTTTAAAGTAGCTTTTTGATCTCCAAGGCTTACCCCCACCCCCTTTCCCTCCAGTTCCTGAACTGTAATATTCTGTGGCTCATGGGAGAGAAAAAAAACCCCCAGAATGTAAATACTAAATGTCTTGGGGCTGGATCAAGCTGTGAAGTTGTTAATAAATGTCTCATGGTCCTGGCAGCATGGTGTGGGCTGTCTGGCAGTCTTGCTTTATGGTCTGGGACCACTGATCTGTGCTGCTTCTCTGTTCCTGAGTTTAAAAAATCAGCAGGATTAGCACTGATTACAGAGTGAGATAAATGTTGGGTGGTTTGGTTATGGTGGGGGTGACCTTTCTAGATCTTCTTTGGTTTAATGAACTTCAGGTCCAGATTGTAAATGGCTGCAAGTTTAGTCATGATCAGATAGGAACATGTGATTTCTTCCTTTCTGTGCTCCATAGATGTCTCAGATATTGGAGTTGTAATGTGTAGTGATGTCTTTAATGGATGGAGTCTCAGCAGAGTGCATGTGTAAATGCTGCACGTTCACTTTGCTGTTTAACCACTCAAAAGGAACTATGACATTTGTCCCATGGGTTAGGATTAGTTAGTATGGCCATGGCACAGGACTCCAGCTCAGTTCTGAGCTATAAAAACTGCATCTGAAAGCCCACATATATCAACATAGCCACTGCCATACCCAGTGGCTGTCTCAGCAGAAACCCTCCTCTGAGCAGGGGTTGAATTTGGAATAGGCTGGTAGAAGGCATCAGTGGCATCTTCTGCTTCAATAGAACAATCATTTCAGTACAAGAAACTCCCCCTAGGTCACCCTGACAGGGAAGCTCACTGTAAAGGATATTATCCCCTGCTGTAAAGAAATTTGTTGCCCATCTAGCTTTTCTTAATATCTTGCACTTCTAAGAAAAGAAAGCTTAATGTTAATATCCTGCTGTACTTTGCCATGAAATCTTGCTGATGCAAATGGACTACAGGCACAGTTTGTATTATAAATGCTTGCCTTGTACAAAAGGATATTGAAGATGAAACTTTGTAGGCATATGACCATTCCCTGTAATGCTCTGTAAAGTCAGTAGCCTGGACTTGAGGAACCTCATGAAGTTCAGCAAGGGCAAGTGTAGGGTCCTACACCCAGGGAGGAATAACCTCATGGAGCAGGACAGGTTAGGGGTTGACCTGCTGGAAAGCAGCTCCACAGAGAAGGACCTGGAGGTACTGGGGGATGAGAAGTTCACTGTGAGCCGGCAATGTGCCCTTGTAGCCAAGAAGGCCAGTGGTCTCCTGAGGTGCATCATGAAGAGTGTGACCACTAGGTTGAGGGAGGTTCTCCTCCCCCTCTATTCTGCCCTAGTAAGGAAGCATCTGTAGTCCTGAGTACAGTTCTGGGCTCCCCAGTTGAAGAGAGACAAGGAACTGCTGGAGAGAGTCCAGCCAGAGGCTGGGAAGATGCTGAGGGCACTGGAGCATCTGTGGGAGGAGGAAAGGCTGAGAGCCCTGGGGCTGCTTAGCCTGGACAAGAGCAGCCCCAGAGGGGAGCTGCTCAATGCTGAGCAAGAGCTAAAGGGTGAGGGCAAGAGGCTGGGGCCAGACTCTGCTCAGTGGTGCCCAGGGACAGACCAAGGGGCAGTGGAAGCCAGGAGGTTCCAGCTGAACAGGAGGAGAAGCTTGTTTGCTGTGAAGGTGGCTTTTAACTTATCTTCTCTGAGTTTGTTTTACACTGTAGAAGTGACTCTGGAGCTTCAAGTTGTATTTCTCACTAGTATATAAAAATTGTTTCTATCTGCTTTTAATACTAGGTTAAAATTAAAGGCATTTAAATGTGAGACTGGTTTTTCTGAAGGCTGGATAGTCATCTCCTCCACTGTCAGCAGTCCCTGATGTGAAATAAGAGGTGCAGAACTGCAGAGTAACATGTGTGAGACATGCAGTGTGTTCTCTTCCAGACCCGACACTCAGCACCGGGGCCCTGCTGCTCAGTCAGAGAATGATCTTCCAGAGCAAGAGGAGGAAATCCTGGGATCAGATGATGATGAACAAGAGGATCCAAATGATTACTGTAAAGGTGAGAACTTGCCTTGTTGAAGGTGCAGGATTCTCAGTGTAATCAAGAAATTCCCATAGAGAATGAAGATGGGCTCCCTCTCCTTTGAGGGTGTTTTAAACTGCATGATGATAATTACTTTTTTCTAGAGCACAGGTCTTGTGAGGAGCAGCTGAGGGAACTGGGGTTGGTTAGCCTGGAGAAGAGGAGGCTCAGGGGAGACCTTCTCACTCTCTGCAGCTCCCTGAAAGGCTGCCTGGAGCCAGGTGGGGGTTGGGCTCTTCTTTCAGTTGACAAGTGACAGAACAAGAGGAAATGAACTCACGTGGTATTGTGGAGGTCCAGGTGGGCACGGGGGAAGATGTCTTCCCTGAAAGAGTGATCAAGCTTTGGCCCAGGCTGCCTAGGGCAGTGGTGGAGTCACCATCCCTGGAGGTGTTCAAAAAACATAGGTATGGTGCTGAGGGATGTGGTTTAGTAGTGAATTGGCAGTGTTAGGTTCACAGTTGATGATCATGGAGATCTTTTCCAACCTTAAGGATTCCAAGGTAACCTGAAATAGCAAAACTATTCTCAAAGGTTCCCTCTGCTATCAGTAAAGATTTGAGTTGGAGAGCTCTTTTTAAGCTGTTAGCTTTTCCTCTGTGGCAGAGGGCTTTCAGAATTGGTAAATGCAAGTAGGCATCCCATTTCTTTTTGACTTTCATCAGAGAAAGGACACTCAAATCCTCCAAATCAATTTGAAAGTCTTCACTATTTCTTTTGCAGATCATCATCTCAGTATCCATTCTTCAGATAACTGTCTGCAAATATGGTCTGTTTTCAGAGTAGAAACTAGATAGAGAGCAAATGGAAATACCACAGTAGATAACTCAGTAGCAAAAGGATTAGGCTGGTTTTTAACATGGCAGATACTTTCAAAAAGGCAGAACACTGATTACACACATTTAACCAATCAATCAGTTGAAGCTTGAAGGTGTGCCCCCACCTCCAAGTGCTTTGTAAGGCTGCTTCTCTCATACTGCTTGTTGTGTATATTGAATAAGACAGAAAGAGAAGCATGTAGCAAATGCCATATGTGTATTAAAACAAAATGCAAAGTACAGCTAGCCCAGGGAACTTGAATTGCAGTGTTTCTTAGAATGCAGTGCTTTTCTTCAAAGCATTTCCATGACTTTTAGTCATAGTACCCAGGTACTTGTGGGATTTTGTTTGTTGTAAGGCAAGTGGGAAGAAGAAAGCCCTTGCGTGCATTAGTGATCGGTGCAGCTGTCACTGTTGTCCCTGGAATCTTTCAGTGAAGAAAAGGGAATGGACAATAATCCTGTGCCCTGTGTGTGAAGCAGTCAATCAAGGGAGATGAATCTTCTGGCAAAGCATGTGTGTTTCAGGGGTGGTATTTGCTGAGCACAAGTGAACAGGAAGCACCTGGGACCTACAGGCTCTTGCACCTTACCAATCACAGATCCTCCTCACTTTTTATTCTGTTTTCTGCTGTTTCCATTGTGCCTTTGGCTTTTCACATCTTTGCTTCCATCATGGAATCCTCCTCCATGGTCAGCAGCTTGAGAGATCCTAGGGGTACAGGGTGGAAACCTGTTTCTGATGGTGATGTTAAATGGCAAAACATCTTTCAGTCAGGAGAGCAGTTGCAAGAGAACCCCTGGGATCTTGGGAGCAGAGCCCCTTTCACGTTACAGGGGCAGAGCATGCCAAAGCAATGCTGATAGTTAGCTGTAAGATCCTGTTCTTTCACATAGAAGCTGTTTTCCAAAGGTGGTCAGCCTAGCAGACTGCAGGAAATCCTCTTGTGTGATGGCTGCAGTGGTGACCTACATAGCAAAGTCATTCTAGTTCAGTTGTATTAAAACTCCTCTGTCGACTGGAGGGCTGCTCACAGCTCTTCCTACTGCAGACTTGTTCTAGCAAGGTCCAATTAGAGAAGCATTTGCATTTGTTTATAGGATGAAAAATTGAAACACATCAAAATAAGTCTGCCTCAGGTTGTGATGCTTGTTCACAGACCTGCTCTTCAGCACTTGGGTGATCTCTTAATCTATAAACTTCCCACTGTTGTTCTAGGTGGTTATCACCTGGTGAAAATAGGAGACCTCTTTAATGGACGCTACCATGTGATTCGGAAGCTGGGATGGGGCCACTTCTCCACTGTGTGGCTGGCTTGGGACATCCAGTAAGTCCTTCTATTCTAGCTGTGGCTTCCAGCACAGCATTGCATCAGAAAGCATCTTGGACTTTTTATCTAAAGCCCAAACCATGTCTGTCCACATCCTAACACAGAAGTTCCTTTCAATATGTAAGTGTGTGGGAAGGAGTTAAGAGGACAAAGCGTGGATGTGGAAAGAGTGCTTTGGAGCTCAGCAGCCTCTGACCTCCTGTTTCATTGTGAGAAATGACTAACATGGGTATTTTCATAAAAAGGATCCCAAAGACAATCTTTGAGTGCTTAAAACTGATTTTTTTCCATGACCCCTTAAATAAGTAGCTCTCTTTTATGCAAAGGAATTGGGATAATCCTGGAGAATAAGTTCTTTGTGTGTGCATTAACAGTCTCTGATGTACTTACCATGTGTGTGCAGAGGGAAGAGGTTTGTGGCAATGAAGGTGGTGAAGAGTGCAGAGCACTACACAGAAACAGCACTGGATGAAATCAAGCTGCTAAAATCAGTAAGTGCCTGAGAGTAGGGTTCAGGTTTTATTTTCTTATTTAAATTCATTTTGGGGAGTTCACATTAGTCATGTGCTTGATATTTCTGGCTCATCTAGCTGCAAAGAATTTGGATAGGAACCACACAGTAATGCAGAAGATCTTGCCTGGTAACTGCCTCAAGGAACACAAAATTCATCTTCTCTTCTTCTGCAGGTCCGCAACAGCGACCCAAATGACCCCAGTAAAGAGAGAGTTGTTCAGTTACTAGATGACTTCAAGATCTCAGGAGTTAATGGTTCTCGTATCCTTTAGTGGCATAAAGGCAAAGAATTGCCTTCAAGATGGGAGTTTGCTAGGAGGCTGTCACATCAGGCTGGTGAGCAATGCCCAGACCTCCCTTCCACTGCCTGAGGGAACAAACCTGCTGTAGAATCATCTGCCTCAAAGCTGCCTGCTAAGCTCAGCCCCAGAGTGGTTATCCAGCCTGACATGAGATGTGGAAGTCCTGGAGTCTGCACTGCTTAGTCATCCTGCACCACGAGAGGTGAGGTGGCTGTGTCTGATCTGTGAATCAGGATGGAATAGCTTCGTGTCCAAGGTGTCCTTGGGGTAACAGAGCCTGTCTGCCTCAGCCCCTCCCTTTTGCAGGCAGCCTGGTAATAACCCCTTGCTTAAGTAAAGCAGTACAAAATGTTCAGATCAGTAATTAAAAAGAGCAGACTCAGCAGTCTGATTTGGTGATAAGGTTGTTTTCTAGCTGTGAAAGCATCTTACCTTGGGCTTTATCAACATTGTTAGGATGTTTAGAGTGTCTCCTGTAATTCTCTGAACAGCCTTCTGATGGGCAGAGATTTGTGGTGAGTCCTTCAAATTGGGAAGTTGGACTTCTGTCCATGTTTCTGGTTTGCAGTGGCTTGACTTTCACTTCATTGAGGATTAGCAGGCTGCTTGAGAGAATCAAGCTGTAAGTTAGAAACATTCCAGAAAACAGTAGCTCCAGAATGGATATTCTCTCAGCTTTCTCCTGGTACCTAACACTGAGTCAGTGTTGACTTGGTCTTGTGTTTCTTTCAGTCTTGTGCAATACATACTTTCTGCTAGTCTAGGAGAAAAGCAGCCTAATAAAAAATCCTGCAAGTTTGGCTTCTAAAGCAAAGACAAAAAGCAGATAATGTAAATATTGGTGAAGTCCAGGCTTGTCAAAAGTTTGTTTTGTTGTTAGAGAGAAAAGGGAGGGTGGAGAAAGTAACTTAATTGTTCTGGTGAGGACTTAGGGAATGGAAATGTTATTATCTTTTCAGGTAACACTGGCACAGAGAGATCTGGCATGGGGTTTGGCTGGGGGCAGGAGCCTGGGCTGTTCCAGAACATTGGCTGTTGGCTCAGAGCTGTCTCAATACTAGCAGGAGATGCTAATGCACACGTGCTTGTGTAACTGGCTCCCACTCAGAGCAGGAGATTGCTGTGGCTGCATTAGGACCATTGACCTAAGCAACTCCATCCCTCTGTGTTCTAGGCTTTAGACAGCAGTGCTGATGTGTAGGGTAGGTTGGTGTTAGGGAAGGCAACTTCTCTAAGCTGTGTCAGAAGGAGGAGGGTTCTTCAGTGTAAAACACTGGGCTGATATGGATTTCTTTTGATCCTCAGTCCTGGGAACTCAGGGCTCCTTGGGTCAGGATGTCCATCTTTTTCCTTGACTGAGATCCAGATATCTGTATGGTATTTGAAGTTCTAGGGCATCATCTGCTTAAGTGGATCATCAAGTCAAATTATCAGGGACTTCCACTCCCTTGTGTCAAAAAGATCATCAAACAGGTAAGTTCCAGTTCTGGCTGTACTGTTCCCCTCAACCCAAGGGAACTTTCACTAACCTTTCTCAGATCCAAGAAAACACAGGTTAAAAATCATCAGTGTATCTCTTGTGCAACAAAATCATTCTTGGGTTGGGATTTCCTTTCTCTACTGCAAAATCCTTCTTCTGGAGATACTTTTCTGAGACATAAACCACAATGGGAGGTGAACTTTGTCTTTAACCTCTTCTTACCCTGGTTATTCCTCCTGAGTGCAAGTGTTTTGTTAAAACCCTGTCACAGTAAGCACAGAGCTTACTGATGGGAAGAGCAAGAGGAACCTGTTCTTCCTACTGGATGGGTGCCTAAGAAGAAACTTCTATCTGTGAGGTGGAGGGGAGGAGGAAAGCATGGTTTTGTTGAAGGATATTAAGGTTAGATTTTCAGCTGTAGTAAGTTAAGCTGTGAGAGTAAAAAGACAGTGTTTTAAATTCATTGCTCAAATCTGTATGCAGATTGACTTTCTGGAGCTGGGTTCCACTGATCACTCTAGCTCTAATCTGGAGTCTTCTCACACACAGAAGTCTTTCAGGTTCATGGGTGGTGTTGGGCAATCCTGCACTTTCTCTTCACTCTGTTTACTCAGTCCTTTGCTCTTCCTCATGATGAACTTCCTTCCTTCTCTCCTGCCTGCAGGTCCTTCAGGGTCTGGATTACCTGCACACCAAGTGTCGGATCATCCACACAGACATCAAACCTGAGAACATTCTCCTGTGTGTTAACAGCCAGTACATCCGCAGACTGGCTGCAGAGGCAACAGAGTGGCAGAGGTCTGGGGCTCCCCCACCATCTGGCTCTGCAGGTGCTTTTTTACTGCCTTTTTTTGGTGCTATTTCCCCCACACACACACACAACCCCAAATCATCGCTAGGGAAAACTGCCAAGTCCAGTGGAACAGTAAGGCAAGGAACCTCTGAAAAGCCAGCTCTGAAACTGTGAAGTTTGTCCCAAGCTGTAACTCAGAGATGATCAGGAGGGCAGTTGTTTGTATAAGAACAGCAGAGGGAGGATACGTGCATGCTGGCACCTGCTGTTAACACAGCTAGCCTGGCACTGGTACAGCAGCAGGGCAGTTTTATGTAGCAACTGCAGAAGTGCTAAGGCACTCAGCATAGTGCTGGAGTGAAAATGTGGTGAGGTACTGCTCAAGTTTTCTTCCAAAGTTTATTTTCCTTTCCTGCTGGAAGTGCATTTCATGAAGGTCTCCAGATGATTTACCTTTTGTCTGTTTGCAGTCTGAAAAGCTTGTGACAGTAACAACTTCCTTTAAATCATAGAATTACTAAAGTTGGAAAAGACCCCCAAGATAAGTCCACTGCCAACTCACCACTGAAGTGGTGCTCAGCATCACATCTACATGTTGTGAACCCCTCCAGGGATGGTGACTGCACCACTACCCTGGGCAGCCTGGGCCAATGCTGTACCACTCTTTCAGGGAAGGAGGTTTTCCTAATACCCAACCTAAACCTCCTGGCACAACTTCAGGCTGTTCCCTCTCATCCAGTAGCTTGTAACCTGGGAGAGGAGCCTAACCCGCACCTGGCTCCAGCCTCCTTTCAGAGAGTGAGGTGGTCACCCCTGAGCCTCCTCTTCTCCAGGCTAACCAAGCCCAGTTCCCTCAGCTGCTCCTCACAACACTTGTGCTCTAGACCCTTCCCCACCTTCCTTGCCCTCCTCTGGCCACACTCCAGCACCTCAGTGTCCTTCTGGGAGTGAGGAGCCCAAACCTGACCCCAGGATTGGAGGAGTGGCCTCCCCAGTGCTCAGTGCAGGAGGATGATCCTTGCCCTGTTCCTGCTGGCCCCACTAGTACTGATCCAAGCCAGGATGCTGTTGGCCTTGGCCACCTGGGCACTCTGCTGGCTCATGTGCTAACAGCCCTAAAGATCCGAGAATAAATTGGCTCTTGTTCCTAGTTCCTGGTGTTTCTCCTCAGAATATCCACCTGTACCAGTGTGTAGTTTCCAAGAACTACTGTAGCCTGCATTGGAAAACTCTGTCAGTCAGAATCTTACACAACACCAAGGTTGAGCTGAGCCTATCATTGCACAGCTTAGCTTTGGGCAGCTCCCTTCACTTGAGTATTTAAATGTTGTGCTTTGCATTTTCTTTTCTGTAAGATAACTTGCTGAATAATACATGCAGTAAATAAAGCTGCATGGCAGGAAGTTGAAGTCTTTGATATCAGTCAAGCAGGTCAACTCTCTGGAATTTGAATGATGCATTGACTCATTTAATGTTTCTCTGTTATTCTTACTGTGCTTCTGTAGAGAAATGAGCCTTCCAAATAACATGTGCTGGTAGATTGAAAACAAATCTACAAATCTCACCAAACCACATAGGAAAAAGCTTCCCTGAAGATAAGAATGCAGGTGCAGTTTGTGACTGCAAACATACTAATCTATTGATCTTGCCTTTCAGTGAGCACTGCACCACAGCCAAAACCAGTAAGTATCTTAGCTTTCATGATTGAGTATCCATCTGCTTACAGTAGCTACTGCATTGTTTCATGTTGCAGTCAGCATTAAGGGAAAGCAGTCTTGCAGTGTAAGGAAAAGTGTGATTTGTGCTTGGCATAGGCATCAGGTTCAATGCTGTCTTGTAGATGGAAGCAGCATTGGCTCAGCTATCACCAGAACAAGTGGTCTGCTTGGTAATCTCAAGGCCTGTTGTGAAGGTGACTGTTGTCTCTGGAGCCTGAGCCCCCTCCTTTGGAGAACACTGTTGGTTTCTCAGATTAGGAGAGAAATGTGCTGCTAAAAGCCATAGACAGCTGCTCCCAAAACCTTAATATCTGCTTTTTAGCAGGGAGAATTGTCTCCAGAGTTTTCATCCCAGTCTGCTTCCTCAGCTCTAAGATAATTTACAGCTTGACACAGTTTAGATTTATTGAAATGGGAAATGCTAGGTCCAGTTTCTTTGCTTGCTTCTGTGTAGGCTGACAAAATGTCCAAGAATAAGAAGAAGAAGTTGAAAAAGAAGCAGAAGAGGCAGGCTGAGCTGTTAGAGAAGAGAATGCAAGAGATAGAGGAAATGGAGAAGGAAGCAAGCCCTGGGCAAACACAGCCTGAAGAGGAGGAAGAAGAAGCTCAGAGCCCTCTGGAAATGCATATAAAAGTTAGTCCACCAGAAGAAAATATCAGCAAAAAGACAGGTATGGCCCCAAAGCATCTCTACAGTAGCATCATGGTATCACCAGTAGGGGCGGGCAGTGTCATTTTGCCTCTGTGTGTGGTGTTCTGCCCATCTAGAGAGGCTAGGAAATGTCCCATTCAGTTCCTAAATGCTTGTGTGCAGTTCCATCTTTAGAAGGGCTCCCTTGAGCAGCTCCAGCTCTCTGGCTTTGTTTGGAGATACTCTGCTATCCTCTCCTTTCCCACTCTTGCAGCCGAGGTCGTTGTCCAGGAGCAATCCATTCTCATGGAGAGCAGCACGGACAAATGTGTGCCAGAACTCAACTGCAACGGGGTGATACAAATGAGGGATTTCCCAGGCCCTGGCACTCAGGGGTCTGGGTGCCTGGAGGAGGACCTTCACAACGCCAATGAGTGTGGGGAGCAGCCTCACCCGCAGCAGCAGAGCTTCCATCGCTGCGCTTACAGCCGGCCTAACGGCGCCGTGGGGAGCAGGCCCCCGGGAGCCCTGGCAGACTCCTTCGTGCCCTTGGCCTCGGAAGATTCCATGGTGTGTCAGCCCACGTCCAACGAGGAGCAGTCCCTCAGTGAGCAGGAGATGAACCATCTGCAAGAGAGCATCAGGACAGAGATACCTTCCGAGGATGAGAATGAGAATAACGGTCCAGCAGACAGCAAAGGTAGGAGAGGAACCCTGTCAGAAAGGGCTCCTTGATCCTTCAGGTGGGACAGCTGGGTGGCAGCACTTCAGCAGAGTATTAATAGAAGCCACCCTTGTGTGGGCTAAGGTGGTCAGAACCAGCTGCTGGAACCTTTTACTACCAGGAGTAATGACCCTGACAGTCCCACTCTGAGCCATTCACTCTGTACCTTCCACTTGTAGCTACCCCTTAGCTTTGCCTGTTGATTCATAAGTATTGCCACTTCTTAAAAGCACCTGGAGGTTTGTTTCTCAGTATAGGAACATTTCCTCCTTTGTATCAGGTGTTACTTAGGTGATTTGCATCAATAATTACAAATGTGAGTGTCCAAATTGTCACTGACTGTTAGGTGATGGGATCAGTACTGCTCAGTGTGTGCTGATCACTGTGTTCTTACCATGGAGTGCAGGAAACTCCAGTTACTTGAGATGAGCAAATCTTTCCCCAGAACTGGAAGTGTACCTGAGTGAAACAAAGCTTACACAGCATAGGGAAAAAACCCTCTTTAACCTTTTTGTTTAAGTATGAGTTGTTTCAGGGGAATGGGGGGGGAAGGAAATGAACTTTTACAGGTTGAGGAGGTTCTAAGACAGAAAACGGAGTATAGCAGTTTAAACACTTTCCAGCTTGTGGTTCTCTTAAAACCTTGAATCAGTTGATAGAATTATCCTCTGAGCCAGGGTCAGGTGAAGTGAATCTGCTTGGAGAAACCAACAGTTGTTCTTCAAATCAAAAGTGTCTGTAGCATTTTCTTGGCCCAGTACTGCTGGGGACTTCTCTGGATGAGAAGCATCAAGGGAAATATAGAGCTTCGGAAACTTGAGCTGTGTTTAGTTGCATGTCCCAGCTAGATGACTAGGTGCAGTTTGACCTCACAGCTCTCTCCCTAGTTGCTTTAGAGCTGCAACTGGATAGAATTTAGAGGTACAGCTAGGTAGGTTGAGGAGGGGATTGGTCTCTTGTCCCAAGGAACAAGTAAGAGGACAAGAGGAAATGGCCTCAGGTTGCACCAGAGGAGATTTAGGTTAGATATGATGACAAATGTTCCCTGAAAGAGTGGTTCAGCATTGGCCCAGGCTGCCCAGGGCAGTGATGGAGTCACCATCCCTGGAAGTGTTCAAAAAACATGTGGATGTGGTGCTGAGGGCCATGGCTTAGTGGTGACTTGGCAGGGTCAGATGAATGCTTGGACTCCATGATCTTGGAGATCTTTTCCAACTGTACTGATTCTGTGAGTCTGTTCATTTAGTTTTTGCTCTCCCCTGGGGCATTGAGGCTTTGCCACTATATACTTCAGCTCTCAAAACTCTGCTGCAGCAGTGAGTGGTTGGAATGTCAGAAAGATGCTATAATATGTGGAGTCTCCTCCAAAGATTTGGGAAGACTTAAGGGCTGAGAAGCTTGTTTTGTTTCTGACAATGCCCTTATTTAAGCCTGTCTAGCTACAGACAAACTTTGTCAGGCTGTGCAGAAGTGACTGGGAACAGTCACTTGCATCTGCTTAATTGTCCTTCTGCTTTGTAACACCAGTTGGGTCTCGTTGGAGGTAGTTCTGTTGTCCACAGTGTGAACTGAGGCTGATTTTTACACCTAGGCTTTAGGGAGGGAAAAGTTGTGATCCATAAACAAAAGCTTTCCTGGGTAGGGAGAGGGCTGGAGGGTTTGGCTGGCAGATGGTGACACTGTTCATGTAGCTTTAATCAGCTGTTGTATGTGTTGCCTCTAGGAAAATTAACTGCTGGGAATTTCCTTCTTAATCCTCTTGAGCCCAAGAATGCAGATAAGCTCAAAGTGAAGATAGCTGACCTAGGAAATGCCTGCTGGGTGGTAAGTTTAGAATCTCTTCACACTGACTGTTTTTAAAGCTGCTAATTCCTTCACAGGATGCCAAGATGGAAAAGAATCTGCAAAACAGATTCAGTCTTAGACCTGCTTGGGAAACTAGTGACAGGGTGGAACAGTGTTGGGAGGGGAAAAAAGGGGGAGCTAGGGCACAAAGAAATGGTTCTTTAAGACAGGATTTCAGCCTTTGTGCTGCCTGCATTTACTGGTCACTAGGTTGCTTCTAGTGAGCCCATGAACAAGCTCACATTTCATGTGTAGGAATCTGCATTTGTGACACTTCTGAAGGAGTCTGGAGAGTGAGAACCTCAGATCATGGCTTTGAGGTCTGGTTCTGGAGTTCATCAGCTTGCCAAACCATTCTGGTGGATTCATGAGCACATGAGAGAGACTTAGAAACAGTTTTATTCTTTGATGGTTGTGCTGGGCAGCTTTTGCAATGTTTGCTATTTCAAATAGAGGTCTGCTTTCCTTGGCTTTTTAACTGGTAAAATACTTCAGCTCTTGGGGGAGAGGTGAGTCTGAGACCAGCTGTACATCAGGCTTGCAGTGCCTGACAGTCTCTTACACTGGTGGTGCTTATCTGTGTGCAGGTAGCTCACTGGTGGCCTGTGTCATGATAAGATAGGAGAGGTGCAGCTTCTGGAACAGTCTCCACTTGCTCTGCTTTTGTGACTTGCTTCCCTCTAAACTGCTGGGCTCTTTTGCTGAAGGATTGTGCTTCATGTGAAGCATTTAAACAGGCCTTGTAGCAATATCAGGGGAGAGTTAATAAGGGTGTAAAATTCAGATCAAATAGAATGGGAAGGAGCTTTGAGCTGCTCTGGCCTTCCAGGTTGTTGATTCTTCTCTTTGAAACAGTGTCTCCCTGCTCAATAAAAGCTTTCTCCTGTTTAGCACAAGCACTTCACTGAAGACATCCAGACAAGGCAGTACCGCTCCCTGGAGGTGTTGATAGGCTCAGGGTACAACACCCCTGCTGACATCTGGAGCACAGCCTGTATGGTGAGTGGGCTCAGCTGGGGGATTTGAAATGACTTCTGGGGAGCATTTAGGGGCACTCATGTGTGCTCTGTACCCTGGGCTGGCACAAATCCCTTGCAGGTGTCCAGCCAACTTCCAGCCTCTATGAATAACACCATGTCACCACACCAAAGCTGTTCCATCTGTTGGTTTTGTTCCATATGTAGCTTTCCTGTTAAAAGTTATGTTTGTTGTACAGCACCAAGAGATTTCAGATAGAACTGTACTTTGACATCATGCTTTGTGGAAAACAGGACAACTGTGCAATTGTGAAGACAATCTTTTTTTATATAAAAGAGCAGCAGGTTGAGGGAGGTTCTCCTTCCCCTCTGTTCTGCTCCAGGGAAGCCACAGCTGGAGTCCTGGGTCCAGTTCTGGGCTCCCCAGCTGAAGAGAGACAAACAACTAGTGGAGAGAGTCCAGCAGAGGCTCCCAAGATGCTGAGGGCACTGCAGGAGAATCTGTGGCAGGAGGAGAGGCTGAGAGCCCTGGGGCTACATAGCCTGGAGAAGAGCAGCCCCAGAGGGGAGCTGCTCAATGCTGAGCAAGAGCTGAAGGCTGGGGACAAGAGGCTGGGGCCAGACTGTGCTCAGTGGTGCCCAGGGCCAGCCCAAGGGGCACTGGGCACAAACTGGAAGCCAGGAGGTTCCAGCTGAGCAGGAGGAGAAAGTTGTTTGTTGTGAGGGTGTTGGAGTCCTGTCCCAGGCTGCCCAGAGAGGCTGTGGAGTCTCCTTGTGTGGAGAGATTCCCAAGGCAGCTGGAGGTGATCCTGGGCAAGCTGCTGTGGGTGCCCTGCTGGAGCAGGGGGGTTTGGACTGGGTGATCCCCAGAGGTCCCTTCCAGCCCCTGCTCTGCTGTGACTTGGTGATTCTGCATCCAGCACTGTTTCACAGATGCCTTCAGTATAAATTCATTTTAATCCTGTGCATCCTCTTGCATGTTTGGAATAATTTATGGTCTGAGTAATGTTGAGAGGAGGCTGAAGCTGTTCCTGTAACAACTGGCAAATGCAGAATATGGTAAAAAAGAGTCAGTCTAGTCAGTTACTGTGTGTGCCTTTGGTGTCTCCAGTCTGTTTTCTACAAATCAAACCTTGGGATTTGTTTTTTAAGCTTGGAAAATAGTGAGTGAAGTCATTTTTGCTCTCTTGGAAGAGAAGCAGTGATTTTTGATGGATGTGGTAAACCAGAGTGCTGGAGGCTTATGTTGTCTCTGCAGAACCTGTGGCCAGAGTTATGCAGTGCCTGATTCAATAGTTAGACTGCAGCAGGCTGGAAAGAAAGCCAAATACAGCAGGTCAGAGGGACTAGTTGGAGTAAAAGTGAATACACAAGGGGGGAAGTGTGGCATGGCATTTAGGAGTGGTGGCCTGAATGTTTTTCTTCTGGAGAACCTGTTCTTATATCCACAGATGAATGTTCAGAGATGAACTGCTTGAAAAATGTCTCTTTTATACCTGGAGTTTGGAGGGAGGGGAGAATCTGTGTGAGACATCCAGAGTTTGGGCATGACATCATTTTACAAAGTGATGTTGTGGCAGGAGAGAGGCTGAGCATGTGAAGTGCCTGAGTTTTGTGCAGTTTCAGAGTGGAAGTGTTGTGTGTGGTGTGATGCAGAGCTCAGCCTGGCTGTGCCCCTGCTGGTTTTGAATGCAGTCACTAAACCGTGGGCAGAGTAACCACACGTCATCAGATGGGGAGGGTGCACTGGAGTCCTACAGCTTATTTATCCTGACTGCTTTGCTTCTGGCCCACAGAGCTCTGCAGCACATCTAATGGTGTGTGAAATGCATTCAAGTGATTTAACTGCTGCTTTCTGTTTGTTCAGGCTTTTGAGCTAGCAACAGGAGACTACCTGTTCGAGCCTCACTCAGGGGAGGACTACTCACGGGACGAAGGTGTGTGTGTGTCTAAGGCTTTCCTTTCTACACTGGGGTGGAAATGCAGCAGATGCTGCTCCAGAAGGAGCCTTCTCTTTGGCCTTCTATCCTAGAGAAGGAAACTGGGGCATAGAGGTGTCTTGTGTGGCTGGGGCTCATTGTTCTGCCCTCTTGCCCCATGCAGATCACATTGCGTTGATCATAGAACTCCTGGGGAAGATACCTCGCAAGCTCATCTTGGCAGGAAAATATTCCAAGGAATTCTTCACCAAAAAAGGTAAAAGGAAACAAAGCAAATGTCACTTAGCCCCAAATGCACGAGGCTGGAGATGCCAGTGAACAGTAGATGCCAGTAAAGATGCCTTGTTAAGTCTTTTCCTTTGTTTTAGGAAAGACTTCCTCAGTAGAACTGCAGCTAAATAGCAGGTGTTCTTGTCTGAGTGCTGAAGGTGTCCTGCAGTACTGGAGATGTTTCTTCTGACTTGATTTGCCTTTATTGAGCTGATCTTTGTCAAGTCGAGGTGTTGACTCCCCTTTGAAGTCTTCTCTAAACAACTTGGTTCCACTTCTAGCATGCCAGTCCCAGAAATGCTGCCTTGCATCCAGGACACATGATCCCATTATCACAAAGCCCTGAGTACCCCAGCAATGTATTGAGTCTCCAGCAGAAGTCTTTGACCTAGTTGAATACTTTCTTTTTAATAAAACAAACCCTTTTTTGTTAGCAGTGTGTCACTTCCTCAAACAGTGCTGCATGGATTCCAAAGTCAATAGCACAGTGTTTATCTGTCATGTCAAGTGGTGTAATTGGTGATTTAATGAAGTTAAACAATATTTGCTGATATTGGATCAGAAACAGAAGCCTTCAGGGAAGTACATTTCTAGAACAGTCTTCAAAAGCAGATAGAACAGGGGGGTTAGTATAGTGCATTTCTTCATTCAGCATGCCCTAGTGTTTCATACTCCCTATGCCCAACTGCTCAGAGGAGCTCCTGAACTAGGTCTGCTCTTGTTTTGCTGTTAACCTCCTTTTTTTCAGCTGCTCTGCTCCCGTGTCCTGGACTCACCCTTCCTGTCTGTTTCAGGTGACCTGAAGCACATCACCAAACTGAAGCCCTGGGGCCTTTTTGAAGTCTTGGTGGAAAAATACGAGTGGTCCCAAGACGAGGCAGCTGCATTCACAGACTTCTTATTGCCCATGTTGGAGCTGATCCCAGAGAAGAGAGCCACAGCAGCAGAGTGTCTCAGGCACCCCTGGCTTAACTCCTAGAGCCTTCAGCCCGAGGCCGCAGCACTCCACTCCGGTTTACAGCATAGCGTGCGCTCACCCAGCTGCCCCTTCCCACATCCCTTCTGTCTTTTCCTCCTTCATTTTCAGTGTCAAGTTCTTCCTTCAAGGTTTCCAAGATTGCAGATAAACCTAAGCTGTTCTGCTGAGTTTGCTTGTGTGACTCACTGGGGACTCTCCTCGGCCGGTGGCGGCGTCTGCGTTTTGCCTCGATTGGGCTTCGCCAAAGACTGACTGACTAGGCTAGGACACTTCTCCTGAGTCTCCTCCCAGTTCTGCACCATGTGCTACAGGGGGGAGCTGCCCTGGCCTCAGATATCCTCCCCTAGCTAAAGCTCAACCCTCCTTTCTTCATGAGAGGGATGTGAAGATCCAAACATCTCCTTATCTCGCCGACTCAGGAGTCAATTTCCCACTGTTCATCCAGTAGCTAGCATGGGGTGAGAATACCAGATGGCACCAAGGTGGTGTTAGTTCCTTGCAGAGCAAAGACCTTTAAATCCTCCCATCATTTTCTGGGTCTCTGTGTTCTTTGCTTTCGGTCACATAACTTTTCTTTAGTTCTAGATGCTTAAATCTTTTGAGAAGAGCTATTTAAACCTAAGGTTTAGTATCCTTTCTTTCTTCCTCCAAAGTGCCCTGCCCCTTTTCCCTTCCCTGTGCCCAGATAGTCAGAATAGTTTCTGAACTTGATGACATTTTCTACTTTACTGCCTGTGCCTGTGACTAAAGGTGACAACTAAAACAAGCAAGAGCTGGAACTGCCTCAACACAGTGTGCAGATGGGTGCACCCTTTGGCTGCCTACCAAGGGAGGGAGCCTTGTTGCAGGCAACTCTTTAACATTTTACTGAGCTCTAAGGTGGGTTGTTTTATTTTCTGTTTTTATCCCTTACTGGCACTTTCTTGCCTTGCTTGAGGCAGTTGCTGTATCTGTGAGAGGTTGGTTTTCACTGGTGCAGTCTACTCTGGCTCTTAATGTTTGACCCTTTATCCCAGGAGGAGGGTGACAGCATCTGTATCACAGCCATGCAATAGCCCTTGACTTCCAGAGCCAACACTTGAAGGCCCAGTGGAAAGATTTCTTTTCCTTTTAACTTGTTTCAGGTGCTGGCCTTCAGAAATAACTTCCCAGGATGGGACTGCCTTTTGTTTTCTGGGCCATTAGCACAAAGAGAGCTGCCAGGAATGGAAGAGAACTGACTTTTCCATGGAGATAACTGGATTCAAAGCTGTTTCTAGAGTTACCCCAAGTAAAAGTGTTCTGTGAGCTTTCAGTATAAGCTGTTCAGAGGGAGTTGGATTTGAGTAAATGGGTTCATTTTAATTAAATCACTGTGGCATTTGATAGTTTTATGGTGGCTTTTTCTGGACTTGCCTGTCCTATTACAGATTCAGTGCATCCTGCTCTACTCTAAAGCAAAGTTTGGCAGCCTTGAGACTTCCTGACCCTGGACCAAACAGGCCTTTGGATTCCTAGTGGCTCTCAGAGGATAGAAGTTCCTGGAGACCACATAGATGCTATCTGAGATGATTCCATTACCAAAGCTGCCAAGACCACTGTCCTGTGTCACTTGTGTGTGTGTGTGTGTATTTGGAATTCCTGGTTTGTAAGGATCATTCATCCCTAAACCTTGGTGTCATTTAATCCACTTGAAAAGAGGTTCTCCAGTCCAGGGCCTGCCTGGGTTTGTTAATGCAAATCATGCTGCATGTTCTTTAGGGGGGTAGATCTGGTTCTCTATGCATATAGTTGAAGATGAAAGGAAGGGAAGGTACCAAGAGAGTTTGAAACTGCTGATTTGACTTTTTCTTTCATCTGGAGTTTTCCAGTGTCATGTCACTTCCACATCTGTTACAGAAGGACTGTGGACAGGACTGGCCTCAACTGTCCACATACTGTGAAGATACATGGCAGGGCAAACCCTTTCTGTTGTCTTCAGAGCTCACCTGTCCCTGTGTGCTCCAGACTGGCTGATGAAAGAGCTTCTCCTAGAAGGGGTCAGCACTTGTGGACTCCTTCCCTTCCCTCCACCACCCCTGGCTGGAAGAGGAGGAGCTGTTCTCTCAGATAGCCAAGGCTAAAGCCACTGTGTGAGGTGAAGACTTGGCAGGAGCAGCTGTCAGGGTTCAGCCTTGTACCATGTGCTCATTCACTTGGGCTTTGTTAAATTTCCAAATTGCTGTAAAGTGCTCACACTAAAGGATTTGTACTTGCTGTGTCAGTCCAAAACCAGAAGGAAAATACATTTTTATTCTTTCTACTTGGGTGCTTTGTCTTTTTTTTTTTTTTCCTTTGTGAAAGCTGTACAATAAACAGATTATTTAATAACTCAGCCCTATTCCTTCTATGTTCCCTCTGGAAGTCTGTTCTTTCTGAGCCAGTGACCCAGTGACTGGGTTCTCTCTGCTCAGCACTTAGTTTTGATATCCAGATGCTGCAGGTGAGGATTTTGTTGTGATCAGTTTTAAAAGGGGGAGAGGACTAGGCAGTAGCCACACCACAAATCTTGGGTTCAGTTTTGGGCTCCTCACTCCCAGAAGGACCTGGAGGTGCTGGAGTGTGTCCAGAGAAGGGCAAGGAAGATGGGGAAGGGTCTAGAGCACAAGTGTTGTGAGGAGCAGCTGAGGGCACTGGGGTTGGTTAGCCTGGAGAAGAGGAGGCTCAGGGGAGACCTCACTCTCTGTGCTGCAGGTGGATGTTAGGTGCGATGAGAAGGGATGGGTGTGTTGGGTGGTACAGGGAGTAGATGCTGCCTGGCCCCAACTGCTGCAGCCTAGCAGAGAGGTTTTTTTTTCTTCCCAGCAAAATGCCTTGTGAAGAGCTGGTGTTTGGTTATGAACAGCTGGCCATGACCCAGCAAGCTGTACTCAACAGCACGGAAGCCAACTGTGTCCTGGGCTGCAGCCCCAGCACTGTGGCCAGCAGGGCAGGGAGGGGATTTTGCCTCTGCTCTGGGGAGACCTCAGCTGCAGTGCTGGGGCCAGCTCTGGAGTCCTCAGCACAGCAGAGACATGGACCTGGTGGAGCAGGTCCAGAGGAGGTCACAGCAATGATCTGAGGGCTGGAAGCCTTCTGCTGTAAGGCCAGGCTGAGAGAGTTGGGGTTGTTCAGCCTGGAGAAGAGAAGGCTCCAGGGAGACCCTCCTGCAGCCTTTCAGTACTTCAAGGGCCTAGAAGAAAAATGAGGAGAGGCTTGTTAGCAGGCTCTGATTATGGACAGGACAAGGGCTGATGGTTTGGAACTAAAAGAGATTTAGACTAGATAGAAGAAAGACATTTTTGATGCTGAGGGTGGTGAGAGCCTGTCCCAGGTTGCCCAGAGAGGTGGGAGATGTCCCATCCCTGGAACCATTCCAGGTCAGATTGTCTGGGGCTGTGAGCAACCTGCTCTAGCTGCAGGTGTCCTGCTGACTGCAGGGGTTTGGGCTAGGTGACCTCTAAAGGTCTGTTTCCACCCAAAGCAGTCTGTAGTTCTGTGGTTATTATTGCCCAGTAGGAAACTGCTCCATGGCTTTGCGAACAGTTGGGTGTCAAGGTGCTTTGGAGTACAAGGACAACCTGGGACATGGCAGAGGATTTCTCCTGCCCCAGGGAGACTAGCACAAAATCCAAAACACTCATGGGTTTTTATTCAGAAGTGATCTCCTTGAAAGAAGTTGTATACAAACCCCAAGAAGCAGCAAATGATCATCACCGCTCCCTTTTCCCAAGGTTTGCTGATGGACTCAAGAAAAAAATAGCAACCTTTGTGTCCAGTTTGGGTTCTTCCCATCACAAACTCCAGGAGAGCTGTGAGCCAAGAGCAGCTTCTTTGGTGAACAGAGCAGTTGTAGAAAATCCACACAAGTTGGGAAGGATAAAGCTCCTTGAGAAGTCACTTTTAAAGACAAGGGCTGATGAAAGAAGAGCTTTGGGTGTCCCTAGGAAGAGAAGGAACAGGTCAGCTGCTGCCTGATGAAGGGTGACTTGATATTTTAAGCTTCTTTCTGTTTTTCACTTGCCAAGGATTTATGTTCTCCTGCTTTCAAGAGGCAAAGCCAAGCCTGTGTCCCCCTGAACCACAACTCAACCCAATGTGCCTAGAGCACCAGCACCTCTGCAGTTGTCAATCCTTCAGCACTCAAAACACACCAACATTGCATGTGCTGGCAAGAGATGTTCCAAAGCCTTGTGGGTGTCACTTCCATAGGCATCAGCTCTGTCAGTCCTTGCCCTCTTCTGCAAAAGAAAGAGAATCACAGTGTTAATGGGGCATGGAATGAAACTGAAGGTGGAGGTGAGAGCTTCACGTTTGTGATTAAAAAGCCCAGAACAGGATGGGGAGATAGCCCAGGTGAAGAGCTGTGACATGGAGCTTGGCTCATTGGGGTCTCCTGCCTTGCACTCCATCAGTTTTTTGCCTGCTGCTGGCTCTCTCTCTGTCCCCATGCAGCAGAGAGTTGACCATGAGAGCTCTGCTGCTGCTGCCACTGGAGGAAGCCACCATCCTCCCAGATAAAAGCAATCATGGAATCACTTAGCTTGGAAAAGACCTTTGAGATCATCAAGTCCAACTGTTAACATAACACTGCCAGGTCACCACTAACCCACGTCTCTCAGCAGCACATCTCCAGGGCTTTTCAACCCCTCCTGGGCCAGGGCTTAACCATTCTTTCAGGGAAAAAAAATGCTCCTAATTTCCAACCCAAACCTCCCCTGGTGCCACTTGAGGCTGTTTCCCTTTGTCCTATCACTTGGTTCCTTGGGAGAAGAGCCCAACCACCACCTGGCTCCAGTCTCCTCTCAGGCAGTTGCAGAGACTGAGAAGCTCTCCCCTGAGCCTCCTCTTCTCCAGGCTAACCAAGCCCAGTTCCCTCAGCTGCTCCACACAACACTTGTGCTCTAGACCCTTCCCCACCTTCCTTGCCCTTCTCTGGCCACACTCCAGCACCTCAATGTCCTTCTTGGAGTGAGGAGCCCAAACCTGACCCCAGGATTGGAGCTGTGGCCTCCCCAGAATCACCCATAGTGTTGAAACACTGAAGCAGGATGGGGCTCAGAGCTCAAACGCAGTTCCCTTTACCTTTATCTTCCACTTTGAAGTCGGATGGGAGGAGGTTGTCCTGCCTGTTTCCCAAGACAAAGGCCAGGAAGGAGAGTATGAGGGCGTCGAGGATGCCGATGATGCAGAGGATGTAAGCCCAGCGCACGGTGCAGGCTCCCAGCGTGTACTTGTCTGTCTTGTCCCCGCACAGGCGCCGCACCTCGCTGGAGTCCCAGCCGTCAGGGTAGATCAGGCAGCCGATCATCAGCCCTGTAGCTGGGGGAGGGGGAGACCTTAGAGTAGCCAGGAGCTGCCTCCCGAGCAGAGGCTGCACGTGGAGAGGGTAGGTGGAGGAGCGTGGCAACCAACACACCGCTAGGAACGGGAGAAATAGAATGAGGCTTAAAGTGCTCGGTGCCTGTGGGCTCTGCTCCCTTCGTGCTGCTGCTGCCAGGGAAGAGCAGCATCATAGAATCACGGAGTAGTTTAGGTTGGAAGGGAATTCCAGAGCTCATCTAGCCCAACTCCCTGCAATCATCAGGGACATCAGCAACTAGATCAGGTTGCTCAGAGCCCCAGAAAACCTGACCTGGAATGGTTCCAGGGACGTCTACCACCTCTCTGAGCAACCTGGGACAGGCTCTCACCACTGTCTGCATCAAAAATGTCATTCTTCTATCTAGTCTAAGTCTCCTCTTTTAGTTTCAAACCATCACCCCTTGTCCTGTCCCATCTGAGCCTGCTAACAAGTCTCTCCCCATCTTTCTTCTAGGCCCTTGAAGTACTGCAAGGCTGCACTAAGGTCTCCCTGGAGTCTTCTCCAGGCTGAACAACCCCAACTCTCTCAGCCTGGCCTCACAGCAGAAGGCTTCCAACCCTCAGATCATTGCTGTGACCTCCTCTAGACCAGTGCCACCAGGTCCATGTCTCTGCTGTGCTGAGGAGTCCAGAGCTGGCCCCAGCACTGCAGCTGAGGTCTCCCCAGAGCAGAGCAGAGCAGAGGCAGAATCCCCTCCCTGCGCTGCTGGCCCCACTGCTGGGGCTTCAACCCAGGACACATTTGGTTTCTGTGCTGTGAGCACACCTCGCTGGGTCATGGCCAGCTTCTCACCCACCAGAACCCCCAGGTCCTTCTCTGCAGGACTGCTCTCAATCACACAGCTCTCTGCCTTCCCACGAGCTCAGCACACTACTCCCCATTGAGGCCATGCTGCAGCAGAATCTCCCATCCCTGTGTTGCCCAGGCAACGTCTCTCCTGCCTCCACACACATCCCTGGCCAAGTCACTCCAAGGAAATATTTACTCTGAACAAACCCAAGATAGATTTAGTCTGTAGAAGGTGGAGAACCTCATTACTGCCCCATGTGTAGCTGGATTGCACCTCTTGGCTTGCTAGGGTGAAGCTGCTGTCAGGAGCAGCTTTGCAGGTAGATTAATTCTACTTGTCCAGCTGCTCTGGTTCCAGCCCAGCCCTGAGCCACCAGTTACTCCTGCAGCAGCTCTCATCACCCAGCCCTGGTGCACACAACCTCGGTGACCATAGGGCTCTTGGCACACTGCCCTTGTGGCAACAAACCCAGTGTGAGCTGCCCAAGGGCTGACTTCTGCCAAGCAGCTCATGGCCCAGAAGCTCACAAGTGCTTTATTTTTCCCCACTACACACTCAGGGAAATTGTTATATTGGCTGGGCAAGAGTGACCAGGCTTGAGATGGGGAAGAGCTGAGCTCCCCTGCAAGGCTTTGGGGATGTAATTAATGGAGGCTCTTCATATCCTCCAGGTATGGTGGGACAGAGCATGGAAGTAAGTGGTTCTCCTGAAAGGAGGTTGTAACGAGGTGAGGATTGGTCTCTCCTCACAGGTTACCAGTGAGGAAATGGCCTCAAGTTGCACCAGGGGAGGTTTAGATTGGATATTAGGAACAATTTCTTGCCAGCAAGAGTTGTTAGGCATTGGCCCAGGCTGCCCAGGGCAGTGGTGGAGTCACCATCCCTGGAGGGGTTCAAAAACATCTAGATGTGGTACTTAGGGACATGGCTTAGTGGCATGGTGGTGCTGGGATGATGGTTGGACTTGATCTTGATGATCTCTTCCAACCTTACTGATTCTATCATTTTCTGTGCTTTCCTGCAGGTGCGAGAACCTCCTGAGTTCCTCACACCAGAAACAACCCTATGCTGGGAGCTGTGGACCAGCAGCTGCTTGTCCCTGCCTTTTGTGGAGATCCACAGCCTCCTGCAGCAGTGAGATGTTCTCTCAATGTCCTGGTGCCTTTTCTCTGTCCCTGAGTGCTCAGGAAACCAGAAAACACTTGTGGGGTAGTTGCCTCATCCTTTGCCAATGGATTTTTCTCTTGCTTTGGGATCAGGAGAGCAGTAAGGCTAGGAGACAGCTTCCAGCTCTGCAGAGAGCATTTCTCTTCATTGAGAAGCATCTGGTTTCTCCTTTTAATTTAATTTACTCTTCCCTGTAGCTAACAGGGAGGCGGGGCACAGAGAAACGGGGCAAGCTGTAAAGAAACAACTCCTCCTGGGAAAATACAGCCTGGGCATGGCCCAAAGGCTGGAGAATGGATCCTCTTCCTGCTTGTGCCCTTTTGAATGGATCTCCCAGCAGTGCCAAGGTTGGACCTGGTGATCTTGGAGGTCTCTTCCAGCCTTCATGGTTCTGTGATTCTGTAGAAGCCCCAACTATGACAGCAAAGCCTTTCCCTGCTCCAAGCTCTCCAGGAGGCTGAGCTGCCCCAAGCCTCTTATCTAAATCTTTGCTTGAGCTTATTTCTTTAGTGGGAAGTGGAGCAACCTCGACCCAGGGCCATCCTCCCACGGGGTGTCCCTGGCGGGGGTGGGGCACTCAGGGACAGCGAGGGGCTGCAGCTGGTCCCAGCATGAATGATTCAGGAGCAGCAAAGGTCTGGGTTGGGTTTCAACTGGGGCTGTGGAGGCAGGAGCTGGGTTACTGAGTGTCTCAGGTGTCTCACTGCGGTGGGGGAGGGATGGGGAAGGCTGAAGATCCACAGGGATGTGAGGAGGAGTGGAAATGGAGGAAAATGGGGGTGATGATATAAAATCCTGTGGTCAGTCCCTTCCTCCTGCTGTTCCACCTCCCCAGCGTCTTGTCCTTTGAGCTCAGGGAGTTACCAGTTGCTGCAGAGGCACCAAAGAACCTATTCTCAGTGTACCCCTCATTAATTCCCACAGGATCCTGAACACAGCAGGAGCTCCATGCCCTGGTCCTGTGGTGTTTGGTGCTCTCAGACTGATGCTCTGAAGCCATGACCCTGCTGCACCGTGGGCAGAGCAGGAGCAATGGTTATGGGCCATGGCTGGAGGAAAGTCTCCCCCAGGTAAGTGGGAGCAGGCTGCTGGAGCTGTGTGGTTTTGGGGTGAGGGGAGGGGTAAGCATCACCCCGGTGCAGTGAATCTGCTGGGTCTCAGCTGCTCTGGCAGGCTTCACCTACTGCAAATTCCCCACTGGTAACCAGTAAGGCAGAGCAAATGGAGCATGGAGGTTATGCTGGTGTCCCTTCCCTGGCCAGCTCCCCACCATGGTAGAGTTGAGGTGGGGGCAGAGAGGGAAAAGCAGCTCTGGCTGGACCATTGGCAGCCACCAGCCCCTCGCTTATCCCCCCCTCAGCCCCCCTATCATCTACCCCCGGCCCCTCTATTATCATGCCTCATCCCTTACATTCCCTCAATCATTCTCTCCAGCCCCTTGATCATCCTCCCCAGCCTCTCATCATTCCCCTAGCTAATGGATAATTCTCCATTATCCCTCCCAAGCCCCACACTCCCCCCCCCCGGCCCTGGTTCGGCCCCTCAGCCCCTCATCATCCCCAGCCCCCCATCACCTCCTATCCTCCCACATCCTCCCCGCCCCCCCGGCTCCTCTCACCCGCCGCCAGCTGCATCCAGGCGCACACTTTGTAGACGGTGGCAGCGTTGCAGAAGAAGAAGAGGCTGAAGCAGAGGATGGTGCCGATGATGAGGAAGGTGGAGATGCCGACGAAGAACATGGNACCCCCGGCCCCTCTATTATCATGCCTCATCCCTTACATTCCCTCAATCATTCTCTCCAGCCCCTTGATCATCCTCCCCAGCCTCTCATCATTCCCCTAGCTAATNTCTGAGGTGAGCGCGTTGCCGACGCAGTAGGAGAAGAGCCCGAAGTAACCTGCCTGCGGAGTGTCGATGCTGTCGCCGATCCAGTAAGGCTGGATGAAGGTCACCACCATCAGGATGGAGAAGCAGAGGGTGAAGAGAGCCCACAGGACCCCCATGGCCCGCGCGTTTCTCACATAGTTCGTGTGGTAGATCCGAGCGGCTTCCTGCGCCGGGAGCAGCTTGGTCATGGCAACCGGTACCGGTACCGGTACCTGCTCCGCTCCCTGTCCTAGTACCGGGGAGCCAGGCACGGCCCCGCCCCGGGACCGCCCCGACAGAGAGCACGGATCGGGGGAGGAGGGGGGAGGGAGTCGGGAGGGGGTACTCGGAATGAGAGAGGGATCGGTCCCGGGAACCCGGGATGGAATCCGGGGTGAAACCTGGGACCCGGGATGGGACCTCGGAATGAGCCCTGGGACACCGAGATGGGACCTCGGGGTGAACCCTGCAACACCGGGATGAGCCCTGGGACCCCGGTATGGGATCCAGGATGAGCCCTGGGATCCCGGAATGGGACCTCACGATGAACCCTGGGACCCGAGATGAGCCCTGGGACACAAGAATGGGACCCGAGGATAAGCCCCGGGACCCTGAGATGCACCCTGTGCCTCCACGGTGGGACTCTGGGACAAGCCCTGGAACCCTGGGATCCCGGGATGCACCCTCGGAATGAGCCCTAGGACCCCGAGATAGGGCCTCGGAATGAGCCCTGGGACTCTGGGATGGTACCCCGGGATGGGACCCTGGAATGAGCCCTGGAACCTCGGGATGGGCGCTGGGATACGCTTTGTGTCCCCAGGGATGCGTCCTTGCACTCCCGGGATTGGTCCCTAGGGTGTGCCCTGTGTCCCCGGGATGTGTCCCGAGCCTGTGCCTCGTATCCCCGGAATGTTCCCTCCGGATACGCCCTGCGCCTCCACCCTGTGGCCTAGGATGCACCCTGGAATGTGCTCGATGCCTGTGGGATGAGCCCAGCAACAGGATCTGCCCTGGACTGTGCTCCAGGCTGCACCTTGTACCCTGCTGTGCACCCTGGGATGCATCCTGTGCATCCCTGTGACCATCGTCTGCCGTGTGCCCTGGGATGTGCTGTGGCACCCCCAAGGATGGGATCCGGGATGAACCCTGGGACCCCGGAATGAGCCCTGGGATCCCAGAATGCACCCTCGGAAAGAGCCCTAGGGCTCTGACATGGGACCTCGGGATGAGCCCTGGAACCTCGGGATAGGACCCTGGGATGAGCAAAGGGACGCTGGGATGAGATCCCAGGATGAGCCCTGTGTCCCTCAGGATGGAACGCCGGGACGAGCCCTAGGACCCTGGAATGTGCTGGGGCTTCACCGTGCACTTCTGGATGTGTCCCAGGATGTACTACATGCCCCAGGGTGGTGTTGGGATGCTCCCCAGGATGTGTCTTTCCCCCCAGCAGGTGCCCCCAAGGATGTGCCAGGGGCTGTGCCATGACCCCCAGGACGTGTCCCAAGTGCTGTACCCCCTCCCAGCTGATGTCACCAGGGTCCTCCCCCGCTGGAGAAGGGTTTCATGGGGTGCTGCATCCTTGGGGTGGGGGGGCTGCAGGAGGAGAGGGTGCCATCCCCACAGCCCCACTCTGGAAAGGACTTATCCTGCTGCCAGGACATGCTGGGCTGTCAGCCAGCACCTGTGGAAGGACCAAGTTACCACCTGCTCCCTGTGTCCTGCTGCCAAAGGAGCATGGGCAGCCCTGGAGCCCTCCTGGTGGACTCTGGGCACTTGTGGCCACCTTGGGACCTTTCTTCAGGAGCCACATCTGCCCCACATCCCAAGGGACCACAGAGGCTCAGCTCCCACCGTGGGACCTGGATGCCACGTGCCACTGTGACGATGACCCTGCAGCCACCAACGGCCAGGGCTGCCCTGGGTGGGGTTAATCATTGCCCAGAGCAGCCAGGCCAAGGTGGGTGCAAAAAGCTGTGCTGTTCCCAGGGCTGGTCTCCTTTTATCAGCCGTGTCCTCCAAGCCCTGAAACACAGAGCAAATATCTGGCAGGACAGGGAGCAGTGGTGGCCCATGGGATAGAGACACTGGTGGCCTCCAGGGCACCAAGCAAGACTGGGCAGGGTGCTGGTAGAGGGGTGGGCTTGCTCCTGCCATGCTTTGGGCTTCCTGAAGCAGGTTTCTTGGTGTCTGTGATCATAACATCTGAATGATGGAGGATGTGAGGGTGGAAGTGGAGCTCCTGCCACTTTGCTCATGAACCCATCAAGGGCAGCTAGAAAGGAGGCCACCTTGGAGAGGCACAGCTTCCCAGCTCCCAGCAGCCAGGGGGAAGGAGAGGTAGGAAGACTGGAAATCCTCCCCATGGGAAGAGCTGAAGTGCTGTTACTTCTCCTTCGCTTCGGCCACAGGAGCTGCCAAAGGGTAGGTTGACTTCACTGGTGCGAGGTGGTCACCTGGAGACGTCCCCATGGTGGTGGCACCTCCTGGCAGCGTGGGCATCGCCCTGGGCAGGCTGCCCCAATGCCACGAGTTGGGGTGTGATAGGAGCAGCCACATCAGCTGATGGAGACACCTGCTATAAAGCTCCTGCCGGCCCCGTGGCGAGGGCACGAGCGAGCCCACCATGGCCAAGCTGCTGTCATCCTGCCTGCTCCTGGTCCTGCTGCTCCTGGCCCCAGCCCTGCCTGCCCCACATGAGCGAGGGCTCATCTTTAACCTGGTAAGAGGGACACTCATCCCCTCCATGCCACAGCCAGGAGACCCCCTGAGTGCTACAATATGGGGGAAGGGGATCAGAGGGGTCCACACTGCTTTGGTCTCTGGTGGCAGCTACGTGGGGGTGTCCTGGGGTGATGGCTGTGGCCACCAAGGGCAGAACTTATTGTGGTGGGGAGAGTGAGTCAGGCAACGGTGGTGTGCTGGGTGTTCCAGGGTTGTGAGGGATCTCAGAGCCTGGGAAAGCAGCTGCTTGTAGATGGTGGCAGCGTTGCAGTAGAAGAGGCTAAAGCAGAGGATGGAGTTGCAGCAGAAAGCAACTGCAGAAAGGCATAGAGAAGCCTGAAAGTGGATGGGGTTAAAGTTCTCAGCAGCCTGTGCCAGCCAGGATCCCCTCCCTGGGGGTCTCACAGGGAATGGGAAGGGGGATACCTGCCCTGTGCTGTCTCAGCCCTGCTCCCCGTGTGCCTGGCAGAAAACAGCACTTCAGCAGAAGGCATTTTGGGCCAAACTCAGGAAATGCTGCAGGTTGGGAGATTCAGGCTGTGCTGAGACCTAGCTGAAAGGCAGAGCTGGTGTCCAACACCTACCTGAACCCCAGAGGCCATGGCTGGAGGAGATTGAAAGGGGACTTGGTGCTCACCCCCCACCTTGCCATGCAGGACATCGGGGAGCTCTGCATGCAGAGTGCCCAGTGCAAGAGTGGCTGCTGCCACCGGGCCAACGGGCTGAGCCTGGCTCGATGTGCACCAAAGGCAGCTGAGACCCAGGATTGCTCCCCAAAGGTATGTGTACCCCTGCTCCCGGGGGGGGAGGGGCGGGGACAGGGATGGGGACATGTCCCCAGCATTGCACTGTGCCTTGGTTCCACTGCAGAGCCCCTATGGTGTCTACTACAAGTGTCCCTGTGAGAGTGGCCTGTCCTGTGATGCTCATAAGAGCATCGTGGGTTCCATCACCAACAGCAACTTCGGTGTCTGCAAGGACCCTCGGGAAGGGTCACGGTGAAGGAAGAGGATCCCACCCCCCAGTGCCACCTGAGCTGCTCCTGCCACCCTGCTTTACCCTCTCCCCAGGGGTGCCTGGACCTGCAAGTGTTGCCCAAGGGTTCAAGTAAAGACTACCTTCTGCCAAGCTGCAAGGCAGCATTGTCCCTCAGTGTGTCCCTCCAACCTGGGGTGAAGAAAACAGGACCTAAGGTCCTGGAAAAAGCCCCAGGGACATGAGGGCTTTGCCTATCCAGAGTATTGTGTGAGTGAGTCATGGGGTGAGCTCTGCTTGGGGAGAGCATTAGCAAAGGGGGTGCAGGGGGAGGAGAGGATGAAGCAGCTCCAGGATCTGAGGGAGCCCCTTGGGTGGTGCAGGACTTGGTTTATTTGCTGCTGGTTGGAAATGTCCCTAGAAAAGGTTTAGTGTCAGAGGAGAGGGACTTGAGGGTGGTGTTGGAGCTGGGGGTGCTCAGGGTGCTTGGTGGGCTCATGGTACCGTGGGCTCTGGGTGACCTTGCACACCAGGACCTGCACCAAATCCTCGTGGTGGGTAGATGTGGCCAGGAGGTAGACACCTGGGTGAGAGTCCTCCCCAAAAAGCACCTTGTAACCCAAAAAGGACTCTCTATCAACAGTGGTTGTGTGTGCCATGGAGAGCCTTCATGCAGCACCTCCACCAGCAGCCTCTCCAGCTGTGAGACCTGCAGGAGCTTTGGGAATTTAGGAAGGACCTGGGTGATGCTGGGAGGAGCAAGGCACAAATCCCCTTCATTCTGCCCTGGCACAGGGTGGGCTGGGGGCTAGAGGGTGTTGCTCAGCTCAGAGGCAGAGGTTTGGGCATGGGGAGGGGGTGCAGACGTGCTGGGGAGTGGGTGAGGAAGAGGTGGCACCTTCCTGGCAGAGCTGGGGGGCAGCAGGCAGCAAGGAGGTCACCAGAGTGTGGGGTTCTTGGCTTCTCTGGTGCCTTCTTCACCCCACTTCTATCCCCATGGGCAGGACAAGCACCAGGCACCCACAGCATCGCCCTGGGGGGCACCCCACAGCCCCTCTGCACCGGGGGTGGGGGGGTGTACTGGGCAGCTGTGGGTGTCCTGCAGGAAACTTTCTTTCCAGAACAAGGGTGACCAGCAGCTTGAGGATCTGAACCTGCAGAAACACCAGGGACATGGCCTGGAGGGTGGCACTGCTGGGGGGAGGGGGGGGGTCCCCCATTTTGGAGAGGGGGACATAGGGTGCAGTGTGGGGATGGGGAGGGGATGCCCCAGGGACCCACTGGCCCCTGCAGACCTGGCTTGCTGGAGCTGCAAGAGGGGAGAACTCTGAGCTGAGTCTTGGTTCTAATCTTGTGGCAGGTGGCAAATGCCTTGAGGGTCTTGGTCTTGTCGTGGTGGCCCTGGCAGGAGGCCACCAGGCCCAGGTCCTTGTGGGTGCAGGATGAGGCCTGGAGGAAAGGGGACATGGGGATGGGGATGGGGGTGGGGGTAGGAATGGGGTCGAGGAGGGGCATAGGGAGGGGATGGGGGTGGATGCCCCTGTCCTGCAGCAGACAGGCAGCCCTGGGCCCAACGAGAGGACAGGGGACATGGGACACAGGGTATCTCCCTGGTCTCACCAGCTGATGGGGTCCTCAGCCCAAGACACGTTTCCATGCCAATGAGGAGCACCCCAGAGAGGCTGGCATCAGCCGGGACACATACTGGGAATACTGGGAGCCCTCTCTGCCCAGAGCCAGCCTCCCCCAGGGCTTTGCATCCTTGGTGTGAGCAGGCTGCAGCCAACGCTCAGGCTCCAGGACCAGCAGAGGGCAGCCACAGTGTGGCCACAGCCTGGGACCCTCCAGCCCTGGGGACGCCCCCCCTCAGCCCTGGGGACCTCTCAGCCTAGCAGGGATCCCCCCCCAACCCCAGGGACAGCTCAGCCTTGGGGAGGGGTCTTGGAAATGCACCCAGCCCTGCAGGCCTGATGGCCCTTGAGCCCTGCTTTGGGGGGTGGGTGTCACCCCCTCCGTGGAGATGAGGGGTTATTGAGGGGTGGGGGGCAGCCTGAGCCAAGTGCTGGTGTTTCTGAAGGGGATTTTGGGGTGTCCTCATTTTTGGGGTCTCCCTGTGTCGGCAGGAGGAGGATGAGGACACCAGAGAGGTAGGAAGGAGGTGGCTGTGATGGGATGGGGGGGACACATGGCACACAAATGGCCCCACCACCACCACCACTTAGATCTTCTAGTGCAGCAGCAGCTTTATTTTGGCAGCTCTGGGCTGGTAAACACCGGCCTCAACCAAAAAATAAAACAAAAACCAACCCAAAAACCTCCCCCAAGCCAGAGGCTTGACTCACGGTGGCTTCACAACGACAGGAAGGGGCCCCAATGCCTGTGGGGTGCTGCCAGCCCTGGGGATAAAGGGGAGTGCTGGGGGGGGGACACTCACCCCAGGGTGGGGGCACCCTGAGCTGGATTGAGGGAGTGTGAACATCCCCTTGTGCAGGCAGAGTTTGCTGCAGTGAGGTCCCTGGTGAGGGGTGCAACCCCTGGGTGATGGAGGGGTGCAAGCCTTGGGGTGCCCTTTCCTCCCACCCCCCCCCCGGCACAGGATGCTACAAAGCAACGAGGAGGAGTGTGAAGCCAAAGGGGCATCATGGAGGGGGAAGGAGCCCCAAACCCCCTCTACTCTCACCCCATCACCAAGGTTGCACCCCATCCCTTCCTGCTCACCCATGGGGTGCCCCCAATGCCCCCCCCGACACTGGGGGGATGGTGGCTGAAAGGTTTTCCTGTCTCCCCCCACNCTCCTCCCCCATACCATCACAGCCTGGGGGGTGCCCACCCATCCTTTCAGACCTCTCCCCACCCCCAGCAAACAGGCAGCACCCTCCCAGCCCTGCCAACGTCCCACCCCCCCTAAAAAGGGTGTGTCTGGGAGGGGGGAGGTTCATCCTGCAGTCTTCACCCCCATGGGTAGGGGGTTGCTAGCCCCAGGGGGTGGATAAAGGCTTTTTGGGGGGTGCTGAGTTGCCCCTGCCCCCAGCAGAGGAGCCTGAGCATGTTAGCACCCAGCTTAGGGCACTGATTTGGGGGGTGGCAGCCCCAGGCACAGCCTGACCCCCCCCCCCCCCACACAACAACCCCCGCTTCCCCAAGACCGGTG
>VWZX01003680.1:1564349-1636849 GCA_013399015.1 Galbula dea | reverse complement strand
GGGGGGGCGGCTTTGAAGCTCCACTGGGCTTTGCGGGCTGCGCTGCGTTTGCACCCTGCCGGGCTTTTCGGGGGCGCAGGACTGCGCGGGGTGCGGAAGGCTGCGCGGGCGCGCATGCATGCCCTGTGGAGTCTGCGAGCGAGGCGGGGGGCTAATGGTACTGCTGGTGTTGTTGGAGTACACGGACACTTTGCCGTGTTCTCCTTGCTGCGAGGAGCCGGGCATGGACAGTCCTGTGCGCTCCTGTCTCGTCGGGCACGCGTGGGTTTCCAGCAAGCCCCGGGGAGAGGTGAAGGGAGGGCGCTGCGGGGTCGCTGAGCGCCGGGGGCTGTTTGTGTGTCCCCCTCTGCGGCTTGTGGGAGAGGGAGCAACCCGCCTTTCCGTGCGTGATTTACGCCTGTCTGCATTGGCATCGTGAGATCCGTGCAATTCGGAAGTGAGTGCACGGCTGGTACAGATACATGTGTGTGTACACATAGATCTTTCTTGTGTGATTAAATTAATTCCATACATAAGACGAGCAAAGTTCTTCCCCAGGTTCGTTTGTGCAGAAGGCATGTGGAGAGGGGAAGGAAAGTCTTAATTTTTGTGGGGTTTTTGTTTTGTTTTGTTTTGTTTTTCTTTTGGTTGGTTCGTTTGGTTTTGGTTTGTTTTTTTGCTTTGTTTTGTTTGCTCCTTTCGTGGGTTTACTTTGTAACAACACCCCTACCCTCCCCCCCAAAAAAAGGCTGATGGTGTTTTCAGCAAGTTATTTGTGTGTCAGTTTGCCCCACCCGAATGGTAAAGTCCCTTTTGCCCTAATCCATAGTCTGATCACACACTCGGTCCTTAATGGGGGTTTCAAAGCACTTTGAAAGAAGAGGAGGTGGTTGGTGTGTGTGCGGTGGAGACGGGGGTGGGGGTGACTTGCTCAGGCTCCGGGCACAAAACAGAAATTCACGGACAGAGGACTTCTCCCCCTTAGGCTCGCTTTCTCGCAGCCAGAGAGACATGGGTTTTTTCCACAGCACGCAAGAAGCCCCTTACGTTTTAAATTTCCCCAAATGTGTCGAATGCGAAACCCGGCCCCCTTGCTCAGCGTTTTGCCAATCCCAGCTAGGAGAAGTTAGCAGTCATGGCACTTGAGCTCTGCGAGAGTGGACTTTGGCTTTTGGAAGTGGAGAATCGTGTTATCACACACATGCACACAGAAAACGGCTAATGTAGCTTCTCTGCTTTTGGTGGATGGAAAGGGGAGAAATGCTAGATCAGAGAAGGGAGAGACCAGCTTTCCTGTAAGATCTTTCAGGCAAACGTATGTTTGCAAGTAAATGTGCTGTAGGTGTGCATCTTGCCCTGCTAGCGGATCTATCAAGGGGAGAAAAAAGAAGGATCGCCTGTCTCAGACCGATGTCCCGCTGAAAATGCCTTCTGGGTGCCTTCGGGCTGGGGCGGAAGGGGGTGGACTGAAGTTCATGCAATTTGCAGAATATGCGTAAAATCAGAGGAGCTTTTCCAGCGGGTGGCTTTGTGGAGCTGAATGGGTGTTTAAGGCAAGGCTGGGGGGGTGGTAATCTGCCTTTTACCCAACTATCCCAGAGGTGTTGTCTCAAACCGTCTGCAGGGCGCCTTGCAGTACTCGGGAGGGGAAGGCTTATTTAGCATCCGTTGGGAGAGGGTGGTGGGGGGGAAGAGTTAAAAGGAAACATGGGTTTGACTTTCCTGATAAGGCGGTTATAGCAGCAGCCCCCTCCCATCTCCCAGCCCAGAGGATGTCTCCTGGTTATCTCCAAGTTGTCTGCACTTGCGAGGCTGCCGGCGGCTCCTGGGGGCCGGGCTCTGCCTCCTACCTGCTGCGCGCCCCCTCCGCTCCGGTTTGGAGCCCGCGAAGAGTAAGGGGGCAATGCGCGGAGGTTTCTCCTCCAGCTCCCACCTTGGCGTCTGAGGTGGGCATTCCCACCGAGACCGGTGTCGTCTGAAGCTCATGCAGGTCAGGGTCAACATTTCTTTTGCACTAGGTTGTCATTTCTGGAGAGGCAGGGCTGGATTCGGAGCACGTAATCGGCTGGCCGAGTCTGGCAAAAATCTGGACGCAGAGAACAGATAAGGCTGCTAGTTTCTCTCAAAGATGGGGAAAGTATTTTATTTTCTATTCTTTCTTGTCTCCAGGTGGTTTCAAATGAGAAAATTACTATTTAGGCAGTTGGTTGTAACTTTTTAAAAGGAAAAGGTTTTAATTTGTAGAAAGCATAAGTAATGCTGCAAGACCAGTTTGGAAAACGTTTTTTTTTTTTCTTTGACAGGAGGAACACCATGACATACACTGTGTGTCCAAAACCAATATTTGGCAATATTTAAAATAGGTGGTAACTTTTAAAAGTTAGGGTTTTGTTGGGTTTTTTTTTTTAAAGCACTTGACGGGAGGGAGCCAGTAGTTAAAAGGTTAAGTGCTTTCCCCTGCTATTAGAATAAAGACAGTGACTTGAGATACTCATTGTTAAACTGTTTGGCTATATTTTATTGTACTGCAGTTTAGTATTATTGTTGGTAACTGATGTGTACAGAGTAACACTGTTGTGCTCTTTCTAGGTATAATTAAAGGCCTTGTGGGGTCCTTGAAAGAGGCTTGGTTCTTGCTTGGGCTTTAATTGTAAAATATTGTTCTGGATTTTTGTGTAGGTAATTGGATTTTGGAGCCACTTTAAGATATGATAAAGGCAAAACAAATATTAACTAATTTAGAGGGCAGTACAGTGTGGAAGTTAGTTATTTACAAGTTCTCATTTTCTGTGTCTTTTACCGGTTTTCCATTTAAATTCTTAAGTCTGCCTTTCTACTTTGTAGTTAATGACCCTTTAAAGTAATATTTGCAATCAAGTAGACTTAGTAGATGCTGGCATTGTTTGATTATATATTATGCATGCCTCTGTCCCACAAGCTACTCTTGGTAATATTTACAATTTGAAATGTAGTCTACGGAATTGTTACTTAATGTTTTAAGAAAATAAGACTGTGGTAGCATTGCTTTTGTAGTATTGAGCCTTACAATACCAATCACAGTGGTGTACACAAGGGTGACACACTAAAATTCTGGAGAGATATATTTTTACTTGTGCTGTTGAAGTTTTTGGTAGCACTAACTCATTTAATGTCTAACCTCAAACATTTTATTGCTATTTAGTGTTTTTCTTGGGACCACTGATATTAAACTAAAATTTCCTATTTACATCATGTAAAGTTTAATGTGCAGAGAGACTAGCCTATGAAAATATTATCCAGTTTTAAACAAAATTGGAGAATTATACATCTGTCATCAGCAGGTCACATTACACTTGCTAAATACTTGCGGGATTTTTTTTTAATATAAGTTTTTCAGTAACCTGATGTGAAAAGAAAAGTTACTTCAAGTGGTTGAAATGTGATCACTTTAAAAGCCATGGCCTAACTAGAAGATGGCCTGGGAAGTCTTAGGTTAGCAGGCACAGTACCTAGACCTTATAGAGCCACAGGTTAAGTAAGATGCATGGGCCTAGAACAGAATCCCTTTAAGCTCTGCATGGGAATAGGCAGGACAGGCCAAGGGAAGTGCATTCAGCTGACGATCACCTGTGCTCTTCCTCAAATTTGCCTCCTTTTTTTAAATGGCTAATGGATTACTTGATTGTATGCAGTGCTGTGGGATCCTGCAGGCTTGAAAGGCTGTTGGAGAGAGCATGAGATATGTTGCAATAGTGAATCCTCTCTTTGTTGCTCCAGGATTTCAGATGTGTTCTAAGCCTGCTGGGGTGAGCACGCTTCCGGGCACTGATGGAGACAAGAGCTCAACACAGCAGCGGGTCGCAGGCCTTGCTACAGGCTCGGCGTGACAGTGGGAGACCACATGGGGAGCCTGACCTGCGGGATGTCCTGATGCAGCAGGTTCATGTCCTGTCTTTGGACCAGATCAGAGCCATCCGAAACACGAATGAGTACACAGAGGGACCTACGGTGGCTCCACGGCTGGGGGTCAAGTCTGCACCTCGGCTAGCAAGTCAACCCAAAAATGAAAGGCCCCATGCCTTACCTGAGCATCGTCATTTTAGCCGGATTCAGCACACGCAAACACATGCCTCTCCTCGGGTGCCTCTGTCCCGATCCATCAGCACGGTCAGCACAGGTTCACGGAGCAGTACAAGGACAAGTACGAGCAGTAACTCATCTGAACAAAGACTTCTAGGTTCATCTTCAGGGCCAATTGCTGACGGGATAGTCCGAATGCAGCCCAAGTCTGAGCTCAAGCCAAGTGAGCTGAAGCCACTGAGCAAAGAAGACTTGGGAGCGCACAGCTACAGGTGTGAGGACTGTGGAAAGTGTAAGTGTAAGGAATGCACTTATCCAAGGACCCTCCCATCATGTTGGATCTGTGACAAGCAGTGTCTTTGCTCAGCCCAGAACGTGGTCGATTATGGGACTTGTGTTTGCTGCGTGAAGGGCCTCTTCTATCATTGCTCTAACGATGACGAGGACAACTGTGCTGACAACCCCTGCTCCTGCAGTCAGTCACATTGCTGCACTAGATGGTCTGCCATGGGTGTGGTGTCCCTCTTTCTGCCTTGCTTGTGGTGTTACTTACCAGCCAAGGGTTGCCTTAAGTTGTGCCAGGGCTGTTACGACCGGGTAAATCGGCCTGGGTGCCGCTGTAAACACTCCAACACCGTCTGCTGCAAGGTTCCCAGTGTCCCCCCCAGGAACTTTGAAAAGCCAACATAGCATCACTAGTCAGAAATACTAAAGTAACAAGGATTATTTTAACGTACATATGCAACCAACTAAGCAGCTGTGGTCTTGGCACTGTAGTTGAAGGGTTGGAGATATACTTTGCTGTTTGCAGTGAAATGCTTTTTGCTGTGTGTGCCATCTTAACTGATACGCTTGTTAGAATCCAGCTAGTGGCATACAGGAAAAAAAGAGGGAAAAAAAAGGGATGCAGTACATTGTGACCCACATATTGCATAAGCTAAAGCAACACAGACACTCCTAGGCAACTCTATTGTTTGTGAATAGTACTTGCAAAATCTGTAAATTAGCAAGTGACTCCTTTTCTTCATTGTTTTCTGCCAGAGATAATGTGCTATATTTTTGTATATACAATAATATTTTCAACTGTGAAAAATAAGTGGTGTCATAAGATATGGCACAGTCACAAAATATTATACTAATATGTTGTACATTCGGAAGAATGTGAATCAATCAGTATGTTTTTAGATTGTATTTTGTCTTATGGAAACCTATTGCAAGACTCTGATTTCCCTTTGGACTTCATGTATATTGTACAGTTACAGTAAAATTCAGCCTTTATTTTCTAATTTTTTCAACATATTGTTTAGTGTAAAGAATATTTATTTGAAGTTTTATTATTTTATAAAAAGAAATATTTATTTTAAGAGGCATCTTACAAATGTCACCCCTTTTTATGAGGACGTCATAGTTGCTGCAGATAAGGGGTGAACGATGCATATGTTCACTATAAAATAGAAAATATATTAACGTTTGAAATTAAACTGGGCTACTTGTCATTTTTTCCCCACATTTATTGTTCTGAGTTGGGAAAACTGGTACTTTTACTTGCAAAGTTAACAGTGATATAGTCACAGTGAGTCTAATACGAAAACAAAGTAGAAACTTGAAGTGTATTTTTTTTGTTGTCGTTTACTACTTCACTTGAAAATAATGCATCATTTTTGCTGCCTGCCTTTGCACAAATGTCCCATATACTGTTCCTACAACAGAAAAGGAAAATGAACATAGGAAAAAGCATTAATTCATTCCAGACTAGGACTAATAAGCACTGAAAGCTTGACCTATTCTGTAAGTGATGAGCTTTTGTGCTTCAAATAGGAAATAAGTAATCATTCACAAAAAATGTTAGGCTTGCATGGTTTTACTCACAGAGAGAGAGAAAGAGAGAGAGAGAAACTAAAATTAATATGGTTGGTGCAAAAAGCTTGCAGGATTGTTTGTTAAAAGTAGAAGAATATGCCACAGGGAGTGATGGATCTGAATGCAGTCCAGCCTTATGTCAAACATTTGCCTCACTTCTAAGAAGAAAGTTGCTTGATTTGTCATTTGTGGCAGTTACCTTCCATTGAGGTCAAAATCCTTTCTCTGCCAAGTTTCCCACCGGAAGCCTAGAAAATGATTTACCTTTCTTTATTAACAAACTATCATTTCCTGTTCTGAGCATGTCTCTCCAAGTTTAGAGGTCTTAATGTTGAATTTTATTTATACATTTCTTAAGCTGACATTTAAGAAATTGTTGTTAAGTATTTCTAAGCTGACACTTAGAAAAATCTCATAGCCTTTTCTAAACCATCTCCAACAAAAACAAGTTAAAACTAATAAATTAAGAACTCACTAAAAGTTGAAAACCAGAGCATTGAGTAAACGTTACATCTTTTTGCCTCTAAATTTTATCTGTAATCTGGCATTCAGATATAGGTCTGTAGTACTCTAAAATCTTACACTGTGTGTTTATGTGTATTGGTTATCAATCATCATTTGAAATTAGAAAGTGCAAGTCCTGACTAGTTTGCAAAACAAAAATAGCTGATACACATAGGTCTTGTTATCTTCTGGTTTGTTTTTTGTTTCCCTTACGTCTCTGGTGAAAAAGGTAAACTGGTTTGCTTTCTTCTCTGCACCAGTTGGCTAGATACTTTGGTACACAAAGATGAACAGTATATATTTAGCCTTTTTAGTGGAATTTGCCAGGAAGAAGGTGGTTTACATGAGTAATTTGTCCATACATAAACTGCATCAGTGTATTGTGACTGAATGTTGGGGTACATATGTGAGACTTGGCTGCTGGTAAACAGATTATTTTCTTAGAAATTTTGGTTTTGAAGGGGCTAGTAACCATCATGTGTTTCCATTCACTGAATGTAATTCTTAGATTAGGTACTTGTGCTTAAACTGTCCTGGGTTAGTCTTGCTGATCAAGAACAAACATGAGATATGTTTTGGAAACCCCAAAACCTACTGATTTTGTTAGACAGTAAATCCAGTCATTTCACTGTATTGATGAACTTGACAATACTGAAGGTGAGCTGCATCTTTTCAGTGATTTATATTTCAGTCAAAGAAGGTATCTGTGGAAAGCTGAAGGTGAAACTGGAAATCTGCAGTATTGGCTGAGCAATGTAGCAGTCAACAAGGGCATAACTTTTAAGTACTACTAGATAAATTCTGACACTAAAATTGTGAGTGTGTTTTGGTTTGTATTGTTGAAAATGCTTTGACTACTTGGGTTATAAGGGAAAAGGAAAACCACCTTGTTGATAGTGAAGTTTGAAGCTGGTCTTAACATTAAATACCGATTGTCACCTTCTGCTTAATTCTTAATGAGGATAAATAGTGTATTCTCCATACCCCAGGTAAGCCAGCTGCCAGTGAATTGGGTATCATGTATGACACTTAGGAATGAGGATGTGCAGGAGGATGGCATTAGGCACTACATTATTGGGCTAACTACAATGCTGAGGTCTAGGCTCCGGTTAGAATGAATTAGTGTGTGCATGCAGTGGACTCAACAGTTGGCTTTTGTGTTAGTTAACATTCTACTATTACACTTAATTAGATAAGGTTTGCTACTCTAAGTAAAACCAAAATCTTGCCTCAAACAGATTAGATTGTTTTAGTAAGAATGAAGAGGGCTTTTCAAGTGTATTGAGATAATGTTATTAAAGCATGCCTACCTTGCCCTTCGAGATAGGAAAGTGGAAGTCCAAGAAAGGAAAATGTTCAATACAGAGGTTTTGAGGATAACCGTGAAAGTCATGCCAGATACACACCATATAAGACTTTGATTTTAAACAGCTATTAAGCCATGAGAGAGGGGAAAACCCTAATTATCACTTAATTTCTTGGTTTGTTTCTTTAATGGTTTAGTTTGTTAACTTCCTATAAATTCTGATGACACTGTAAGGTTTGCTTTAAGTTAGAGACCTGCAAGATTGGACTGACAGTTGACTATGGTAACAGTGGAAATGAATAGGTTTTCTTCAAATTATTTTTTCCATAAGATGTGGGCTACAAATAAATACATCAAATATTTTCTCCTGCAGTAACTTAGAAATGTCTCCATTAGTATCCTCAAGCAGATTTTTAATTTTGCTCTTTAATGGTTTGAGGTTTGATTATAATTTCTTTTTTTGAGATAGCAGTAAGAAAAAGAAAAACAGAAAAAGAAACTTGAATTCAAGTGAAGAATAAAAAGGTAGAGTACTTTAGATGGAAATAAAACATACTCTTAAGGGATTGGAAGTTGTATTTAGGTGAGTATTTACATATTCAAGCAAGTTACCAAATCAGTTTTCAAAAACCAAACTTCTTCAAATGAAGAAGTGCAGTAGTTAAGTGGTTGTGATGATTAACACAATAGTTTGGGGGTTTTTTTTGTTTGTTTAAATAAACAGTATTACCTTTTTCACTTTTGCCAAATATAATTAATTTTCGTGATGAGTGAAATCTCAAAGCTTATTCTTAAATGTCTGGGAGATAATAGAAAGTATTCCTGTACTGCAGGAGAACATTAAATTATTTTTAGGAATTAACGATTGGGGAAGACAGATCTGAACAGTCTGTCTCATCTCAGATGTTCCTAGATGGGTTCAGGTACAGTGAGTAAAAATGATTTCATTTGTTGAGACTAATTTCTCAATCAGTCACTGGAGCAGAGACCCAGAAAGATATTGGCTGGATATGGGAGCATGCTTGATTGAGTAAAGTCCATATGAGTAATACTGGATAGATTTCTCACTGAAAATGTAAGCAATGCATTGGCTCATGTTAACTAGATCAATTACAGGTTGAGGTTACAAGTAGACTACATTGTGACAAAGCACACCAAATGCTTACCAATGAAAATACTAAATTTTGTTCCTGTTTGCACAGTCTAATTTTAGATTTGTTCAGAGGAGAGCTGATGCCATTACCTTTGGCCACGAGTAGCAAAGATTTTGCATGAAACAGGGAGTTCAGCGTTTTCGACTTTGGGAAAAGGAAACATATTATGTATCTGAAGTTTCTGTTTGCCTGCACTATAGGAAACTTCGGGGTTTTGCTCTGATTGAAATCCTGCACGCTGACTAGAGAAGCTTATGGCTAAAATGTTCAAAGTTTTAGACTAAAATGGATTTGTTCTCATTTCAGTAGAAGTTATCAATAATTAAAAGTTTTGACAATGTAGCCTACTATTATATAGCATTATTTATGGATATTGTAATACCTAGGAGTATGTTGCATTATAAAACAATCTTGCCAAGGGAGATAATCTGTTTTTAAAATGTAAGAAACTCTATAATCAGAGTAGCTCTGCTTTCCTGAAAGCCTGCTGTTTAATTACAAAACTTCTCTGAGCACCTGAGATCTGTTTCAATAGAAGGCACTGGATGCAAATCAGATGTTGCAGGCTCAAGTTTAACTTGGGAGAGTCTGAGCTAGTACTCAGGGGTGTTATCAGTATGAAACATTAACTTATGGACCTAGAGAGCACCTTCAACAAAGTGAAGTTTTTAAAAAAGCTTTTTTCCCACCCTAATTTTATTTTGATCTAGAAGCAACATATATGGACCAATCATAGATCATGTGGCTGTTGTTATGATTACTGATAAAAGAATATCCTGATGCTCTTTCAGTGTCTCAAAAAGCCACACCAAAATGGAAAATTTCTAAATGACCATTCAAAATTAACATTGTCATCTTCAGAAATCAAGTAAACATCAGGGCTATAGTAATTCATGTTTCAAAATTAGTTCACTAAGTAAAATGCACTGATTGGTTATACTTAAAACTACTACTTAAATGGGAGTCAGACAGTTGAACTTTAGATCTAGAAATCAATTCAGACTTTCGTCAGCTTCCATTGTGGTGCAGTTTTTATCACTTACTGACTTTCTTAAAGCATTGATATTACTTCTTGTTATCAAATAAGACACTTGTAAACATCGGTGTACCACATATGCTGTTAAATGCACAAAGTGAATAAAGTTATTCTTCCTTTTCACTTCTCTTGCATAAGCTATTGCAAAAAGGAGAGAATTTCAAAATTGTTTGCTTTGGGTCATTTTGTCTATGCATTTTGTTTAATTATTGTAGACAGAGTGATAATTTAATGTAGTAATACTTTTTTTTTCCTTATGAGTTTGGCACTATGAAGTATGTAAGTAGAGCAATTAAGGGACAAAGAATGCACTTTGAAAACTTACCTGCAGCTGCACTGAGTAGTAAAGCAAAGCAGGAGCATCAGTGTCACCGTGCAGACTCACAGAATGTAATGTACCTTTTAGCAGTAGGCTTACTGTCCCTACCTCTGCTGCTCTGCAGGTGGAGATTATGCAGTTGTTTATCATGTATATATTTTTATCCCTTAGTGACTTTTTATTTTGTTGGTGAAACACTGTGTTCATACTTTAAAATCAGTGCATGAGGATCCCATAATATTGCAGATACACATGAAAACTATCTAACTGCACACTGCCTACTACTCTCTGCTGTTCTTGGGGAGGAAGGCATTCCTCAGACGCCTTCATCTCAAGTGAAAGAAAAAGACTGTGTAAGTTATTCTGAAGTGTGTATGGGTGGGGGAATAGTGGTATAAGAAGTGAACTATACTTCAGGACTATGCCTGAACTGTTCTCTTCTGCATACGTACAATCACAGTACAAAGTCTGAAAGTGCAAGTGTCCCTTACTACCTCTGTGCTAGTAAATCAGACAGTAGGAAATGTTCCTGGACAATGGATTGCAATTGCCCACACTAGTGAAGTGTTAAAGACTTTCCCTGGTGTGAGTTAAGCATGTGCCAAAATGCATTCTCCCAAGCTATCTCCAGCACTTTCAGAAGCTAAAATGTTCCAGGGCCATTCCCAAAAGTCGGCTTGCCAGCAGCTCCCCTCTTTTGGAGGTAAAAGGATTTGCCCAGCATGGACACTGTTCTTTCAGGGACAGCTGGAATGTGGGGCATGTTTGTTTGTAGTCCAGGAGGAAAGAGATCCCTCCAACAAATCTCATCCCAAGGGAAATATGCTCACAAAGGCAGACATCCTCATGAGTTAAGATGACACTATCTAATCTCCAAGTAGTAACTGAATTGCACAGAAGCAACATATTTCAGATTTTGTGAAATGAGTAAGGCTCTTCGTAATGTACCTTGGTAGAATATTGCAAAGCTTAGGTGATAGGTGCTCTTGCTCTAGTGTAGAGTAGTTACCTAAAATTATACATTCAGTATTTGGTATCAAACCCAAATCTGTAGTTGTTTGTGTGATTTAGGGAATGACTTCTTTATTTTTAGAAAAATATTCCTGAAGTGTCTACTGAGAACTCATAAAGCCAGACTTTTTCCTATACTTATCTTTCATTAATAAGCAAGCTTTCATATGTCCTAGCACTTAATTTTTAAGCATGAATTAAGATAGTGTATCTTACTTTTGGAACTTACATAGGTCTTAAAGGAAGCAGCCACAAAAAATAGTGTCCTCCCATGATAATCACTATAACTTCATCTTTCCACAAGATATGGAAGGTGTTCTCTCTTTTTTCCTTTCAGCCCTGTGCTCCCTTAGCCCCTAGGTTATAGAGCGGGAGGCTTATGGAACCTTATGAATGCTGAGTAATGTACAGCCTTTCATAGAGAAAAATGACTATCTAAAGTATTGTACTTATGCTTGGAATCTGAGAGGACAGATCTCACTAAAGTGTTTTAAGTTTATGTAAAATATATTTCTACATACATGCAGTCTTAGAGAAGTATCTGGAGAGAAAAGAACTGTCACAATTCACCCCTTAAAATCTCTGCTTTAGAAAAATGGAACAAAGTTAATTTTATTACTATTTTTTTTAAAGTTGCTAAATTCAGCTAAGTGAAATACTAGACAGAGAGACGTCCTATTTGGTTTATTAAAGGTGTCCAGGATTTGTGCTGTTTACATTTCACATAGTTTTTATCCAAAGACCTCACTTCAGCTTCAAGACTGGTGGGTTGAAATGCCTGGCCTCACTGGAGGCAATGACAAAATTCTCCTTGACCTCCTTGAAACTTTGTATAGACAAGAGGTGAATTCCTGAATAAGTACTGATTGAACATACACTTGAATGGGTATCCTGGGAAAATCCCAGCTGCCTGGGGGAATAAAAAAAGTTTATAATTGCATGAGATACACTTTTGAATCACGGGATAGCTACCTTACTTAAGGATTTTTAACCTTCATTCTGATCCTACTTAACTTATTCTATGACTAAATAATTTATTCCTACCACCGCTGAAGTATATATGCAGTTGCTTCCTTTAGGCACCAGTCTTTTAAGATTTTGCAGAGAGATTCTGATTGGGGATTAATTCCATTAATGTTGTTGCAGATTCCTGTTAGACATTTTACTGACAGACTTCAGTGAATACAAGCTTGTGTGTAGACTCTTCGCCCTTTATTTCAGCTTACTGTTATCAAACCTTTCTGTATACTGAAGGTACAAGAGTTTGACTAAATTCAATTTAGCTCAGCTGTTGCAAAATTCAAGGGAGACTATTAATTTGGTTTAGCTGACAGCCTGGTGAATTGGCTGGTTCATTCACACTAAGAGTATCTGCACAGTGTTTTGTGACAGTATTACTAAATCAGCTATAAGCACTACCTGAAGTTAAATGACTGAAAGCATGCTTCAAATAAACTACAGAGAGCTACTCTAATATGGAAGTGTCCATGTGCACTAGCATTGCTTTGATCTAAGGTGCCCATTAAGATGTGCAAATATTTTCACAGTTACATTTTTGTATTGCACATTATATCTCCTATATATATATATATGCACATCACAATTGCATCTTTAGGGGAAATGAGGAATGGAAGGAAAGAAACTATTTCCTATTACTATCTTTCACTGTTACTAATGCTTTTCTTTCAGAATGCTGTAACATTCTCCCCTAGTTTCCAAATGAGACCGTGAAAGGCACTCCTTTACCCCACCCCTGAGAGAATAGAACTGCAGAGTGGTATGCTCTGTACTTGTATACTAAGTCTCTGAGGTGTGGTACATTGGTCCAGTAAACAGAACAGCTTTATTCCACTACGTACTTTCAGTGAGAAATGAGTGACAAAGATGCTAGTTTTCTTACTGCTAATTATAAATAATAAGATAACTTTCCAAGGCTTTGTCAACACTTTGAACAGCACTGATACGAGCTCTTATGGAAACACAACAGAAAGGCAGATTCCCAGCCTCTCAAAATTTATGAACTACCTTGGGAGCAGACATCATCAGAGAGTGAGTGCTAAAAAGGAGGATAAAGACATAGATGTGATGTGGATATATAAACCAAGTATGTGCATATCTTGCTGATGCCAAATCTTTCAAATATTCTTTAAAAGTATAGGAGTTTTTTCAATGTTGAAAATTTTTAATGTCTGTAGAGAAGCAAAAGAACCCAGCAAATGGAACTTTTTTTTGGTTAGGCACAATCGTTTTACCAGTTTCCCTCTATGGCTGCAACTGTGCTACCAATAAAATTATTGAGTTATAAGTAAGTTATATCCTGGTTTTCAGGGAGAAAAATTAAAAACAAAATACCCTGTATTGATACAGGAGAAGCAGTGGCCATGAGCAGCAAGGGCCATGAAATAATGGCCAATGGGTTTAATGTTGGTTTGACTTTACTGAGAGATTCAGTCCCACAGTAGCACAGACAGTATGAAGTCACAAATAGCATTCACATTTAAATTTAAACCTGAATTGTCCACATGTGATTTAGACATCTCATGTTGATGGCATGGAAGGTATTGTTTTTCATATGTTGTTTTATTGTTTGGTCTTTGTGGTATTGGTTTTGTTTAGTTTGTTTGTTTGTTTGTTTTCTGAAGAAGTCAGGCTAGAGTATGCATGGCAATGAAAAAACTGCCAACATTGTTACCCATTTCAGAGATGTGCAACAAAGCTTAAAATGGAATGACACAGACAAAAAACCCCTAAATGTCGAAGTGAAAGGTTTTTGCTGTTTTGGTGTTTGCTTCCTGGGTGGTGTGGAAATTTTTGTTTGTTGTTGGTATTTCCCATTTTTTCTTTTTTTGGTCTTTCTTTCTTACTGGTCTCTTAGAGTCTGCCAGTCCTGCAGGTATAGGTCACCCTCTTGCCTTAATGAGATATCAAAATATACCCCTGCAGAAAATCACATAACAGCATTGTAAGACAGTGGTTGCTCTCACTGTGGAGTTTTTGTGGTTTGGGGGATTTTTAAAAAAATAATTTAACTGAGGCCTAGATTCTCAAGTTGGGCAAATTAACCTGACTCCACTAATGGCTGTTCTGGTGATTAGCACTAGAAAAGCAAGCATCTAACCCAGTAACTTACTACCAAAAAAAATGTGTTACACAGTAGAAGAAGAATCTAAAGTTTTTATCAGCTTTTGTTTCTTACTACTTTGTTGAACAATAGCTTTCACTATAACTCAATACAATTCAGATTCCTTGCTTATGATAGTTTAAAAGCTATTATTTATTACACTCAAGAACTTGCGTGAAAAAAATTGTTTCAATTCAGTCACTTAACTTCAGGATCCTGAGATCACTTGGGTGTTCCTAATCTTGTTATGAAAAAAGCCAAAACTCTGCAGAAGGAAGAAAATTGATCATTTAAATTTACATGCAACAGTGTTTTACATTTTTTAAAAAGTCCTTAAAGCATGCTTTGTGTGGCCAGCCCTATTTATTACAGAGTGAATAATATTTTTCAAGAATGATTCATCTGGCTTATTTTAGAGGCTGCCTTGAATTCTGGTCATTTCTATAGATACTGCAATTCATAGTCATTAGTAAGCTAGTGGTTTGATCTAACCCCAGCTACCTGTTGCTGGCTGTGAATGGAAGAAATTATTTTTAGTGTGAAACCACAATATGAATATTTTCCACTCTGAAAGTATAAAAAACCCTTTAAGTAAAAATTTTACTCTTTCGCTGTGATGTGCTGTGGCTCTTATGTCAGACATACTGGGTTCTTCTTACAGCAAATCCTTTAAAATGCCTGATTCTGTATTGAAGTTGACAAGAATTTCCTCCACTTAACCCCTTCGNGAAAATAAAAAAAAAAAAAAAAAAAAAAAAAAAAAGAAGGGAAAATCTGGGCCCTTCAGTGCTCAGGAAGGAGTTTTTCTGGGCAGGCTCCAGTAGTTGTGATAAGTGAGAGAGCCAGCATTTCTAGAAAGCTGTGACTTTATGACCACACAACCACTACAGCTTCCCTGCTGATATGGCAGCCTGCATTTTGGCAAGATGTGGGGGTTTTTTGTTTGTTGGTCTGGGCTGTTTGGGGATAGTTCTGCTGTTTCTGCAAGATTCAGAGGTAGAAAAACTCTGTAATTTAGGGAAGTAGCAGCTCTGCTTAGTAACAATCAATGGACTGATCATGGTAGAAAGCCATCTACAGGCCTTAAGCTTGTGAATCCTGTGGTTAATTACTGAGAATTTCACACTTTACAGAAGCTCTTGGCTAGTCTCCTGAGTTAAGTAAGGTGACATGAATGGTTGTATCTGGAGTTATGAAAACTATTTTTCTAATAGTTAATATAACTATTAAAATTGGGTGGACTAACTCACCCACCATGGACTAAATTGAGAAAGAAGAATCTGAGACCCTAATGCCATTGTTCGATACACAAACTTCTCATTTTTTCTATAAAAGATTTGAATTGCATTAAAGATAAGGTGAAGAAACAATGCTCAATATCTAGCTGACTTTATACTTACATTTGGTTTACAATTTTACAACCAAGCTTGATCTATAACACAATTAAAAGCAAGGAGATAAAATGGAAAACAAGAATATAACACAGTTTAAAAAACAGCAGAATTTCTAGCTCCTACCCAAAGCTTATTTCACTTTAAGGACAAGGACTGGCTCCTAAGCCTTGACTGAGAGCCTGGTTTCCACAGAGTATCAAGACTTTCAGATAATTGATGGGCTTTGGTCAGTGTTCACCAGCATGCTTTCACCATTCCAGTCAGAGAGGCTGCTAACCTACCCTGCTTCAGGTTGTCGCCACATTTCCACAGTTTTAAAAAGATTTTAAAATAATTTGTGGATTTATTTGATTGAATATGAGTTCTTCCTTCATTTCTGATGCCTCAGAAGTTCACATTTTGTCTCTGTTCTTAACAGACTAGAAGAAAGAAGTAGTAGATAGTTTAGTTCTGTTAGCTTAATTAATCTTAGGTGAAGAAGTTTGTTGCCTTTGTGTCCATAATAGTAAGGAACAAAAAAAAGTGTATGTATTTTACCAGCTGCTTACTCACACATGAACATTAGCATAAGGTAAAATGTTCATGGGGTCAAAGCTGCTGGAATTTCAGTGCATGTGGTTTGGTCATTCATGATACCAAGAAAATGTTTACCATCTCTACTAATACATGTAAAAGTCATGCTTTTGGACTGTGATTTTACCATCTGATGAGTAGAAAATGTTTGTTTAAAAAAAACATAAACAAATTAGTACCATTCCCCAACAAATTTTCTTCTAGAAGATAAGACCTGAGCTTCCAGTTAGCACTTTTGAAGGTGTTGTTATCTTGAATTCCACATCTGTGCCTTAAAAGGAAAAAATTGTGATTTCCAAGGCAACATGTTGCAATCCAAGTGTTTATTCTCTTCCTGAGCAGCTACAAGGAATTTTTCTAGGTACTCAACACTTCATTGCCCAGGCAGGATCTGTTAGAGACAGGGAAACCTTTTCAGGAGAACCTCCCTCCTGGCTGCAGAGAGGAAGAAGTAGAAGCAACACACCTCACTGCATATCCTAGAGGATGTGATGCATAAACATTGCCATGGTAAGCAATGTAACCTTATCACAGGATTGTAAATATTTTTTGTGATTAGATTTTTTTAATTTTTACTTAGTGAAATTGTGTAAGAGCCATCTCTGCTTTGAGATCCTTGTTGCCCTTCACAGAAGGGAATCTTGGCCATGGTTAAACCTGGATTCAGCTTCACCCAACTTATAGGGACTATAATAACAGGTTATTTTAGAGATTATACATTTGCAAAGACTATAATAGACTAATATTCTCTGGTTTCCTGCTAGCTAAAGACAAGAAAGGGGAGTCTATCCAGGAAGGGAAGAGCCTACTGATACGTTTATTTAGGAATCTCTTAGGAGACTTTAGAGAAATGCGTAATGCATGGACAAACAAAACATGACACTATTTACAACTAGACACAGTCCCATCAACATCCATTATGATAACCAGCTTCAAGAGCCCAACTGCAATCTACTTCTGGACTGGCTTAACCTTCTTTGTTTTTGTAAATATAATGTAAAAAAGTTGGACATGCACTTTGTGTGTATCTGTGAAATGTTTGCTTTATAGACTTGAATACTTGAAGAGAACTTAAAACGAATTTTGAACAGGGAAGGGAGGCACATATACTGTCTATTATCCCAGTACACAACAGTGGTGGATGTGGGAGGGATAGGAAGGGAATGGATTCCAGACAGTAGCCACATCTGCATGTTTTCCCTGAGTAGCATCTCTGTTGTCACCAGCAGAAACTGCACACTGTGCTCTATAAACCACTTTTCTGAGGCCATAGGAAGTCTGCATGTTCTTAAGACGTTTTGGAGACACAGTAATTCATGCCAAGTCTGAATTGTTTTGTTTTTTTTCTTAATTGGATATACAGTGACTGTATATGTAATCACAGTGACTGCCTGTGTGTCACTCAGATACAGTTTACTATGGCCTATCAAGGCTCAGATTTTTGTCCATCTTTGTCCATCATCTCCACCTGGATCCTGCTGGAAGACTTGTATAAAAGTAATGAAAAACAACTCATAGAGTTGTGCTGGATCTATTTTTTTTTGAGTGTATATTGACGTAGCTGCTTGTGGGCAAAGACCAAAATTCTTCTGCTAAATATATTGTTAAAGTATTTAACTGCAGTGGTCTTAGGGAAGATTTTTCACTAAAATTCAGCTTTTCAAACAATTAGGTCAAAGAGACACTGCAACCAATGTTCCACAAAAAGCCCCAAAACATGAACACAGCTGTTTAGCTAGAGCTTATGGATGGCTCTACAAGATTAGCAAGTGAACTAGGGTGAGAGCAAACATTCATCCCTGGGACATCCAGAAAAGATATAAACTCTGATATATCAAAATTTAAGGAATAGTGAATTACTTTTTTGCAGCTTTGCTGAATGGAAAGAGCCCACATCCTGTTGGTCCCAGTTGTGTTATAAAAACCTGTTTAGTGGGGTAATATTGTTGAAACATAGAAGCAAAATATGGGAAAATATTTTAGCACAGACATAGTGATTTAAAGAGTAAACTTCTACACATTAGCTTCCCTGGGCAGAAAAGTGGTAATGTGATATGAGACAAAGTTAATGTGCAGACATAGTAGAAGAGAAAATTATTGTTTCTTAAGGTCTAGTTTTGTTCAGGTCAGAATCACATCTACAGAATACTGAGATCTGAGATGGGCTTGGATTTGCTCACCCAGCCTGTCTTAAAACTGGCCTTACACAGCTTGTCTCTAGGACTGACTCAAGTCTAAACTTAAGCCCTTTCAGCAGTAGTATTTTAATGAGTCAATACATACTCCATAGAGGTATCAGGTCATTGGCTGAACAAAAACTAAAACTATTATACTCCAAGCTTTTGCTTCCCACATCTCAATTAGAAAATAATTCTTCATTTTAGATGAACAACTGGTGTAGGTACACATGAAGAGTACAAGCTGTATGGCCTATTTAATGTAATTTTTATTCATGTATGTTAAGATGAACCAAATTGATTAAAAAAAGAATGTATGTGACTATCCCAGATGGAGACATCTACACTTTTAAAGACTGATTAATCAGACACTGTACTTCTTTTAACAATAAGATTTTTTTTCTCCACATTCAGAGAGATATAAAATGTCGTATTGAAACTATTTTACTAACTCTTAACTTATACATTATTTGGATATGTAAACCCTGTCTTTTATCTATTTGATATCATATAATTCCATAACCAAGTCTAAGCAACATTTTAAAATTCTAGGGTTTTCTTAAAGCAAAAATGAAAATATTACTATTTCTAAATTCTGTATTAATTTAGAAATAAATTCAGGGCAAGCTTCTGTATTAAATGTGTATATCTGTACATGAAAGAGTTGTCTAAGCTTCCATTGCAGTCCATTGGAGTTCTGCTCAGTTGTTCACACTTGAATGTTTTGTGCCATGTGATATTTGCATGAGTCTGCCATGACCATCACGAGTGGCAGGTGGAGTCCAGGTATTGCACTAGGTACCTGTATACAGGCAACTGAGTAGTCAAGAGGATCAACACAGTCAGAACATCAGTGTACCTTTTAAATCATCTTAAAGCAAATCTCTGTTTTTGACTGGACGAATAGCACTCTAGACTGCTTTAACAGGATTTACGAGGTCTGCACTGACTTAACTTAGGCGTTTACAATTATTGCTTCCTAAATTTAGATGTCTGAATCTTGAACAGAATCTTACCTCTCTTTACTGAATTACTGGATCCTCTTCTTACTTGGTTAACCACTACATAATCATTTCAAGTGACTTCCTGGCACACTAATTCAGAAATAGAATGTGAATTTCTTATTTCATCCATTGTAATGGCATTGCCATTTTTTAAACTGTTACAAGTATAATCAGTTTATTGTTCTGATGATTATGGCAGTTTTCCATGGTCTTTTATTAATTTATTTAATGTAATATACTAAATATACATGAAAACTGCTCATCCCACTTCTGACAGTTGTATCTCTGGGGCTGAAGAGTACTGTTATTACCAAAAATAACTCCCTGATCACAGCTTTCATGAAGCATAACACGGCACTTCAGTAGAAAGTTGTTTTATGGCTTGTAAAGTACACTGCCCAATAACAGTGTCAGTGAAATTTTTCCAGGATTGTAGAAAAAGGCAGGACTGTACAGTCACCTAAGACAATTTAGTGTAATCTTCTACAGAAAGAGGGACTAAACGTACTGCAACTGTTCCTTGCAGATATTTGCCTAATCTGTTCCTAAACAATCCTAATGAAGGATTTCCTGCTGAATCCCTGTTCTAATATAGTCCCTGTTTTAATATTTTAACTATTATATGCAGAAAAATTGCAATTGCCTGCCTCTGGGGGCTTCTGATTCTTGAAAAAAACAACCAACCAACCAAAAAGTCTTTCAATTAGCTGTGCATACATTTTATGGTGATTACACCCAGAACATCTTGTGGAAGTGCTTATGTCTACATTGACTGTAGTGGAACACCATGACCTTGTCTCGCTGAAAAAAGGTAAGCCCAGCCACCTTTGGTTAGACAAAAGATTCATATTGCCTTTTACTCTACTCCTTACAGAACTAGGAAATATATATGTAAAACCGTGCTAGCTGCTGCAAATGCTGCCCCAGGAGATCTCTTCCATTACTGAGCAACTTTCAACCAGAATCTTCCTGCATCCAATGTAGTGTTTTAATGGCCTTTAATGACCTATCTGTTAATTTCTAAAGTCTACACTCTATCCATTCTAAAATTATTGTCTACAATATCCTTCAGCAAGGAGTTCCACCATTAGACTATAAACCTAGCTTTTAACTAGCCAAAGAAGGTAAGATTAATTTCTCCCTAAACACTTGCAAACTGATTGTTATTGATGTATTTTGGTATCTTTATGAGGACTGAAGTTACACTGACTGATCTATACTTTGATCTATAATTCCTTGATTGTGTTGCTGCACTTAACTTGTACTATGAACCCCTCAGCAGGGGTTATTAGCTCAGGTGCAGCACAAAGTGAATTCATCTAACTGAGTACATATGTTTTTAGAGTCTCCGCACCAAGCTTCACTGTTTTCTGTAGACATTTGTTGTGCTGCTGTTGCTGCTAATGCTTTTGCCAAGCTGTGGAAAATAAATATTACCAGATTAGTTTTCTTGTCTTTGCAGTTCAAATTCCTGGAAGAATTTTCACAAATTATGAAGAATACTAGAATCACAATGGTATTGCCATGTAGGCAAGTTATGAGTACCAGCAGAGTTATGCTTTTAGTTGCTTTTCATGGGGATGGAGACCTACCTCAGTACTGGGGCATAATAAATTTATTTTTTTTATCAGTGTGTGGTGAAATGTTCATCTTTTTGTATCTTACTCAGTTTCACATGTTTGTAGTTTTGTTTTGCACCTGTGTGGTACTGACGCTTCCTGTGGTCTCTTGCAATGTGTTAGAGTTTTCCATTTTCCTTTGTCAGTTATTATGATCAGTGTTACAGCAACAGCCCTCCCAAATCCAGAAAGATTAGAATTGTATCCTGCTCAGGGAGAACAGATAGGGCAGCTATTAAATATGATGGCAAACATAAACACAAGATGTTCTTAGTGGTACAAAATACAGATGAGGTTAGATGCATTGGTGGAATCTTGCTGGTCAGACCATATTTATAACTCCTTCACACAGCAGCAAAAAGCAAGGAGGATAAACCAGTTTATCTGGTCTATTGATTTCTTGCTGCTCTGAATCCTGATATTTTGATTTTTTTGGCTTGAATCTTTATGCTGCAAAAAGGGTGAAACTGATGCTTAGGGCCATCTCCCTAAGGGCAATATATGGATCAGGTATGCAGGTTGCTGGCAGAGGATTTTCTAAGGTAAGTCTGCAAAACATGCAGCTACAGGTCTCCATTTAGTAAGGGTTTCAAACCCACCGCTCTCATTTTACATGTTAAATGTGGCCTAGAGGAACATCCACCCACACTGAATGGAAAAGCCAAATTTCCTTCCAGATCCAAAAACTTTATAGACATCTGCCAAGTGACATTTCTAATTCTTCCCTTAAAAAATGGAAAACTAAACAGAAGCATCACCCTTCCAATAATTCCATTCCAAATTCCTCCTGATTTATTCAAGATCTGCTGCGCTTTGGTGAGTCTGTTAAATAGTACCCAATTTTGTTCTCCTTATGGGGCTTACCTCAGAATATATTTTATATGGATGTTCCTTCAGAGACCTTTAACAATGGTCTAGAAATCATAAAGATACAAAGTTTGACTTCTGATGCATGTATTCAGTTCCTATTGACTTCAGTGGGGAATTTCAAGCTGGAAGAGACCAGTGTTGGAAACATTTATTTAGGCACGCTGAGGAAAATGAGTAGTTCTGAACAAATGTTAGTGTTTCCACCAACTACAGCAAAATTTAAGCACCTTAGTTCAATTTATTTATTTTTTTAATTCAAGAAAGAGACGAACCACTCAAATGCATTTAAGAAATCAAACAAAGGGTGAAATGAAGAAAGCTACAAAAACTTTTTGTGGGTTTGCATTTTTTTAAAGATGAATTAATCAGAACCTCTCACAATAGATGTATCATTTTTAAGATTTAAATAAAGGATAAGGCTTTAACTAATTTTTTACTGCTGTGAGATTGTTGAAAAGCATCCAAATTCATATGACCATAAAGAAAATAGGTTTTATATTATAAGGATGTTGAAAGGACTCTTTTTAGCTGTCACTGTTGTGCCTCTATTTATTCTGGAAGGTTTTTGCAACATGACTCTTGGACAAGCACAAGAAGAACCAAGATCCTCTGGCTATACCCTGACCTGGTCAAACAGAGCCAGCTCCTGTCCAAAATCAAGTAATTGCACTTGGGTTGCTCAATCCTGCTTATACCACAAAAACACAAGTGCCATGTGAATGTTTCTGTATATGACTTTGGATCAGAGCTGGCTCATGTCTGACCATTCAGAAGAACAGACCAACAAGCTTGCATCTGTCTGTACCTGTCCCTGTAGACATACCCTAAAGCTGCTAAATAGCTGATTTATTTTTTTTTATGTCATAGTAAACAATGAATATGGAATGTAAAGCAATCACCATGGAACTAAAAAATCCCCAACAAAGAGAACAGGCAAAACAATGCAAATAAAATATTTTCCTCCTACACCCATAAACTGTCATGCAAGTGCAATAGCTGGAATTGACGTAAGCTCTTTTTGAAAAGCTAATTTAGTAGTGTGCAGTCCCCTTTTATTTTGTTCATTATCCTCCTATTTTAATATGTTTATTCTTGTTTTCAGAAGAACTTGAATTTTGATATTTCCAAAATGTGAGCAGGAAATACTGGATTTTGGTATAGGAAGTACTAGAGAGCCTGTGAAATTTTCAATTTTCTTTCATAAAATTAATGGTCCTGGTAAACTTTGGATAAGAGTCGATACTTTGAAGTGTTGCATGTATGTGTCTGCTGGCAAAATTTTCCCAAAGTATATTTATTCTTAAATTCAGTAATGTAGCAAAGTTAAAAAGGCCATTATAGTGTGTGAAAAACCATTTATTTCTGCAGTGCTAAAAAAGAACACGTCAGGTAAAACCAGAACATATATGTATAATTCTCAGCAGCCATTTAGAGGGGTGCTGTCTAATATTATTCATTTATCTTTGTCATAAATATTTGAGAGTTCATAATTTTTTTTTTTTACTTTTGCAGGTTAGTTAATCCTTTGCCATTTTTAAAAGCCATCTTTTCCAGATTGTACTGGTAACATTGCTGTTTAAGTACTGATGCAGTCCTGTGCCAAATATTGAAGTCCCTAGTCTGTGAATCCGTCCTACATGGCCTGGTTCAGGCTGTTGTAGTGCTGGTTCATCTTCGGTTTTGTGGACAAATATGGAAGACTGATAACTACATTTTGTTTGGAAATATTATAGAAGTAATAAAGGGGAGAGGGATATATGGAACTCTTCCAAAGGTCTTTCTCAGGTTTTCCAAAGGCTCTAGTAACTTGAGATATAAGAGAAAATATGGACCAAAGCTTTTGCACCTAACTTGGGTCCCTATGCAAACTCCACATTCAGATGTATCAGAGGACTGATTTAAAGAGCTGTTTGTCCTCCATGAGACCAAAGAGCCATTCCATTTTACACTGATAGCAGGATACCATATCCATAAATAGTACCTTTTAAATAAGTCTTTTAAGGCCCTAACTCTCACCTTGATTTGAGCATAGGTTTATGCTATAAAACGGAATATTCTTCTAGCAGGGGACAAACAGGTGACATTCAGGTCCAGTGATGTGGCTGAATCTGAGAAGATAAGACTATTTCCCAAAGGCTTTGTATAAATGAAGGACCAATAACCCTAAACATAGCAGCACTTCACACCTAAAATTTTTCCTATTTTGGTAAGAAACAGTAATGTGTCCCCCAAAGTAGAAAAGAACACAAAGTAGCTATAGAGCTTCATGAGTGGATATAAATTTAGAAGATCTGATGAGCCATCTCAAAGTTTTCTCCAGCTGCTTTGATGACATCATTGGTTTCACTATCTACAGCAGCACCATTGTCACATTAAACAATGACAGTTCTAAAACTATCTTCTCTGCTTTCCTCTATGCTGTAGAAAGAAAAAAAAAATCTTCTTGTCATCATATTTTTTCTTTTTTTTCTTTACTTTTTATTTTTTCCTCCCACATAATTCCCTCTTGTCCTTCAGGTCTTAATTGCAATTCATTATTATTTTTGTGAAGAGCAGCCTCATGAAGGCAAAGAGTTAAAGACGTCACTTTAAATGACAAAAGCTGAACACTTTACCCCACTTTCAGTCTCTCATCTATTCATCCTTTTCATTGTGAACTTCGCTATTTCAGCTTTCTAAGCTCTTCAACTACCTGCCCCTAATTTGTATTCCTGGGAAGAGGCCTAGGCTGGTTATTTTGCATTTGTGTGCTAATGGTGATGAGTTTGCTTCTAAGAGGAGAACAGGGAGGGGAGGGCAGGAACCTCCAAAAGGGTTTAAGTGGGAGTCCGGGTGAAGGTGCAGGAAGGGTTGTTTGGGGGAGAGTCATGCTGAATTTTAACCCTGAATGCTTTCTTATACAATTTAACACAAAGCCCTCCTGATTATATGGAAAATGACACCCTGTGAAAACTTGCCTGTTCATATACACCTTTTAAGCAAATAGCTTAGTTAAGTGCCTGGAAAGCCTGGGAGACAGTTGGGTTATCTTTTTATTATTACATTAAAACACGACATACATTTTTCAAAGCTTTTTTTTTTTGTGAATCTGAAAATTATATAACTTATTTAAAGTATGTAGAGCATTCCGAAATGCATTCATTAGGGGAAACAGCCTGTATGTGTAAATGATAACTGGAACCCAGCTCTGCTTTGTTTGATAAAGCCATTTACTTTCACAGGGTTAATTTTGCCTATGTGCTTAGATGCCATGTGAGATAAAATACCTTTCATTAGATTAAATAGGCAAACAGAGGCTTTTTGACTTATTGACTAGTATTTCAAAGCTGAGCATTTCTTATGCTAATCATTTTTATAACTAATTTAACAGGCGTAAAAGAATGTCATTATGAATAATTAGAGATGTTAGTAATTTAGTTTCTAATTAACCAGGGATGTGGCAGACCATTACAGATGGGAATACTCATTAGCTGTGAGAGGCATGGGTGTTGTACTGCTTATTTTAGATTCTGCCTACATTTAAAGATGGTTTGCTTGTTTGCACTTTTTAATATGGAGCCCTTTCCTTTCATGCTGTTAGGCATCTCAGCTTGTTGCACTTTGTCGCAAGGTAAACCAGGCAACTGCACAAAGCACCTGATGCAACAAAGTGTGTAGGCAGTCATTTTCCATTTCATGAATTATTGGATGACAGTAGTTCTCACCCCAACTCCACACCCAAGAGGTGAATTTGCAGAAGGGTCATTTTTCTTCTCAGGTGTAAGTTGCTTGTAATATAATTAAGAACATAAATATGAGATCTTCAGATCTGTTCCCACGATTCATTATGCAAACAAAAATGAAGTGAAACCTATCCACTAAGGTGTCACTACTCACTAAGCTTATGACATTATGGACTGCAGTCTATATGTCATTCATTCGCTCTGCAAAGGCTTCCACTAATAACTGCACAGCAGTCTCTGGGGTGTGAAAAAGGCTGCTTCTTTAGACTCTTACATCCCCTGAGTGAACTTCCATACACCAGTGTTCTTACTAACTTTTGCTTTCTTTAGCTACAATTTTCAAAGTTATTATTTATTCTAAATGTTCAGATTCTGTTTCAATAAGACCCAATCAAAATACCACCATTTAAAGAAATACTTTCTTCCCTTCCATTTGGGAAAAAAAGTAAATTACAGTTTCTCAGATACTGGAAATCCTTTGGAATCAGTACAGTCAGCTTGTTTAGAAGAGACAATATTGTTTACAGTAACCATGAGTAATTTTGCAATATTAGCGTATTAGCAATGTGGACAGGCCATTAAGCTCTCAGAAGAGCAGTCTGCCTGATGATTTATTAGTCTATGGAAAGCAAGACTGTGACAATTTCATGAGCTATGGCATCAAATAAACCTGAAGAAGATGAGCTTCCTCCAAGTTCTGACATTGAAGTTATACAGAAATGTGCACCAGAATAATGGCAGTCTTTGTCTATAGAACAAAGTCACACAGTTTTTCAAGAGTGACCCAGTTAAACTGCTGTAAGCTCTGTTTAGCCTGAATATGCGTAACAGACCTCCACCTGCCATTTAATATAGTTTAACCAGATTAGTTTAAACTGTCCGTTTAGTTAGCCAGGGCAACTTTCTCCTGTAGGGAGAAACAGAAGTGGTTTCAAGTGAGATCAGTCATTGCCTGTGATTCCCCTCACTTGGGAATAAGTGTGTCCCATTTCAATTCCTGGGTTAGAGACTGCGCCAAAACTAGCAGAAGGTGTAAATGAAAATGAATTGCTATTTCAATTCAAGTTTTCACGTAGGGAAAGAAGATGGAGATTCCTGATATGCTTATTAACCTACTTATGTATGTAGCATTGCCAGTTAAACTTTGCCTAAGATACAATTCAACATACTTAGTCAGATTAGAAAATATTTTTTCTTTTCATAGCAGAGATTAGAGCACTAACCACAGGTATGGAAAATCAGTGTTCAGTGCCTGCTCTACTATAGATATCATAATACAAATGACCTTGGGCAAGTCACTTAGCATATATTTGCACTGCAATCAGACAACCTAACCTTAAAGTTCAGCATTCCTGAACTTTTTAACAGCACCAGCAGACCACTGTCAACCCCCACTGTTTTCAAAGGCCACTGTGGCCCCCTATAAAAATTTTAATCAAAAGCACCATTGTGACAACTTTGTTTTATATGGTTCAGCAAACCACTTACTATAAATCGGGAACTGCAGATGCGAATCACTCCAGTGGCATGGCTTCCATGTGAGTTAAGTGCCAAAGCTTCCAGGCAGATTTGTGCACCCTAAGCTGCTTTGTCTATGCTTCCCCAAGTGCTTGAACTAATCTGGCTACCACTAGCTGTCCCACACCTGTCCTCACTGCTGCCACAATTCCCAACCACAGTGGTAGGCTGTGTATCAGCTCCTCACCTGTGAAAGTACTTGTCTACCTCACAGGTGCAATTTGAACATAAACGTATCAAAAGACTGTGAGGAATGCAGACACCATAAGGTTAATTACAGTATTTAATATATAGTCTAAAATACACTGAATACTTATCTTCTCAACTTTCGCTAGGACATGGTGGGAAGTCTTAATGGGTACAGCTAGAGGAATGAGCAAACTACTAAAATAAAGGTGGGAGGTTATATAACTGTCAAAATTTATCTCAGTTCTGTTGGTTTAACCAATGTCTGACTCATCTGACCTCTCTCCAGCCTGACTACAGTGGAGATTGAAAAAAAAAAAAGGGCACCAGACCATTTTTAAAGAATAGAAGGTGCTAAAAAGAAGGGTGTTGCATTATAATGAGCAGATGATGACCAACAGCCACTTTGCCAGATGCCAAAATCCAATTGTTTGTTTATTTTAAATGATGTAACTTAATATGTAGAATCTTCAAACTTGAGACTGATATCTCCTTACATGATAGACGACTCTGGATGAAGCAAGTAGGGAAGGTGCCTGACTGTCACTTCCAGAGGATATCAAATAAGAAACAGAAAGAGAAAAATCTTTCAACTGCAGTAATCTAGCCTTCACTGTGCAATGACTGAAAAATATGTTTTGTCATTTACAGATTATTGCTTAATAGAAAGTTGTCTGAGCTAGTATCCTAAGATTAGGTGATGACATATTTTAATGTCACTTATCATAATAATGTAAGCAGTATATGTGTCTTAATAAAGATCCTCTGTGCAGGGATTTTTTTTTTTTCTCCTCTGGGTTATAAGCTGTGTTCTGATGCATAAAAATTAATAATTTGGTTATAACTGTACCACCACAAGTTTATTGTAAACTGAAGCCACAATTGCAACCTCAGATGCCACAAAAAGCTCTCTATAAAAATACCTAAATGGTTCTTTCCTCAGCTGCAATAACATACCATTTTATATTACCAGATGTTAAAACTCTATAGATTATCTGACAGCAAATAATATATCAAAGGCAGTTCAAAAGAAAAGTAAAAATCATTTTCATATTTTTATTCATGCCTGCAGATGGGTTAAGATAATCTGTCATAGTTCAGGAGTAGAAAATAAGAGGCTTGATGTAACTTGGCTCAGTGGTCTGTTTCAAATATGGTTCAGACACAATGGGAAAAAAACCCAGGTCTTTGCTTGAGAAAACAGATGCAGCAGGCAAGTGCAAAATCTTTCTTTGCTCATTTCAAAGACAAAAAGCAAAAATCTAGCTTTTTAGGAGATAGAAAGAAAGGGAGATATCACTCCAAAGACTCCGTGTAAGCTTTTCTTTTTTGAGATATTTTCTATTCTACTCCTTCCTCTTCCCACACACGCTGAATCAACAAACCCAGATGTTCACAAGAATGCATCTCTTGGTACAGCCAAGTCCTATGCTGTACATGTACAACCAGAAGAGATGCCTTGCTGCAGATGCACAGGAGTCCCACAGGATCAATTGCTGTGCTGCAAAGTGATGTGCATCTGTGCTGCAGAGACAGCAGGGAAACCGTGTGTGCTTTTCATTTCTGCATGGGGAAAGCTTCATGGACTGAAGCCCTGGAGATCTAGAAATTCAGTGCTTACAAAAAATGTGACTTCTGACTGGCAGCTCTGGGCATGTGCATCCTGGGTCCTTGCCTTTTAGTGACACGATGTTCCTTCTTAGTCTGGCAAAGTGCTGAGCTAAGGAGTAGGATTTGGAAGACAAGAAAGAGCCCGATACTAATAAAATCTGGAATCCATAATTATTCTTTCACCTTCTTATTTATTGAATTTATAGGGAATGATGTTTTAATTTATACCCAATCTAGCATAGTCTTGGTCATCTGTTTATCTGCTTTTTTCAGATACTTTCCTTCACTGACACCTATTTGACTTTCAGTCAGCCTGTGATTTACATGTGTGATTACTTGAACCTGAAGAAAGCAGCAGGATTGTTTTGCACACAGCAACTTTTGTGTCACCTTTTCCTAGTTTAGTTATGGCTGAATACCTCATAGCACCCTTCAACCTGCTTGTATGGAGGGATTTAGAACAGAAAAGTCAGTAGGAGCACTTCAAAAAAACCCCACAAAATAAGTGACAAGGTCAAGGGTGGGATGCAGAACCAAACTGCCCGGTGCCTGACATGAAAAAAACCCAAAATAATAAGGCAGTCCTTTTCCATAAACAATAACCTGGATGTTTACTGTGCCTGGCCGCACACCCTCAAGTGTCGCCCTCGCCGCCCCCTCCCCTGGCCGGATGGCTCCACAGCTCAGTGCCTTGGCTTAGGTGCAGTTGGAAATGTCCGAGAATGGCTCTTTGTTGATTTTCGCCTGTGCAAGAGAGCCTGGTGTTGCTGCGAAGCGAAGTGCTATTGAATTTGCTCACTCAGGCAGAACACTCGACAGGAAGGAAGGAAGCAGCCATTCTTTCTGGTCCTATTGTCTGGCCACCAGGCTTAGGCAATCAAACAGCCCTGTGGCCCGGCTGTCGGCTCCTGCTCAGGCCTCTTCTGGTGGGCTCAGGGTGGGGAGGTGGCGGGGGGAAGCGGGAGGCTGCCTTCTAATGGCGTTTACTCTGTTTTCCCTACACTACAACTACATCTTTTCGTGGCTCAGGGCCTCAGGTAGCCGTTTTCCAGCCCTCAACATTTTGGCAGGGGAAAAAGATTAGGGAAGGGAGGGGTGAGAGAATCCCCAAGTAGGACTGAGCTGCTCAAAACTGCTTCTGGACTGTCATCAGAGGAAGAGTGTATTAGAAAAAAAGAGAAAAAAAAATAAAGTGCAGGAGTAAACCGCAGGAGCTGCTGAAGAGTCCTTCCAGGGCTAGGAAGTATTTCTGTCATCCTTAGAAAGCACTATTCAAAGCTGTGGGCTATTTAATGACACATCGTTCCAGGGTAATGAAGGGTGAGGTGGAAAAGGGTGTAGGACAGGCAGAGCAAACCTGTCTTTTGAAACAGGTTCATTTAAAAAGGTTGCAAATACAATGTGCATTTCTGATTCCTCAGTCCTTAGCTCAGTTAGCTCCCTTTTCCCCCTAGAGAAAAGAGGAGGGTGTAAAACAGAGCCGAAGGGACTGGTTTTGCAAGGCAGGGTGCTGTGAGCCTGGCCCCTGCTTGTAGTAAAGCCATGGGGTCAGGGCAAGTTCACCTCCTGAGGATTTGAGGATTCGTGACAGAGGGAATGCAAAAGGGATAACCAGTATAAGAGCATCCAGAGCAAAAATCTGCCTGCCATTGAATTTTACCTGCTGTATAACATCCCTGTATTTCCAGTCTAAAATCAGGTTGCAACCATAAAGTTGCTATGTGGATTTTGCTATGCCATTGCTCTTATTCTTGCTAAGATTTGTTGATAGGATAACCCCCATCATGGTTTGGTGGCTGGATTTGCTGTGTGTGCTAGCTGCATACTTTTTGTTTCATCATGGTGGGCTTTCCTCAGACAATATGATCCAGTGGCAGATCAGGTAATAGGTGTGTCAGTGATGTCATTCTTGATGTCATGTGATAGATTATGCACTGGGAAATCTGAGATGTATGGTGAGATGGTAGACTCTGGTGAATGCAGAGGCTTTTTAGTATTCACTCAATGCTGCCCTTTGGCACAGCATCATGCTGAGGCACTTCAAGTAGCACCTTCAAAGATAGAAGGATTTTCTTATACCCAAGAAAGCCTACAGGCTGCAGTTGTGATTCGTTATCTTCAGCAGAAAGATGTGTTGTATTTTGGAACTTTGGCCTTGAAGTTTACAAAGCTTCCCAACTTTATCTTAATAAAACCTTTGCTCTGCTTGCTCACACCTACCGTTGAATGAATCTGGAATAATTTTTATGAGATAATGGAGTTATTCCAGGTTTACCAGGGCAATAGGCATAAATCAGAGTGAATTATACATTTTTTTTTTCTTTTTAACGGAAACAAGTGGAAATTGCTAGAACAGAGAGACATTTGAAGTGAAGCAGAACCCTTGGGTTTGGATTTTATTACAAACTTGAAACTCTGGCCAGTTTTGGTGGGATTTGTAAATGCTTTCAACAAACATGGGCTGAATTTCAAGTGAGGCTGGGCTCCATTGTGAGGGAATCTGGGCCAAGGTATGGTTTTGAGTGGAAAGCATATGAAACTCAGTGCATTTTCCTGATTTAGAGTCTTGCTTTGAAGTACTTGGTCCATTCAAACCTAAAACTCAAAGCAAAACCCACATGGTGTGAGTGCACTGGAGCCAAAACTATAATAAAAAATTCTCTTGAAACTCCATGATTCAAAGCTAGCACAGCTCCAAATACTCCTTAAAAGCTGTTACCGAGGTTGTTATTTTGTGTATATACTTTACTTCAGAAATTTTAAATAACCTGAAATCTTTACTAATTTCTGGATTCTTGAAAAATTGTATTAACATCGTACTCTTAGGGCCATAGTGGGGTAGGAAGCTTCAAGATTATTACTTTTGTTAATACATTATCTATGAATGTATAAATAATTTCTTTAAAAAAAAAAATCTTGCCCTAAGTAAGATACTTCATTAGTTACCCTATCTATGCCTATGGAGTCTCTCACTATGCTCAGAACTGTAGTGTCTGAGAGCCTTCCAACAGTGCGTGAAGCAACATGAACAACATCTGTTACATGCTTTTTATTGTCTCAGCCTTTCCCTTGAGATGCAGCATGTGCAATGGAGTGTCATGCTCTGGTAGGGGTTTTTTGTATTGTGATTTGTTTTATGATCAAGAAACCATTTGTTTGAAAATATCTTAAAGGGCAAATGGGTGGAGGGTATTACTGGTAGAAACAGGAGACAAAATTCCCCACGAGGTAGTACTGACTTCTTTTTGTATTTATTTGTGCCATTGACAGACATTGTCACTTTACTGCAACAATCACGTACACAAACTCTGTGCATATATATTCACATAGCTAGACTGAACTGCTTTCAAGCATTTTTGTTCGAACACAGCATAATGCAATTAACTTTACTGCCCAGCATGCCTTTCATAGCAGAAAGTATGCCACAAGTCGACTTCTCTCCCCTTTACAGATACACCAAAATTCCATACAAGCAGCCACCCAGCGACTCGACTGGCTTTTGCATTTTCCAGTTAACTACCCTGAATCATAAAAGTCTGGTAAAGGATCTGAGAAGTGTGTTCCTCCAACTACTTCAACACTTCAGCGGTAAGGCTGAATTTGCATTACATGTGGAGAATCACATGTTGGTGTACATCATTCATAGTCCTATGCAGATCTGTTAGACACTTCTAAAAGTGCTGGTAGTCCCCAGCTGTCTGCCTGTGGAACACCCATAGAGCTAATGGGAGGTCCGGATGTGGCTTGCTGACAGGATTGGGCTCTGTGGCTAAAAGCAGTCAAAATATTTTGTGATATCAGAAATAATTCCAGTACCAAGGGCTTCATATCTTGGACAGCTCTGTAATTAATTCTGGGTTGCTTTGGCTGTGATTCCGATGGTCTGGGCCAAGAAGAAGCAGGGACAGGTCAGTCAGAATGCAGGTCTATTTTTCGCACTTTGCAACTCATCAGAATCAAAGCAATAGGCTCAAATGTCACCTGGAAAAAGGAATTGAATTGTTTCTGAACTGAAAAAGAAAAAGAAAATGACAGTTGTGGGGATGCCATGATCAAAAATAAAGAGAAAGGGCAGCTGTGAAGGAGCAGTAGTAGAAGCAGATGCACATTTGCAGAGTAGTCACTGCTGCTCTTCCATGAACATTGCCATCACCAGTGACCTCTCCCAGGAATATGCACAGGTACATACTCTGTTCTTCCTTCTTCTTGCAAGTGCAGAGTGAAAAAGAAAACAGGCAAAAGTTGTCCAGAGTGGTATCTCCATCCATTCTTCCTCCTGACAAGTCCTGCTAGTACCTGCTGCATATAAAGCAAAATTAATTAGAGTAAGGGTTGGGTTTAAAACTTTTATAGCATCAGTAGGGAATGCTGTACTGTACAGCTGTCATAACAGAATGTCCCAAATAGAAAAGCGACTTACCATTATTTCACTTATCCTTGTACACTGGTGAGGGAGACAACCTTCACTATAAAAAAAAATGTTTCTGAGCTGGGTTAATCTGGGTAAAGCACATCTCTATACCAAAGCTCTGCATAGCACAAGAGGAATGAAGAATACACCATGTTCCTCTGGCCAGGTCCAGATCAACTTGGACTGAAATTCAGCCACCCTAACTGGCATAGCCCATATGTGATTACAGCACTGACAAAGCAATCATATGCTTGCTCCTCTCCCATTCCTTGACCTTGTGATTTACATAGGGCAAGCCCAGGTCATAGCAGAGGAGATGATCTGGCCTGTAAGATTTCTTTGGACTGAGCAGTTTGTGATAATTCAGCATGTTTCAATTTGTTGAGCTTCTCCAGGCTGCACAAGATTTTTAACAGAAGCTCCACGTATCAGATCCTGTGTTGTGTTGTAGAGTTTCCTCAGCACAACTATCTACACCTAGTTTGATAAAAAGCTGGTTTCATTACTGGCTCAATTGCTGGCTTTTTTCTGATTGCTATTCCAATGTGAAGACTTAGTTTACATCTGAGCTACTTGGTCTCCTTTTTGTATTCCTCTTGTTCCCTTCCCCATATGGATTGTAATGAGTTTGTTAGCTGTCATATCCTGGAAATTAAGCTTTCATGCAAGTTTTTTTCAGGACAGGCATGTGTAAAGGGGCCCTTTCTGCCAGACAACAAGCGTTCCTTAATGGCCATAGACATGTTTTTGGCATGCATCCATACATTGACAGTATGATCAAACATATCCCAGCAGACAGTAGAACAGAGATGGTTGTAGGTATAGAGACCTTGGGAGCACAGAGGAAAACATCATCTCTGTTTTCTTCTAGGACCTCCCTCAAGACTGAAGGCCCATAGTAAATGGTGATCTTGATTTCTGTGGTGCTAGCCCAGAGAACTGTCTGGAAAATTCCATACAAAACAAAAAGGCTGCCGAGCTGCCTTACTGACAAATTAACTTATCAGCTGGAGAATTTTGATTTATAATGAAATTGTCTGTTTGTTACTGAGAGTCTCCCATTTAAAATTAATGACCTCATAGCTGACAAATGATGAAGCAGGAAAGGAAGTGCACTGAAGACTGAGCAAAAATCATCAGGTGAAAGAGGTGCTCTGTGATTATGGAATAAAAACTAGTAATTAGGGCTTTAAAAAAAAAAAAAACCCAAACCCCAGAGCTCTGCTTCTCACTGCTGCTAGTGGTGGATGTTTTCTTGGAACAGAAAATGACTTCTCCCCCTCAGGATCTGTGGTACTATAAAAACAGTCCCCTTCAGAACTAACTTCCAAATCTGCTAACATAATACTCCTCCTCTGAAGAATAAGAATGTTGGTTTTACAGTTAATTAAGGGGTTTGGGTTAGGAACTTGAAATATATCCATTAGGGTATGGTTTTCTGGTTAAGGAGTCATAAATACATAGTACACTTTATTAAATAGCTTGAAAAAGACAGTTTAAAATATGATAGCTGCTTTGGTGTGTTAAGCAACAGATAAATAAATGTTCAAAGAAGAAAAGCAATTAATGGGACTAATTTCTTCAGAAAAGTGTATTTTGTTGTTACCTGTGCATTCTTTTTCTTTCTCTTAACTGATCTGAGAATGGAGGGAGGCAAGCTAAAGGTGAAAGCAGAAAGGTAGAGTGAAATAACACAGAGATTTTGGGTTTCAAAACCCAAAAGGGACTATTACTGGGCAGAAATGAAGATAGTACCTACTTCCTGAAGCCTTGTGAGTTGCGAAAAAAACACCATAGCAGATGTCCACACCTGCTATCTGGGACAGTCATTTCAAGAAAAGCACATGAATGGTGGGTCAAAGCATAGTCAGAAATAAGTAGAAAGAAGGAAAGGAATTTGTGAGGGAAAACATAAAAAGAGACACATGCAGGTGCCAAAATCCCAAACCTCCTGTTGTGGCTCTGTCTCCAAAGATGTCTCTCCAGTGTTGCAGGGGTGGAGGTTGGAAAGGAAGAGAGAGAAACAAGGTCCACGCAGGTACCCTTGCATAGTGGACCACTTGTTTGTGAGCAGAATAATCTTTTAGACAGTTCGTAATTTCCAAGACCATTCTTATGCTAATTCCCCAGACTTAGGGTAACCTTAAACTCCTTTCCTCTCTGAATGGAATAATACCTCTATCAAGAGTTAATTTTAAAACGAGAGCAAACAGAAGGACTTTATGTTTGGCAAGCTTGGGGTTAGAATGTTCCCATATACACATACACTTTTAGAAAAGAAGTATCTTAGTATTCAAGATACTTGGTATAGAGAAGCAAAATGCCTTTTTTTTTTTCTCAGGCTTTCATGTTCTGAAGATATGTTTTATGGTTGGGGCATTTTTTCCCACTTTTTTTTTTTTTTTAAGTGTCTTTCATTACAAGTTACCCTTATTCTGGGTCCTTTTTTTTTACTTCCCTTTGGTCAAAGCATTTCTGAATTTCTGCCAAGAAGTTACTATGTAAAGCCTGTTGTACTCAAGAGTTGGATTCCCATTCCTGGAATCATGACTAGCAACCCCAAAATAGAGTGCATTGTTGTTTCATAAGGAAAACAAGAGAGAAAAGAAACTTTAGGAACAAACAGGGAAGGATGAAGCCAAGCAACAGCTACAGACTCTTCAGAAAGCAACTCTTCAACTAGACACTTAGATTAGCTAGTGGTGAATCTAATCCAGATAACAGGAAAAACTGCATTTGAAGTTGGGTCAACTCCTATAAATTAATGATATGCAAAGTTACCTATTTCTGCTTCTTGTCTACTTGTGTTTAGGAACCAGCATCTTTACAAACACTTGAGGGGCAGGACACCTTGGAATGTCCTGTTTCTGCTGCAGAACAATTTTTTTTTACTGAACACAAAATGAAACTTCACTGCAGTTACATTGCAAGTTCATCCTTAGGGAAAAAAAGTAGCCCAATCTGTGCAAGGGGGAAATAAACAGAGTAAATTTTTTTTAATGGTAGTGTAAGCAAATGAGTTAGCAAAAATATTGATGTATAGGCAAAGAAATACTGAGACTTTACAAAAAGATTCCACTCTAATGAAATCTTTCAGGAGACATCCTTTGCTAAAGTAAGCATTTTCAGGAAACACCTTTTGTTAAAGTAAGTGTACTATTGCATTCTTATCCAAAATTTCTGTATGAAGTTATAATCTTGTCAACTTAATATACTTTTCTTTTTTCTTAATTTCATCACACAGAAGCTTAAATTTCATAGCTCCTATAATGGTAACAAATATTAACAACAGAAAGTTAAAAACATGTAGAGCTTGACTGGAGAAAACAGAAGAAACTTCAGGTTGGCAAAGGATGTTACATCTTCTTTGCAAAGGAATGAGATGGAGGGAAGCTAGTTGCAATTCAAAATGTTCTACTAGTATTAAAAATTAAAATGTGTGTATTAAAATGTGTCTTGTGAAGTCTGAGTTTCAATCAGTTAAATAATATGAAAATGAGAGGTGCCTAGAAAGGTGAAAAAAATTTCTGTAAACTGCAGAACTTTATGGTGGTTATAAGATTCTCTCTGATCCTGCTAGGGCTTTTATAATGACAGCAGGAGGGAACTCCTTTCTCCTACCTCCAAAATATTAAATCCTGTCACTTGAATCAAGAGAACTCTTCTTAAGGATGTATGTTTTATGGCACACTGTGGACAGGCCTGTTTCTCTCCATTTAGTAGTTTGTGATGAACTCATTGATTCCCTGTAATATACACAGAAATAAAATCTTATTTTTAGTTTAGTAAAATATGATTTATATTGATTAAGATGCTCATATGAAAAGAGTCATGAGGCAAGACCAGATAAGACAAGACAGTGATTTCAGCCTCTCCTTTCAGTGGGTGTCAGCACTACAATGTTAAGCTTGAGAAACTGTAAAGGTCTGACTATAGAAGCGATAATCCACCCTGGGAAAATTCAGTCCCTTTAAAGTGCATCAAAGTTGTGCATCAAAATGTAAATATTAGTCAGTATTTTTTTGCAAGCATCAACCTGCAGCATTTAAAAAATATCTATATACATATATATGTGCAATATAAAATAATTAGAATCCAGTCACAAAGCATGTTGGAATTCCCAGGCTAAAAATACAGGGTGACATCCTGACTGTCAAATGGGACTCTTGATTTGACTCTATTTAGGTAGCCAGTGAAGTAGTTACACAAAAGTTAGTACGTACTTCGTAAGGACATGGTAAGCAGAAAGGAATGGGTGGCTCTGAGTGCCTGTGAAAGATTTTACCTGATGAGGCTTAGTTATCTAGTTTGAGAACTTCATGTAGGGGCAGGCACGTTTTCAGTCGGGGTATCTTCAAATATGCTACATAGCTACTTTGGCACTTACCTTTTGGAATATACTGTCTGCTTCAGCACACATCTATCAGTTGCATGCTTGCATTAGACAAACTGAAACCTTTCCTGAACAATCTGAAACACAAGTTTTCAAAATGACATCATAAAGATTTTTTATTAATCCTGCTAAAAGTGTAATGAGGCCAGAAATAATTTGTTTTTCTTTTTCTCTTCTAAGTGGTGAGCAAAAGGCAGGTAAAAGACTTAAATATAAATTCGGTTTCTGGCCATACAAAACTGAATCCACATCTAACACAGAAAGCTTTACCAAATGGACATGCACAAAGTATTCCCACAAAAAATATCCTTCTGAAGTTGTCTGGCCAAAACACAATATAAGATGGTATCACTGAAATCAGATTGCATTCTCAAGACAAATGAATATAAAGCACATCTGTGTCTCTAGATAAACTTGTATGTTTGCATTTAAAAATGTGACTGTGTCAGTTTCTGTAATTAGATCCTTTAGCATCTGTTACTGATCATTCCTGCACTTCTTTAGTTTACACTTGTGAATCAAGTAAAATGCAGAATGTTACCATACAGAAGAACAATGCTAAAGAAAACATCCATTGTGTCCAGAATTACAGGGCCAGACAGACATTCATGCTTATCAATCTGATTTACTTTTGGCCCATAACATAAAAATCTCTGTAGAAAAGTAGTGTTTGGGCATTCGGTACCACACAATCACAAGGAGAGCATGTTCAGGTAATTGGGATAGCTGGTTAAAACTAGGCTTGGTGAAAGAGTTCATAGACAGACACTCCCTGTTTTATAACAAACTTGGACTGCCATCTTTTTTCTTAGGAATGACAGCATGCTATGAGAATGTGGAAATTAATATAACACAATTCAGAGAGAGAGAATTCTCTCCTCCCAAGCAATGTATTTTCTTTATTAAATATAGAGCACAGGCATAATTGTTACACTATGCAGTGCCTTATTCTGCACTGATTTGTGTCAAGCCTAGGTGTGTAACATTCAGTTGGCCTGCTAGATGTGCCTAGTAAAGGTATTTTGTTTATGTCTTTCCAAAGATGGGATCCAAAATAGGGTAAATATGCAAGATATAAGTACTGACTCTCTCTTTTATCTTTTTAATCTAGCCATACACTTGTAACTTTTAGGTAGGTTACAATAAAAATCATTCAGGTTTCCCACAAATGGTCTCAAAATTAAAATGGTTTGGTACTCCATGAAACCTAACTGTAGGGCAGCATAATCAGAAGAAATGACAAAATGTGAATAAAAATGTAAGTTTGGACCTGATCCTCATGGCTCTTTCATGGCTTCATAATCCTCACATTGTAAATGTAAAGAATTCATAACAAGGTGAAGAAGGGTACCAGAGATTTCACAGAATCACACAGAATCACAGAATCATTACGGTTGGAAAGGACCCTCAAGATCATCTAGTCCAACCGATAGCCCGATTTGATGTATTATGTGCAAGTGGAATGAGAAATGTCTCTCATAGTCCAAAGCAACCAAGGGATTTGGTTGAGGATTAACAGAGGAAAAAAATAATCATAAGATTTTTCATCTGGTTACTGTTGCTAATGATAACAGACACTGGTACTCACATGTCTCAGATAATGTGTTTCAGAATAGGCAATGTTATAACAGTGCACAAGAGAATTAAAAAAAGAAAAAAGTTCATCTCCACTATAGATCAATAGTCAAAAGAGTGAATAATATGTCAGTGCTAACACAGGAGGTATATTTCAGTTAGCTCCCTTATTGATCTCTGAGATAATTGCACTCTACATCAAAATAAATTTGATTAGATTCACGTGTTACCTTAAGAACTGCATTAGTGTCAGTTGGACTCATGATCTTACAACAGGGAACACTTTTCCAAACTAAAATGTATGTAAAACACACAATGGTTTTGCTTTCCCAGATCTGAAGTATGCATTACAGCTAGGCAGATCTATTCCCTTGCTGATGCAGTTGTAACAATTTTAACAGAGTTGTAAAGACAGCAGTATAAATGACAATATAGGTTACAGTCCAGTCCAATTAATTTTGACTCCAAATTTGTACTTACAGTTTAAACATCTCCAAAGCCCTTTCAAAGTTCCATGACTCTCTCTGATACAGGGAACCTGGGTGTTAGGGGTAATCCATACCTAGGAATCTAATGCTTGGCTCAGACAGGTCGCTTAGTTATGTAGATGTCACTTAGCATTTTAGGAAGAGTGAAAAATGCAGTTATTACCAAGCATAGTTGCATAAGGCAGCAGATAATGAGGTAAAAAGATCTAACAAGTTTATTTTGTCAAGGATGTGGATGTGAAGAGCTATATAGACACACAAGTTGTTTGAAGTCCTTCCAATAGATGACAAAAGCAAAACAAAACAAAATCCTTGTAAAAAATGTAAAAAGCTCCAATTATCCACTGTCCAGCTCCCCAAACCCACCATCTCCCCCTCAACCACCTCTCCAGGGCAATTATTGTCAGGCCTGTCAAATACCAGGCTTGCAAACACAGGTCTATTACTGAGACACACTGTTTTTCTCTCAGAAGCGTTCTAAAGAAGGGTTGTACCAGCCACTGCCTATACTGTGTTGCCAAACAACCCTGTCCTATGGTGTTGTCTCTCCACAGTCAGTTGCAGTGGGGATATCCACCACCTTTGACACCCTACAAGGGATGCCCATCCTTGCTCTTCACATATGAACCTCATACATCAAGTAAAATAGGGTCATAAATGTGTTGCCACTGCAAAAATATGGAAAGTCTGATGTAAAGTATGCAAATATACAGTTGTTTAAATTTAATGTCAATGTTAGTAACATAAAGAATTTTTCTTTGATACAGTCATTTCTATTTTATATTACTGCATTCAATAAAGTTGTCTGTTAATGAAAACTGTAGAGCACATCAATATATCCAGCCTTGTAAATGCAAGAATAGGCTGAACCTCACTGCTTTGCAGGGGAATTCAGGTTCATCTGTTGCAGAAAACATAGGGCCTTTTCCCTAAACTTGTCCCAGCAACATGCTAGGACAAACAAACACAGTATGAAATGTAAGTATCAGACCCTGGCTGGACAAATGTTCAAAAATGTATATATAAATTAAGGGTGTGGCTTGGGAGGGCAGATATAATTAAGCTCTGAGCATCATTTAGGAGTTAATCCTTTGCTAGATTGATGTAAGCCATTTGTGTAACCCCACTGGTGCTGTAGTGAGAACACATCACAACATTGTTAAAAATCTTAATTCTTTGCCCCTGAAAGTGTAAAACATCTCGTGGGTCATAGAGTTTGAAGGAATGTTGTACAACTATCATATGAAAGAAAAAGAAATGTCTTATACCAAATCTTAATTTTATCTAAGTTACTTCTGAAATACTTCGTCTGAGATGTAATAAGGGATTCACCACAGGTTTACTTTCCTTACTTTCTAGACAGCTATTTTTACAGCAGAGCTGTGATAAAAGGGAACTCAAAGGAACAGAAGTATGGTATGAAGATCATACATGAATTATACTGAGGCATCAAGATATATGAGTATCTAGACATCTTGAAGAAATAGGACGCTTTTCACAATTTTCAGATTTTAAATAAATAGGCATAATTTAGAGCCATTAGCATCACTAATATGCTTGACAAGGTGGGATTCAAAACTTAAATGTCTGTATCTAAGGCAGTCACCTAAGATTCCCTTTGTAGCCAATGAGGAGAAATGGGTACATTAAGGATAAGAGTCATTTGACCTATTTTCATGTTCTATTTTAGGATGAGATGAATCATAGTCTAGAAGTTGTTATTTCATTTCATTGAAAAGAAATGAGAGCACAGTGAGACTACTTCAGATGTTAACCACATCTGCACTACGATTTATGATGATTAAGATACTGATGTCCGTATTTGGCCCAATGAATCCAAATCACATTGACTTTTGTTGGTTTTCAATCGAGAGCAATAAAAAGGTTTATTTAGGGGAATTTCTTGCATCTCTGCAAAATACACTGAAAAATAAGAAATAAATAAAGTCTAATATAAACCTGCTATGGTTTACACATGGAGTGATTTGTTAGATTGGTAATGCACTTGAAATACTTGAAGTAAGTCTGGTGTCACGTTCTTGTGTTATTAAGACAGCATTTTCCTTCAACACAGAGCTATGTATATATGTAAATGTATGATTTAATTGTTGGTGATTAACTTGGGATTTTTTTAAATGTGAGAATGCAGAGGAAGAATCTCTTGGCTTCACTGAGGAATAGTTGAATGTCAAAATAGAAATCATTTGATGACTGCAAAGAAGTCAGTGTCATACTGGTATTACAGTAAGCAGAGGAAGTCCTAAATTGGTGTGGTATATGTAGAGATATATAAAAATAAATAGCACAAATATGTAATGCAACGATCTAGAAAGATCAAAATTAACATGTGAATAGGTCTAGTTTCAATTCCTTTCTTGACAAGTTCTGTTCTGAGCAGCAGGTGGATATTATACACAAGCAGTATAGTTATTTTAAGACCACGTGTATGTGGTGGTGTGTGTTTCCATATTTATGAAAATAAAAAAGAAAGTACCATCTGCCATATAAAATAAAATAATTATTGTCCCACATTGCTGGTGAACAGTTTGAAGTTCAGAGGGCTGTAAATGTTATATGTTTAATGCTTTGGCAGAAGCAACATTTTTATTGTGTTTATTTTATAAAAGGCACTTCAAAAGACACCAAGGACAATTAGCTAACTTTTACTGCCCACTCCCTTCTCATTATCTAAAATCCTTGGAAAACTTCCCACATCCATACTTTGCAGTGTTCAAGTTTTGTATTTTGATATTGACACTTATCTTTTCCATTTGTATCTTCTCTAGTTCTCGTGTATCAGTGAGAATATAAACCTTCCAAACATTTGTTTTTATGGTTGTGTGGGTGTGTGTTTGTTTGGGCTTCTTTTTGTTGTTTGGTGGGGTTTTTTGTGAGGTTTTTTTTTTTTGTGTGTGTGTTTTTGTTTGTTTTGGTTTTGTGTGGGGGTTTTTTTGTATGTGTTAGTTTTTTTCCTGTGGGGTATTTTTTAAAGTAATAATATATTATTAGCAACATTGTGTTGTTAACAACATAGCATCCTAAAAGTGAATGTCTGAAGCATCCAAGTACTGTAGAGATGCTAGGCCAGACATGTTAGACTGTTAAACTCCTTTCTTTCCTCAGGAATACCCTTTGGTCTGCAGTGAGAATTAGGCATCCCTGTATGCCCAACAGTGAGCTTGTTTGCAGCCACACTGGAAGAAGACAACTTTCATTTTCACTAGTGCCTTCACTGGTAAGCTATGCCATCAATGGGCTCTGAATCATTACACACCCTCCTCTGTTACAAGCTCTCTCTTCTCCTCCTGTCTTTCTGGATATAGTCACTAAGACCCACAGCGGTGGCTTTTTCTTCCTTGTACCTTTACTGTTTCCTCCTCCAAGGCATTGTGATGCAGGTGGCTGTATGATAAGAAGTGGCTAGTGTAACATTGTGTGTGTGGCAGCAGGTGGTTTGATGGCACAAGACCATGCTTCCTGACCCAATGACTTCAGCATAGCTTTAACCGCAGTGACAGCATCGTTTTAACTCCTGTGGTTAATGTTACAAATCAAATCTGGTTCAGTAAACAGCCCCCTTGATGTTCCTTAAACCCCCACCCTCAGCAAATACCTTCCTGTCAGTATGCTCTAGTTTGGTGCAAACCACTTCTCACACTTGTGACTGTATCATGAAAAAAGACCAAAATAAATATTTACAATGTATAAGCAAGTAGAAATCATTGCTTTCCCTTTTCTGTCACTAATTTCCTCTGTTTCTCAGTTACTGGTCCTGCTGTATTTATTTATTTTATTGTGTCTAACTTTGACTGCAAAAATCCTTATTTCTTTGTTGTGGTTGCTTGTGCTAGTCTTGCATATGATTGTAAAGAACAGAGGAAAAAGCCAATGGAGAACACTCTGGAAGCAAACAGTGGTAAACTCACAAAAACTAAATGAAGGACTCAGAAGAAAATAGTCTCTATGTAATGTAATGACTGTTAAACTCCTTTTTAAAATCTATTACCTTTCACATTTATAAATACCTCTGTAGAATAACATGTGCTCTCCTAAAAACCATCTGATAAAAATTGGATTTTTCTTCTAAATATTTAGAAAGTAATAACAGAGGTTGTTGTTAACAGGGTTTCATATTTTTCTCCTAAGTGACTGGAGAATTCTTGTTATGTGTAAAAAACCTACAAAAAATGGCAAACAGCATTTTAAAATGAAAAATTCTCATTCTTACACTTGGAAATACACCAAATTTTTCAGACCAATTTGGTTTAGTTCTGTTCTGTTGTATATGATTGGGAAAGCTGGATTTAAGAAACCAGGCAGAACTGGGTCCTTGCCTCATTTGGAGATCAGTAACTCTCCTATTTATAGAGGGCTTTTTTGTCTGTGAAGCCCCTAGATACCCAGAGTTCCTTACTGACCAGAACAGACTTTGCAAGGGTCTCTGATGTGTTCAGAACTGAGTAATGTAAAGTGGTGGTTGGTCCAGTTGTGTTTGTTTATACTCTGAAATATTCTAAATTCACGTTTACAAGATGGTTGTGTTCGAAATGTGGAACAGTCCCATACATTACTGGCAGCAGAGATGATGTGTCTAGCAAAGCACATCTGTAAGCTGCTGATTACCAGAAGCCAGGGGAGCCCAAGGGGAAGGCTTTCTCTCTACTTGCATTCCTTACTTCTTTTTTTAAAACATCTCCTACAAGCAAAAAAAAAAAAGCAGCATACTGGGGTAAACAGACATTCATGTATGACTGGTCTGATACTCAGCATTCTCATCATGAGGGGCAAAAGCATTTGAAAGCTAATGGCTTGCTATGTCCTAAAGGAAACCCTTCCTGACTGGGGGGTGTTATGTCTGTCTGCCTTTGCTTTTATCTACTTTGGGGCTAATGGAAGACATCAGTTTCCTGCTCTGTCAATCTTGCCTGTCAAGCAGACACTGAATTCACTTTAATCAAAGCCACAAGCTTTTAACTAGACATACATGGAAGGTTCAGTATGTCTCTTTTCCTTGTACATACGTACTTTACCTTTTGAAACACCAGTTGTTCACAGTGAGGGCCAGATGCTGAGAAGGTGAAACAGTACTATTGTTCCACTAGCTGCTATAATCATGCTGATTTGTACCAGCTGAGCTTCTGCTCTGCAGCTTGCATTTTCAAGCCTCTTATCTACAACTGGAGAAATAAAGTTGAGCTTCTGATTTTCTTCCATTGAAACAAATAAACATATTTCCAAGGTATTACTTTAAAGTGAAATTTTGCTTGCTGCTTAACTCAGAACATCTTTCTATCACTACTGATTTATTTTCTTTAAAAAAATCCCACACCAACAAAAACAACTTGTTCCTGATTATTGGCATCATATTTTAATGTTAAAAAAATCAGAGATCCATTTATTTGGATCCAGCAGGCATTGAATTACACAGAATTGTCTCTGTTTTGGATATTCTTACTGTGACCAGCAACAGAGGACATATGTAGTAATGGCAAATAAATCTATTGTAGGGAGGCAGCTGAAATCTTGGTTCTACTCAGAGTGACACTGCTACCTTTAAAATGCCAGAATTAAAAAACTTAAGTCCGTAAGCTTCATATGCTCCCTATTTTAGGACCATAACTCCTTCTAAGTCTAAAATGCAACACAGGCAAGATCTCTTAAGACCTTGGGGCACTAGTAACTTGAGTATGCTGCATATCCTATGGTTTAAGTCTTTATAGATTGCTTACAAAGATCAGATGTTGCAAAGAAATTGAGAGCGAATAATGCTTATGTGGATATTGTTTTCATACCAAATAAGGAAACTAAGTTTCCTCTTTGAAAACCACGAGTAGAATATAGATTGCCCGTGTTGTAAAAACAACACAAGTTGTGTTACAAAAGTAGTTTTAAAAAGAGCTCAAAATTTCACCCTTTTTTTATAATTTGAAATGAAATTTTTATCTCTGTTTAAGGTAAAAAAGCCAAGAGGAAAACTCTTCTAAAATGTTTTAAATTGCTTAGCAAAACAAAGTTACAATAGAAGCTAACAGATGGGTAAAAAGGCTCTGAAGAACTTTTTGAGACCAATAAAATTTAATCTTCTTTCATTGAAATGCTAGCAGTCATGAAATAAAAATTACAGAGCATGAATGATGTTGTAGCCTGGGGGGAAAAAAAAGCATCAAAGTGTTTTTCTACTCCCATTTTCAATGTCATATTCATAATAATCATTGCTTCAACCACAAGTTTTGCTACTCCTGATTTGGCAAAAGCAAATACACTTGCCTCCCTCAATTTATCAGGAGTAAATATTGCATATCAAGCACACACATAAAACAAATATCCGGTCAAATGAAGAGATGGGAATTGTTCTGCCAATTAGTAAATTATTCAGTGCTGTTAATGTTGCAGCTACTTAACTGTTGCTAGTCACCCAGCTATATTTACTGAATACCTAAGAAAAAAATAAATAAATAAAGGATGTTCTGAATCACTGGTCTGTCTGAACCAAACCATCAAAGCATGCTGTTGTGTTTGAGTTAGTTTCTCCAGAAATATAAAAATCCTCTTGCTGGAAACTTTGATGGTAGATAGTAATGGCTTCTGTTCTCTAAATGCTTATGCACATATGTACATTTGCTCAAGTAAATAGTCTATGAGACTGTGCCCATGAATAATGTGACAAATATAGGGAAGTGTAGGCCTGGCTGATTCCTCTAATGTGTACAAAAACCTTCATGTCTTGCAATCTGTTGTTAAAAGGTAGACAAAATTAGTTATTTCTCACATTAAATCTAATACTAACTACGTCACTCACTGTTGTATCGTTGATAAGGACATTCAATATTTCATGCAAATTAAAACAACACAGTCTGAGCTTTTGTTAATTTTCATATTTCGTGAATGTTGAAGCTTTAAGTAATATTCATGTGGATTTGTTTCTCAGTGTAGATGATTTTTAAGGTCTTAAGAAAAACGTCTCAGCTAAACCCTCTGATTCAAGCAGACATGCAAAACACGCTAGGCTAGTGTTTGCCTATTCCACTGACATCTAATCTTCTGATGTAGTTTAAATATTTTTACTTATCTTTCTTTTTACTTTTGCATGCAGAAAATGAGCATGCCAACACTTTTCCTTGCTGATATTACAGTTTTCTTTGTGGCTAGTGCTACCTCTTTTTCAATCTGCTTCACCTTCCTTGCCTTCCACATCTACTCTTTTACTTGAGTTTGTCATGAATGCAGATCTCTGGTTTGCTTCCTTACCCATCATCAAGAAACATTCATTTTTTCCTTTAGCAAGTGAGGCTGTGGGTACCTGATTTCAAAATGAAGTGAAGGAGCCTGTAAGGCTTGCAGTGGGAAGGAGCACAGGGAAGAGGGACCATCAACCAGCTGGATAAAATCAAAGCAAATTTTGTTCCCTAGGAATCAATATATCTTACTTTGCTTGTCCTTAAGTACAAATAACATTGTTCTGTTTTGTTGCTCTTTTTTTGCTCCCCCCCATTTTTCCTGAACTCGTGTCAGTTAAGAAGAGCTCATCTGAAGGCATCTGATCTCATCAAGAATATGGGCTAAGAGCAGCATTAGATTTATGAATAAAAATTTTCCCTGCTTTCCTCAATACTTACAAGTCCTGATATCACAAGTGCCTATCAAATGCTCTGGATTGTTGTCTTGCCTCAGCTGAATGCACCAGTGAAAACTCTTCTTCCCATGGTACTTAGATAGCCAATTTAAAGCCATTTTCTAACACACAATGGCATCAGTCCCTGTGAGATCAGTAATGGTACACAAGAAGAATTTTAGTCCTAGGTAGAGCAGTTCCAATCCATCCTGAGCTGAACATAAATCTTGTAAGACAGCTGTTTAGCTGGCTTTATGAAATGATGAAAGGAAGTAGTGTCACACTGATTCTCAGTGGACAAGCGTCTACATGGTAGGGCAATGAATGTTATTTGGCACACTTCATGGCAGTCTCAACAGACAGCCCCAGGAATGAATCTTTCATCTCAATGTTAGGAGTGTTACCCCTGAGTTCACAGTATCATAGTATCTACTGAGATGGAAGGGACCCACTAGGATCATCAAGTCCAGTTCCTTAACCTATGTAAGACACCCCAAGAATCACACCATGTGCCTGAGAGCATTGTCCAAACTCTTCTTGAACTCTGTCAGTCTTGGTGCTGAGACAACTTCCCTGCAGAGGCTGTTCCAGAGCACAACCACCTTCTGGGTGAAAAACCTTCTCCTAACCTCTAGCCTGAACCTCCCCTTATTCAACTTCATCTTGTTTCCTTCATTCTCGTGCTATTGCTGTCCACTAGACTGAGAAAATCAGTTCCTGCCCCTCTGCTACCCCTTACGAGGATGTTGAAGATGGCAGTGAGGTGTCCCCTCAACCTCCTCGAGGCTAAACAAGCCGGGTGACCTCAGCCGCTCCTCATAAGCTCTCCCCTCCAGACCTTTCACCATCTTTGTAGGCCTCCTCTGGACACTCTCCAACAGCTTAATGTCCCTTCTATATTGTGGAGCATAAAACTGCGCACAATACTCAAGGTGTGGCCACATCAATGCAGAGTAGAGCAGGGCAATCACCTCCCTTGACCGGCTGGCAACACTGTTCTTGATGCACCCCAGGACATGTTTGGCCCTCCTGGCTGCCAGGGCACACTGCTGACTCATATTCAGTCTGCTGTTGACAAGGACCCCCAGATCCCTCCTCACCAGCCTCTTTTCCCAGATTATATACATGTGGAGTTGCCCTATCCTAACTGCATAGTAAAAATGAGTTAAAGTACCAGTTAAAATATGCCAGAAGAGTGACGTGAAGCAGCATACACTGTTTTGCTTTATGCTATATCTCTCCAAAGTTTGCTTTAGCTGCAATCACATACCTCTTGTGAATCTTTGACGGGTTAAAAGAAAATGAGATTGTGCAGCTGAGTGAAAGTCTCCTCCCTTTGTGCCTCCATTAAGACAGTAGATTTAATCTGAAATACATTGGCTTACATGGAAATCAGCAGTGCACAAGGTAACAATATAACACAAGGAATGGAAATAGACAAATGAAAATATTTTTGGATCCTATATTTCATTTGAATCTAAATTAATCTTGGTTATCTTTGTCTATAGTACATAATATACTGAGAAAAGCAGAGTATATTAAATTGCCTACAGACAATCCACAGTCATCAAATATTTGGAAGAAAGTACTCCTTATGGCATTCCTATGTCTTATATCTTCACTGGCCCCATTAAGATAAAAAAATAGAATACAAATATTTTAGTCTGACAATGAAGTCTTTGATGACTTTAATTAAATAACAAGGGACACAAGCCAAAGGAAATATTACAGTATAACATCACAACAAATTAGTCTTGTATTTAACATTACTTTGACATGAGGAAGCAACACATTGGGGGAAGAATTTTTCCAAAGCCCCTTTTCACTTTTGATTTAAATTTAGGATGACTAAAACTACTGTTGTATGAAAACTGTTGTGGACATGGAGTTTCTCTAACACTCCGAGTTAACCAGGATCAGATGCTATCAGTAGCACTATCCTAGTGTGTGAAAGTCTGCAAGGTTCAGCATTTGGTCCATAGCTATTTAAAACAACCCTTTACACACAGTTTATATTCAGGGTTGAATCAAAATGGCACTGTAAATATAACCAAAAGCAAATGTGATTCACACTAGTTGTCATCTGCTCCTAGTTTTATTTCAAAACTCACACAGATGTCAATGCTATGTGTGACATGAGTTGTGTATGGCCCCTTCTGAGGAATGTGTAATTCCTGTGAAAAGTCAACCGTACCAAAAAAACCCCATGTTTCTATTTGAATTATCTCTTCCTCTTGTCTATTTGTTCCTGTGCTGACTTGTAAAATTTTTAACAGGAACAAATATGATAAGAGGAATAGGCAAGTATAGGAATATACGTATGTCTCTTTAAATATACATGTAGTATATAGACTCATTGAGACTATTTTGGCTCCTGGACAACTTTCTGTGGTATTACTCAAACATTACATTGATTTTGATTGCATTCTTATTCTGGATATTTTTCTATTATACATCAGACATTTTTAAACAATGAGACTTGTATTCACAGAAAAGCATAATGGCTTCATTGACTATAGGGAGTTATCGAAGTACAACAGAGAAGATAAATTATGAGCATTAACTGTGCTTATATGTTTCTAATGTTCTGAGCTCTATTTCTAGGTGCTTTTCATGAGGGTAAATGCTTTCCAGAGACAACCCCATCTATACATGTGTTTAATTTTACTTCCCTCTGTAGTTTAGGACCTATTTAAATGAATAATGATGGAAATTGTCCACTGCCATTAACAGGACGACTGATACTGACCTACGCAGGGGGGGATTTCACCAGTTGGCAGGGAAGGGGGAAGGGCAGAAGCAGGGGAAATGCCCTATTATAACTGCACTGTGTTATTATAATGTTGAAGATTTGACCATGTCTTATGACAGAGAGGTGGCCAGGCAGCTACACAAGCCCTGTTCACATCCCCACTCTCCTCCTCCTGATCAGTATGGCAGCAAGCTACTGTCATGTAGCTGGATCACTCCTGATTACATTCTTTATCTTCAGGCTGCCCTGATTAGGGCCTAAGGGCCCTAATGAATCTTACACACTTAAAATTTGAAATATGTAGGAATTGTGAACATTTGGCATTTCTGGTAATCAGGCTTAATGGGCCACAAATCCTATGAAGAAATTATTTTATTTTTGGCAGTGTAAAATTAAAACTCTTATGTGGTCTGTAGGTAATAATTTAGACTAGGAAATCTCTCCCGATCTTTAGTATCGATGTCTGCATCTGACATAGTCATTTTAGGCTCCCTTTATTGTCAACAAACATTTTTTTTGGCTGATCTATTTTAGATGTAATTATTTCAAGGTAAGATGAAATTAGGTGAGGTTGGTCCCACCTGTAGTCATCCAGCTTAGGAAAAATTTTTCTTTCAAAAAAAAAAAAAAAAGCCAAGAGCGGTCAGTCTTCCTTTTATTTCAATTTATCTACATTTCCTTAACGCAGATTGTGCTTAGTGTCATACAAGCATGAAAGAAATTGCCTTCTTCCCCCAAAAGGGTTATGATTTATTTAAATAAAAAAGCAGGCAAAAGTTCATACATCGTCTATTACATGCTGGTATGAGCTGGAGGTAGTGCAGTATTGGAGAGATCAAAACAGCATAAAAATGATTTATCACAAGTTAGTATTGCATAAAACCTCTTGATTTATCATCCTAGTACTTCATTTAAACTACAAATAACTTCTTGCACAACCACGGGCTTTAAATCCTAGGAATGTGTATGTACATGATCAGATAAAAAGAATTATTATGGTATTAACTGTAGGAAATAAAGATCAAAGGTTACCATCATGACTCTTCCTGAATGAAAACTATGCTTTGCCTCAAAGTAGATACCTCAACTGTCCTGAAAGTGTAATGAACAATACTTAAGGTGATTTTTATATTGGCATTGTTTTCTCTTTGGTCATTCTGTATAAACTTAAATAAAACAGTTTCCTTCAACAAGTGCTTATTTCTGCAGGAAATATTCAAAATACTGCATTCTCTATATATTTTGTATCGTATTTTTCAATCCAGCTATCAAATTTCCATACAGTTTCCTCAAAAGTTGTGCGTTTCATCTTTCTCGGTGTCATTTTTTTTTTGTAAGAACAGAAAGGACTGGTGGTGTAACACAACTATTCAAAATGTTCTGGTTTTCTCTTGTCATATTGAACATCTTTATGTCTTTCTAGCACACAACCAAAATTATGTGAATGGAACTCGAACCATGGCAGCCCAACAATAAAAAAAATCCAAAAAACATTTCTTTCTTTTCATGAGAAAACTCTCCATGAAATTGTAAGAATTAATGTACCCAGCCAATACTAAATAAAATATATTCAATAAACTTGGCCATAGACTACTTCTAAGTGAATAAATACTAATTTTCCCTTATAAGTGGGCACTAAAATAACTGCATAAATTATTCTTTCAAATCTCCCTACAGATAGTTCATAAGTTCAATGACCACTGTTCAAGAGAAGCCTTAGATTCTGTCCTTGCTTGCTAGCTAGCCAGCTTGAAAAAAAAAAAAGAGTAATTACTGTGTAGACCTACAACTTTGTATTCTTTTTATAAGTGAAGTGGTGGCTAGGGATTACGTTGGTTAGGACATGAATCTTTTATAAAAAGCAGCACTACCACAGACAAGCACCTCACCCAGCCCTGGACACTGAGACTGTTTTTCCTCATATTGGCCCATGGTAACCAATCTTTTTCTAAGGTTCACACAGATGGAAAAGAATAGTTTTCTACTATCTACTTCCAATTGTTGGGAAATAATTTTCTAGTTATTATTTCCCATTTTAAATGGTGCCATTCTGAATTTTTGGTGTTATGTGTAGCCACAGGAAGGAATACAGCTGTAATGTAAGCTGCTGAACTGAGCAAATGGGTACGGAGCAGCTGGCTGAAACGAAATCCAGACAAGACACATGTGGATGTGGTGGGAAGAGGAGAATTTTGTGTTTTTTTAAAAAGCCACAAACATTACCTCTTCATAACATCAAAGTGGTTTTAAACTTTTGCTTCCTTTTATACTCATCTTTGCTTTCAGATACCCATTATTAACCTCTATTCTACAGAGAGGTTTCTTAGCTGTTGTAAGCCATACACTATCACCTGCTGCTACCTTTTCCTCAGTACTGTCTACCTGGGGAAGGTGCAGGATGTCAATGAGAAGTTGCAGGTTTTCTGCTATGTGGTGCAGCATAACATAACACAAAGGACAATAACAGCCTTCTTCACCAGTGACCCTGGTGTTCAGTGTTCAGTGTCGTATGTCCAGACATCACAGAGGATATCTCTTGCTCTTGAGTCAGAAGAATTCCAGCAATCCCCATTTATAGTCTACAGCTGTGGAGAGTCCTCTGACCACTGACTTTATCTTACTGTGAGGATGTTTCATTTACTTCAGTGATAGCTGAAAGATTACTTCTCTATAGATAAAGAAATAGAAGATGAAAAAAGACAAGAATGTCCTATCCACATCCATCTCAAATGTATTGCAGCTTAATTTTCAAAAAACCCTTTTGTTTATTTCTTCCAGTTCCCTGTTCCACAGGAATGTGGTTGCTCACTATTTTTTTGTGAGCACTTTTTGATGTGTTAGGAAAGAAGAAAAGCAGATAGAGAGCTCTGGCTTTTCTAGGGGACGGGGAAACATTTGTTCTCTTGGATAAGAAGGCAAAGGAAAAAAAGAGGGAAGCTTATTATTTTTGAGAGAAATAGAACAGTATAGAAAAAAACTTCCATCATTACACAGATGAGAGAAGAACTTAGGAGGAGGAAAGCTATTTCAACCTAAGGACTTTTGTCTCAGGACAAGAGATCAACTATCACACTCCCTGAATTGATTTGAAACAATGAAACTTTCAAATTGCAAATGATCAAAATAGATTCTTGTTGTTTAGTTATCTTTAATGTCAGATAATTTGATTATTTTGAGGGAAGACAGACTTTTTTTTCCCCTCCTACTTGTGAAAAATTTCATACAGGCATTGGCACATGCTAGAGGTCTTCCTCACTCAGTCCAGTTTCTTCATATATACCCTTCTGCTCTCCTTCCTGTTTCCTTTTTGGAAGAGGAAGGAAGCATTCAAAAGATGTAGATCCTGAGAATTTGGTTAAAATAGGATTCTTTAAAGAGTTCAGCATTCTTTCTCATCTAGTTTCACTAGTGGAGACTTATTTCCATTTATATTTGATAGATATAATGCAATATATAGTTTTGATTTCTTGATGTAAGCTAAAACCAATATACAGTGCAATGACACAAAATGTCAACAATTGTAATCAGTAACATTTCTCCATTAACAAGTATGCACTCTGTCACTAGGACATATTTCCCTAAATCATAAGATCAGATAAAAGCAAAAGGGAAGCTGAGTCGACTGCTATCTGCTTGATTGAACATTTGTGGTCTAACTGATTTGTTTTTTCTTCTGACAGAATTTAGCTATTGTAAAGGTTTACTGTTGATCCATCCCATCCTGTCCATATATTCCATCTCTGAAGACAGCTGTACCGTATTATAAGCAAAATGTACTTTAAGAGGTATACTTGCCTACTTGTGAGAACTCAACTTAGGTTTTGCTTTTCCAGAGCAGATAAGATTAAAAGAAATCCAATTGTCAAAGTATTTCATACAGTTTCTTACTCACTCCAAAGATTTATATGTCACTAGAAATTAAACGGATCGGGTCTATGCAACTATTTATAATGTACATTTTTTTCCAGATAAGACTTCACATCTTAGAAAATCACAGCTATGTTTGAGTTTCTAGACAGGTATGGAAGCCCAGGCATTCAGAATATATTGAAGAAGGGATATTTTAGTCTCTCCATTTGCAATCAGTCATGCATGTTTGACTCATGTAAATGCTCTGAGAGGATCCTCCATGTTGCTAGGACTAACCAGGTGCTTTAATTTATGTGTGTGCTTAGTGCTTGCAGGATTACAGCTGGATTTCTGTTGTTGAAAGACATGTTGAAAGAAGGATCTAAGTCTAGTCACTCAGGTGTCCTCAATAGTCAATTGAGAAAAATAGCTATTTCCAGTGGGCAATTAATTACATCAGTCTTAATCATTACTATTAAGAAGGGATGATCTACTCTTAGGATATGTCTCTCACTCCTTTCTGTAGACACAGGAAGCCTGAAAAAACCCAACTCAGATATATTATTTTGGTTGACATGAATCCTATCTGTTGTCATTCTGACTCCGTTGTTTTAAATGTTTAAAGGGTTTTTTTGTTGCCTTATCTTTATTGTTTGCTGAACTCATTAAGACAACTGGTGACTGGACTGGTAAATGTCTGTTCTTTAAAATTCTGTGTTTCTAAGGACATGGTATATCAAATACATGTTACGAGATACTCCTAATCTCACTTTCAGTTGCCTTTTTCCTTTAACTCCCCTTGAACTATTGATTCAAGACATCCAGTTCTTCACTGTCCTGAATTTTATTCAGTTTCCCTTAAGAAATCTGTGAGTCACAAAAGGACATTATATATGTGTTAAGAACATGTCCTTGCCATTCTTGTAAGGCTACAGCATGAACTACAATAGGAACAAGTTTGATATAATTTGATATAATAGGAACATGTTTGATATAATTTTAAGATACCTTTGCTTTATAAAAATGACCCTGTTTGACTATGTATATTAAATAAACAAATTATCTCTTTCCTATTCATCCAGAAAGAGCCTTTGACTATCTGCTCTTTCACAAAATGGTAAACATTGTCTTCCTTGTCTTGCATCATGACATTCAAATTAGCTTTGATCCAACAGAGTGATAGCACTCTTAACCACTGGAAGAATGTTGTGCTATATCAAACTGAATTTTGCACTTTCATTGCGTGCTTTGGAGTATATTGAAATTTGCATTGCAAAAGTGGCAAGTGAATATGACTAAACAGTTCAGAGAAATCAGCCATCATCTTATGTAAAACTACTCAAAAATGTACATAGACACTCTCAAGAATGGTTCAAATGGTTTTCACAAAAAAAAAATGGAAAAAAGAGTTTTATCTTATTTCTAAACTGAAGTCAATTAACATGTTCAACAGTTTACATGTTATTTAACATGTTCACATTAAGTTAGTTAATACATTTAACAGTTAAAAGCACCCACATACGAATTACATGTGGGATTGGACACTGGTATGTAACAAGAATTTGTGGGCTCGTCAGGTGTGGAAAACAACCTGCTCTGTGGCCTCAAACAAGATACCTTATGTGCTCTGTTTTTAGTACCCCCCTTGGTAAAATGGGCGTTAGATTTACCTACTTACGTAGGATTTCAGGGTCAGAATGTTGTGTGAGCACTTTAGATAAAATAAGCCATTTACATAATGCTCAGACTGGGAAGATGGACACATGTATGTCCAGGGAGGATATGAGTGTGTGAGGGAAGCTGGATACTGTAAAACTATTTTATTATTCTGAAATACAACCTAAGGTTCTTTCTTCATATTAAGGCAATACAATCAGGCATAAAACATGACTCTGCTATTTGTCAGTACAAAATATTCCTGTCCAGGGGAAATCCTGATGCTTTTTAGCTGGTTGGACATGCTGCTGAGGACTGTTAGGCAGGATGAGGTGCTTCCTGATCTGGTGTGCTGCACTACTGGGCTTGGTGCTAGCATATGCATTGCTGACACCCAGCACAAGAGTGTCTTTCGTCAGGGTTATAAAATTCTGATTGGGAGAGGCCCCAGAATCCCCAAGGTAAGAGCCTTCCCTGTTGCTTGCAGGTTTGCCTGCTCTCACCAGAGCTGCCTTGGTGGCTGCTATGATCTTGATATTTGAAGATTTTTCAGTGCACGTACACCACGTTTCCACTGTAACTGTGAGTTCTTGGGTCCTTCTTAAAGAGAAATATTTTATAGCAGGCATTAGACAATGTTAACATCCTATTTTTAGCTAGTGCTAAAAGTAAGGGAGGCTATTAAATAAGGAACGTTTTTCTCCTTTGTCCTAAGGACTCTTTGTATATATGGAGGATTGCATACCTAGGTGTGAACAAGCAAAAACCATGGCAGATCACTTCATCCAAAGATTATAACTTCTAAATGAGACAATGAATCCAAACCAACTGGAGGTCAGCAGCTGAGAAAAGAAGCTAAGGCTATAAGGAAAAAGGAGTTACCTGGTTTTAGAAAGAGATTATTTATAAATGAGTTCTTTATGAGTAAGGAGAATGCTGTCTAATGCAGTTTAATAGACTTGGCTTTTTTTTTCTACTTCCCTCCCCCCGCTTTCCCCCCAGTAATTAAAAAGCACAGTAGATTCCTGTATAAAAACTCAGTGAAGAGCAAGCTCTGTCATTTTACCACCAGGTAAACTTGCTGAGGTCAGCTCCCGGCCAAGGTATAGGGCTGATCTCAGCAAGTTTACCTTGTGGTAAAATTAACTGGCTTTGATCTTTATTTTTACCTCAGGACAGCTCCTGCTTGCTAGTTACCTGAAAGTAAAAATCACACTTACTTTTATCACCAAATCTAAGTCTATGAAGCATACAGACTGGGAATAAGGAGAAATGAGAGCTGATATATGACATATAAACATCAAAGATGGGGATGCAGAGCTTGTTTTCCTTCTTCAATAGGAAAAAGGGAATTTAGAAATGAGATATGAAGCTACAACAAAAATGGTAGATACAATGAATAGTATGTACACTTACTTCACAGTAGTAATGTTTTAGACAAGCAGGGCAGGGAGAAGAAAAGAGAAGAAATGAGGTGCTAAAAAAGGAAATAAAGGGTGCAGTAACGATGGGGAGAGAACCAAGGCAGAGCCAACTATTTTTTTTGTGGGATTTAAAGAAATAGGAATCTAGAGGGAAAAACAATGAGATAGGCTGCATTTAAAGATGCATTAGATGGTGAAGAAAAAAGAACAAGCATGAGCAATGAGCCCAAGACTGTGTTAGTGCCTCAAGACAGGATTAAACCATGCCAGGGATGGTCTGACGTTGACCTCAGGAAATCCGATGGGAAGTTTAAGTAACCACAAAGGCGGCTCACAGTGTAGCAGTATCTGACAGTACAGGACACTGAGGACTTCTTTCTGTAGAGTTAAGTTTGAGCAGCTGAGCTGTATCACTTGGGGATGAGACAAAAGAAGACTGAAGAAAAAGAGGATAACAAGAACCTGTGATAGGACATAGGGAAGGTAGTAATCTAGAAGATCATGTCAGGAGCCACTGCTTAGTCTTGCTCTGCTTTTGACCACAGTTGCATGAGCTCAGCAGAATGTTTGCCATGTAGCATCTGCTATTTCTATAATTTCTCTGGTGTCCCAGGTTGCTGTAGCTATTTCTATAGTGTCATATTTCTATAGTGTCATAATTGAGGGGGGGTTTTTCTAGGTCTTAGGGTTTGGGGTTTTTTTGTTTAAATTCAAGATCATATTTCTATGAGGCCTAATTTAGACAGGTTATATATTTCAGAGAAAACAGCTTGCTTTGTCTAAGTACTTCTGTGAACTGAACAGTCTGCCTAGAGGCAAACAAATCTGAAGTCAAAGAGGGATGCTCCCTTCATATTCCACTAATTGATTGAAGGGGCAAATGATCTATAGGAAAAGTTGCATCATTAACTTAATTGAGGACAAAGCCTAATTAGAGGGGAAATGAAGTAGACAGAGCCAGAGACACAGCAGGCCTTCGTGTGAGATGTCAACAAACAGACATTGTAACTAAAACCAGGCAGCAACAGAAGTACTTCATTTACATCTTCGATTTCAATGTGAAAACATCTATAGTGATTGTGAGGTGTATGTGAGATTTCAGAGGAGGAATGCAAAAATTTAACACAGCTAAAATTCATAGCCGAAATCAGCTGACTAAAGTTGCTTTGAAAAATACCGAGCAAACTGACTGAAGTTACTTAAGATTGCATTTGTTCTTCTCCAGTATATTTGAACTCTATATTCCTGAGGAAACTCAACAAGAACTGCATTAGGAATTTTACAGTAGCAAGTAAATAGAGTAAACTCTGGAATTTATTTCAGTTTGACTTTTGACTATGCAGAATTCCTGAATGAAGACATAAAATGTCACTTTTGTGCATATGTTCTTTAAAGGGTTACTCTGTGCAGTTACTTTTCTGGAGTCATCTTGCTTGCATAGAGGCTTCCTCCCTCAGAATCACAAGTTTACTTAACATCACCAACTCACAACTGAATTGGTGATGTTAAGTTCTATAGGTTTATTAAGTATTTTAAAGGTTAGGTTAATATCTGAACTAAACCGGGTGGTAGTGGTCTTTTCAGGACCAATTTCACTGCATTTTAAAGGTTTTGTTGTTTTTTGGGGCTTTTTTGGCATGCAGCTCCTTTTTTACCAACTGCAGTAATACAAACAAAACCTTTTCATAGGGAAGGCCACTTAAGTGAAATGAGGAATGCAAGCAGACATGTTTTGGCTACAGTGCAAGTCTTTAAAGTATATAGGCATTATTATACAATTCAACTGCAGTCACATGGGTATTGTGCATTCTTTAAAAAGCTGGGCCCTGAGCCTACTCCCCAAATATGCACAAAACTTCTCTGAGGTTATATAATTAAATACTGTGTATGTAAGTTAAGAAATGGAAAGGGAAAATTAATTTTATTGTGAAAACTAAAGCTACATGGAGCCAGAAAAATCATCACATTTTAATCAACCAAAACATTTTTGGGATGACCTCTTCTGTACAGTACGGAAAATTATCAACAATTTGAAGCTTCAAAAACTTCAGATTTTATTGATCAATGTAATTGTTTACCAGACAATAGAGTCATCCACGTGTTTACAACTGGATATTAAATGGATGTTTCTGTATCTGTATTTTATTCTCCATACTTTCTGTCCTCTCGAACTGATGCAACAATCCATCTCCATTCATACAAATCAGCATATAACCTCAAGACTTTGTCCTGGACCTGCTGATGCAGCTCTAAAACAGGAAAACTCCTGATGACTTCTTGGAAGATGTTACTTGTATTGGATCACCATTTCATTCTCAAATCATTTTAAGAGTTTTTCCTCGAGACAAGTGAGAGCCACTAATCCAACTGAGATAACACACTCTTGTAATTCAGATTCTTCCATACAAAGCTTGAAAACACTGACTTTGGGCAGAAGGCAGGAAGAGGTTCTACTTAATACAATATTACTAATTTTCTGTGATGTGTGACAACGAGCATTAAATACACCTAGATTGAGCCTAACAAATGCATATTGTGCCATTCTTGCAGCTAAAGACGTTCCAAAAGAATATTAGCTCAAAGTTTATTTTGTTGGAAAATGGAGTTTATAAAGTTATGGGTTTCAAGACAGCAAAAATTACAGTAGTCTACAAACCTTTGGAGCAGTGTTTCTTATTTCAGCTTTGTAGTAAAGTTTATTGTAAACTAGGTAATAAGAGGAAATCCTGCTTGGATCATACTAGAGTACAATAGATGAGTGTTAACGCATTTATTATCACCTGACACACCCCTATGAATGCATCATTGTGAGCATGCATTTGGATCTAGGACAGCATCATTAATCATCGTTCCAAAAAACCCGCAGTAGTTAATTATTTGTCTCAACATACTGCATTTAAATCTTCCTCCTCATTAAATCAATTACAAAACAATGCAAGTATCTTAATTGAGATACAAAAAACATTGTTGTAAAATAGAAATGGAAAGAAACTACCTAATCCTATCCTGATTTTCAAATATATAAAGTCTATTTCTTTTATTCTCTAATAGAAATCATACATCATGGGAATTAAATTAGGAAACCTTTCCAGGCTGTATTAGCTGGTGTTTAGCAATGTGCTACCTTTATCACTTGTTTTTCACAGCTTGGAACACAAGCAGAACTTACTTGTGCATGCTTATAACATATACTGTAAACATATGATTCCTTTGCATCAAGTTGTTAACACTTCCTATTGTTCTCAAAAGACTACAGTAAACAATGGAAGGTATTGAACCCCTATGTTTTTGAAACTATGGTCCAAATATATATCAAACTCACTTCCTCAAGAGTAGTGTTCACTGAAACAAATATTTGCATGTGTATATCTGAATTAGCTGCCCCAGGCTCTCCTTATAGTAAGCAGAGGGAAACAAGCAGTTTTAAGAGTTGATTCATCTGGCTTAGTTTATGTACCTGCTTTGGGATAAGATGAATTGCATCCTAATTTTTTCCTTTAACGCAAGAGAAAGTCGAACACTTCTAGGTGTCAAGATGAGGATGGCTACATTTCAATAATCTAAATTTCAGCCTGAGATCCTTCAGCCTGGAAGATAAACAACATAGGCAACATGAACTTGAAAGCTCAAGAAGAAAGAATGAAGACTTGCAGGGCTTTGATCATTAACGTCTGCAGCATCACAAAAGACACTAAGCTGTACCATGGACTTGATTGTAGGGCATGGTGGGACACAGCCCAGCAAACAGATACAGGAAATAAAATGACATGGAAAATACACTATAAAATGTCCTAGAGATGGAAATATTCTTATGGAAAACAATGACTTTGTGGAAAGAATATGCTTTCTAAATGTTACTAATTTCTGTAAGTTTTATATTTTCATTTGTTTGACAAAGTTACCATAAAAAGTATGGATACTTGAGCTGCTGTTCTTTTCAGTTATTCATTTTTCTATAGTAATAGTCTATTGTGATATCCCACTGCAGTACTAATTTTGCCAAGTACATGAAATCTCTTCAGTCATTTTGAGGTCTCGAATATATGTTCTTATCAGCTGTGGTCTGATTCGACCTCAATATTGATGTAGACGATTTTGCTATCCTCCTCATTGCCCAATTTTATATGATAAAACTGTCTTAGATAGAATATCAGTCGTACATACTCTTTCTGAAAGGAAAGCTGTATCATTTAGGGAACTTTATTTTTGACTACCTCTGGAATCTAATTTCTTTTGAGGTAAAACCAGTGTAATAATAATTCACTTCAGTAGCAAAAGATTCCAACCTCCAGTGCTAGCCTGAACTATTTTGACTTCTTTTTCAGCTAGGTTCCCCACAACCCTAGAATCTGCCTCTATTTTGAGGAATAGGTCCCCATGACATCACACGAAATCTTGTCTAAACTGTGCACAGATTTTTTTTTGTCTAATTGATTCTTATTTTTGTAATTTTTGCACATTCTGCATCTAATAAGTTGATTACCATTACAGGACATACATTGTTAATATATTATTACAGATATATATTGTTTATTAGAAACTAAACCTCACTTTCCACAAAGGAATGACTTCACCTTTTCACCTAAAATATGCAAACTAATATTCTGTGTGAATAAATATTGAATTTTGTGGATACATGACAAAGCTAATTTGTCAGGTTTACCAGATTTATCAGATTGCCAGATTGCTTTTGGAATTAGGAGCTGTATCTCTTTGTGAGCATCCCACAGACAAAGGCACACTGACACTCGTTCAACTGACAGCGACAGAGCAAGTTGCCACTGTCTTCACTTAAAGAGGGTTCAGCCCAGAAGGAAAAAAAAAAATGTTAAAATGAAGGAATAGGGGCAGCCTTGTTAGCAAAGCTCTTTCCCAGGAAGTCAGAAGCTGATCTGCTTTATGCTCAGCAGGAGATGTCAACAAAGTCTATAGAAATTATGATGGGTGCTTCAGATTACAGGAAGAAATTGTGACTTTCTCAGAAAGGTCATATGTAAAACATTCTCCTTAAATACATTCTCCTCAAATTAGATCAGCTGTTTACACAATATGATTCATTATTTTAGGCATTGTTTCTTGACAAATAAGTGAAAAACTTGCTGTAAAAGATGCTTTAGAAAGAAAAGAGAAGTCAAAACAAGTCTTAAATATTTTTTGAGAATAAAAATATTAAAACATGAACAGCTTAAAATAAAAAACTGCGAAGGGAAAAAATCCTGCTCTGCTTTCTGCTTGGAGGTGGTCTTTGCCCACAGGAGAAGGAGTGGGCATGTTACTACAGTGGCAATAGCCACAGCATTTTCACTCCTTCTTTGTGGTTCTGGAATAATAATAATAAAAAAGCAAGCATACTATCCCACTGCCTGAGGCATGCTTCTGAGTAAAGCCTAACTCTTTAGGTTTAGGTGAGAGAAGACAGGATTTGCCTTAACATGATGCATGAATGGATTAACATGACAAATTAACTGTTAATCCAAGTAGTAGCCAACTATTAATAAACTCATCATGAATGCTACCTTAGTGGTTTGAACTCTTTGCTCCTGGTGTGTTTTGAGTTTGGAGGGTGAATATAAACTAGTCTCCTCTCTAGAGGCAGATGGAATTGTCATCTGGATGAACAAATATAGATGAGTCCATCCTGCAGCATTAATAAAGGTGTTGGTTTTGGTAAGACCATGGACAAGGCACTTCAGACTCTGGATCTGTAAGGAAGAAGCTATTTTGGCTATTCTTCAGTCTCATTTTCTCTAAAGAACAGGTGTGGATCTCAACAGTTGGTGGAGGGAATGAGTTGGAAGGAAGTGCTTGCAACCTGTCACTTTTTCCATTTTGACATTATAGCTGCCAGCTATTAATGTTTTTTCACTGGAGAGTTATAACTAGAGCTTTGTTTTTAAAAAAACTATTACACTATTATTTGTCAGCAACAATTACACAGATCAGTACAAAAGTATTTTAGATATCACTGGAAGATTATTTTTATCCTTTGAAAAGGAACTGGTCCAAGAATCCACCTCTGTTTCACTTGTTTGAAATTTTGATGTTACTTTTCTTCCAGTTAGTGGCAAATCTCAGTGAATTTAACTAGGCAAAAAGGGATTTCAGCTACACTAGTTTAAGTTCAAGTATTCCAATTTATATTGGCATGAGGAGGAAAAAGATTACAAGTAATACTTTGTTTTAGTTTCAAAGGCTTATTTAATTTAAATAATTTAATTTTAATTTAAATGAAAAATAACAACAAATATGTGACTAAAGTGCCAATATATATTGGTATCTAACTTGGACATAATTATGGAAGTAAATCTTCTACTGCCTTTACTGAGTGTTTGGCTCTATCACTTTAATAAGAATTTTATTCTGTCCAGTAACTGCAGGACCAGATTCCTATCTGTATTGACTAAACCTGTCAGAACTATTTTAGTCTTACAGGTAGTTTTCGTCACTACATCTCTATCTATTTACATTAGCAAGCCTTTATTGTCCAATTGAAAAAATAAGCCAAAATTTGCCTGAATGCACAAAGTATGAAATACCTCAGAGACATAAATGATGAGTTTGCATTTGACAGGAAGTCCTTCATTTGTACAGTAACAAGTTTTAAGTTTTGCTTGCTAGTAAGCTATTTTTTAAATAATGTTTTAGAGAAAACATACTTATAAGGAGGGGCATTTGCTTATTTTTTAAAAAGAAAAATTCAAGAATTGCACCATTCTCAAGACTTCAAACATTTCTTTAAGTTTTCATGATGTGGGAGATCTTGGTGATAATTTGCAATTAAAGAACTCTGAAAAGCTTTTTTTTTTTCAATTATATAGAAGAGTGAAAGAAGATACCTTATTAAAAAAAAAAAAACAAACCCCCAAAAAACCCCCAAAGCAAAAATCCCCACCCAAAATCAAACCTCAAAACTCTACAAGGTTACAAGAGGAGAATAAAAAGAGTAAAAGTTTAGTTCAACATAGTGATTTATAGGGAAAGGCTCAGCAGCTTACATAAAACCAAAAGGGGAAGTGGTCAAACATTGGGTCAAATCTCCATTCACATGTTTTGTAATAAAAAGCTGACTGTAGCCTTTGAGCCTTGCTTCCAGTCACAGACAATGGCAATTGCAGAGCAAGACTAATAACAGGATTTAGCATAAATCCACCACAGGAAGTGAACAGTTGTACTGGCAAATAATTAGCCAGGGAACTTTTTATGGCAGCATCAGGATGCTCTCTGTGCTATAAAGCACTGTCTACAATTGTGGTCATGGAAAAAAACCCCAGTAATTTCTCCATGTTTGTAGAAGACTTGTACATTATTTTTTACGGTATTTAAATATTTTTTCTCCCTGGTCTAGTATAGTATCAATAGTCTAAGCATTGAATTTGAATTTGAAGGGTTTTTTTAAATATCTTTTTTTGTTTTTTAGTCGTCACTGATGCTTTTTATTGCAAGGTGAATTGTGTTTGTTTTGCATGGCTAACAAGTAGGTTCAAAGCAACACTTTGATCTTGAACCCCTGCCAGATTCCAAGAGTTGAAAGCCCCCCATGCAGTAAAGTAGACCTGTACTCACAAAGCCTGGCTAATTTGCAAAGGAATGTCACAATTACTGGCACAACTGACTACTGTGGTGAAGTACATTCTACAGTTTTTCTAATGGACAGAGATCTGCATTTCTCCATATGTTTATTTGTCAATTCTTAGAAAACTAAGTTTAACTCTCTTCAGGCAATGACCTTTCTGGTCATTGCATTAAAACAAACAAGTAGGCAAAGTAAAAAAAAAAAAAAAAGAAACCACATGCTGCAAAATCTTTATTTTTCAAAGCAGACAATTTTCTGGTGTCCAGAACAATTAGATCTGAAGAAAGCAGTCTATCTATTTTACAAAAACTGCAAAGAAGTTTAGTTAAGGAAGAATACTCAGGTCCTATGTGGGTACTCTGAGTATATTCCTTCACCTTTAGTCTTCCTCAGTTCCACCTAGTGAGAATGATTTTTGTTCTCCTAGAAGTGAAGTACATTGAAATTGTCTGAATAAAACTCCATGTCATTTCCACTGCCTTTGCATATCTGCTTCTGAGATACAGGGGGGGAAAAAAAAGAAATTGTGAGGAGATTCTTCCCTTAGTGTATCCACTCAGAATGGAAGAAACTAGAAATAGATAGAAAATTCACACTAAATTGTTTGGTTTGTGCATCACCAGTCTGTACTTTGGTTTAGAAAAGCAATAACAAAATCCCTGTGTGCTGAATTACAATGCAGCTGGAGAAACAGAATTTCAGAACTGCAGAGTGGTTATCTGTAAGCCTGTTTCTTGCTCTATAGAGACCAAGGAGGGAGCAAGACACATCAAGCCACCCTCAGAATTGCAGATCATGACTTTTATTCAGCTAGATGCCCAAACTGGACCATGGGATACATGAAAGAAAGAAATTACCTACAAAGCTTCCATGTCTTTCTCTATTTAGGTGCTATCTGCTCAACTCATAATGCAGCTGTGGTTTATTCCTGCATACCTGCTAGCCTAATCACTGTCAGCAACAGCAGAAGCACAACAGCTTTCCTAGCAAAATCAGAAACAGGAGCATAAACTGTCCTGTGTCCTTGAGCACACTCCTTCACTTTACTCTGTGGACAGAGAGTGTCCAGAGCTCATTCTGTGTTAACAGGCAATTGTTAAGACAATTAAGTATACACAAGGCTTTTTTTGTTTACCGAGTCAAGATTGACAAAGGGCAGGAGAAAGGAAATAGTATTAGCTATAATGTCACAAGTAAGGAACTGAGGCACAGAAATATTACCAACAGGATTTTCAGAAGGATTAAAGCAGCATGACTTTATTGACTGTACTGCATTAACAGCAAATGTGGTTTGACCCTCAGTGATTTCTTCAAAGTGAGACTGGAAGCAGAACAGGAACCAAACCCAGGTCAATACTCAACCCACAAAACCATAATTTCTTTCCTTATTTCTTTTTGACATTGAGAGAAAAAAACCCCCAAAACACAAAGCCAGCACATGTGCCATTAGAATGACCTGTCATGTTGCTAAGTCTCTACTTGTACAAATCTAGTCCCTCTCATTTTAACTAACTCGAATTTTGAATGCTGTCTTTGGCATTCTACCTTGGACTTCTCACAAGGGTTTTTGTGCTTTGGTTTTGTTTTGGTTTGGCTTTTTTTCTCTTTTTTCTTTCTTCTTTACTTTCTTCCTTTTTTGTTCAGGGAGATAGGGAAATGTGAATAATTATTTCTCCATGAAATGACTCATTTATTTAAAGTTTAGCCTAAACCCATGGTATTTATACTGTGAAGAAAATTAAGATGTTCCAAATGAATCATTTATTTTAGTTTCCAGCAAGAGGTTGCAGTTTTAAATGTTCTGTTTGTGGGACCTGTTTTCTGTATTGTTTTGTTTGCATTCTTAGAGAATTATGTACACTAAAATTGGTAATCATTTTTTTTTAATAGCTCATACACAATAGCTAGATCAAACAGGGCATCAAATAAAAACCAAAAAAAAGGATAAATTTGTTTCCAGATACAGTTATGGAAATGTAACATCCATTTAAGAGGAATATACATATTGTAAAAGTTCTGGTATGCACTATATACTATGTCTATATTTATAGGGAAGAAAATAACAGAGAGAAATCATTCAAGGACTGAAGAAAGGGGCCAGATTTTAATTCAAAATTCACACAGAAGTTTGTATCTGCAGTAGTTAGTGGACTGATAACATCACAGCTATTCTGCCAAGATTTGTGGCTAGCAAAGTCTGTGAAGTTTGAAGGGCAACTCTCTTCTGTTAATTACAATTATATATATAAAGAAATGTTTTCCTCAGCTTATAATTTTTATATCTATAACTTCAGAGTTATATTTACATGCTAATATTAATAATAATATTAATAAAAATCTTATCATGCATTTACAACTCAATGCTGCAAAGTCAGCAAAATTCTGTGGGAAAATGCAACAATGTCAAGGAAATGTTAGTATTTTTGCAAATCGAACTGTTACTTAAAAGTCCTTTGGTCTGTTGAAAAATATTTTTGGACTGTCTCATTTTTCCCAAGACAAGTTTGCTTGGTTGCCACGACACTTGCTCCCATTATGAACATATGTATATGTTCATAATATGTCCCATATATGTTGGCACGGCTGTTCTTTAACTGCCACATAATTTTAGTCTGGTTTTACTATGGAAGATACCGTAGAGAACTTACCTTGAGATCCAGGTGACCTAAGTCACATACCAACCCAACTGTGAGCTAATGAATATGCCTTTTGCTTTTGTTGCTCTTTCTTTTGTATGCCAAATTATAGACAATGCTTACATCACACACAGGAAGAAAGATTCTTATGTTACTTATACTACTACCATTAATTACTTTTTGACGCTTAACTTATGCAGGCTGAAGTTTTCTGCAGTGACTATGTTTTAAAATGCATAAAGTCAGAAGTTAAAAAGTAAGTTTAAAGTCAGAAGTTCCCTGAGAAAAGGAAATTTTTCTCAAAATTTCTTCCACTGTTAAGTACAAGCGAAATATTTAAAAATAAGGCTCCACAGAAACTCTCTATGATATAGCAGTAAATATTTTTATAATAATCTGTAAGAAAGAGTTGAATGATGGCTAATGAAGTTTGCAGGTGACAAAAAGCCATCTCAAGAGAATGGTAAATATCAATACAGTTCACCGAAAGAGTCCTCTGCAACATTTGGTAAGTTAAAACTAAATAATATTTGTTTTGGAATTGTATATGTAAGGACCTATAGCAACTGAATATGCAAAGACAAACAAATAAGGCTAAATCTCAAACCAAGCCCAGAAGTTGTGTTGGAGGATGCTAGTTTTCACAGGATGAAACTGTGACCAGAATTGTCCTGGCAATGTAATAGTATGGTTAACTGCAGTTCCTCTCAGGGCAGTTGCACCTGCCACAGACAGCAAGATCTGCCAGTAAACAGAACATATTGCTTTTCATTATCTGGTAATTGATTATATAATGGGGCTTCTCCAGAATGCATCACTGCCTCTTCTGATGGCATTCCAAAGTCTTTACCTTCTGGCCAATCTATGGTCGCTTCCACAATTCCTGGACGATTGGGATATCCTATCCAAGCTCTCTGTGTGATTAATGCAACATATTTACCTAGTGTGGCATTCATGGCATGATGAGTACAAGGAACCTTACCCTTGAATATCCAGCCCAGTACTAGTAATCATGGCACCAGGAGGAGCTACTCCTAAATTCCTTAATTTATCAGTGTGAAATGCAATACTAGAGCCCAGTTCTCCTTAACAGTCATTACCATGGAAGTTGTTACTTCCATACTAACTGCTGATTTCAACACGGAGTAACTGGGATAGGTCTAAAAGTAAGATAAGTTATGTGAGTAAATGTTTGCATGATTAAGTCCAAGCAGCACTGACCTTGTCCTAGTCACAGTGATCAAAAATTAAATATTGTAGCTGCTATGTTTGTTGAAGGAGTGGAGGGGGAGTGTGTGGTGGGGGGAGACTAAAAAAATCTGTGCATATATATATTTTAAATAAAAAACAGGTTCTGAAAAGAACATATTATGAAAAGGTAAAGAATAGGAATCATAGAGAAGGCAAAGACTAAAGTTTATATTTCAACTAGCAGATTCCTTTGCCTCTGAAATGGTTCTCTTGAGACAGTCTGTAAGTTAATAATCCTCACGATTAGAAAGTGTTTTCCTGATATTTCACCTAATTATAGCCATCTATAATCTCTTCCTAAAAGCCTCTCCTCATTTTACCTCCTTGGCATACTCTAAACAAGTCTTCTTTCAGATCAGTGTTTCAGCTAAACAAGGCTTTTCAGCTCAGTAGCTGGCTATGCAATACCTGATATAATTGGAATCCAAATCTGAAAGTTGCTGAGCAGCCCCAAATTTCATTAATTTGTAAAAGGCAATGAAGGTTCTTATCTTCACAGAATCACAGAATCATTACGGTTGGAAAGGACCCTCAAGATCATCTAGTCCAACCGATAGCCCTACACTACTCTTACCCCTAAATCATCCCCTGAAGAAACACATCTATCCTCTTCTTAAAAACCTCCAGGGATGGTGACTCCACCACCTCCCTGGGCAGACTATTCCAATATCTAACCACTCTTTCAGTAAAGAAATTCTTCCTAATATCTAATCTAAACCTACCCTGGCTCAGCTTAAGCCCATTCCCTCTAGTCCTGTCACTAGTCACAAGGAAGAAGAGGCCAACACCCGCCTCCCTAGAATGACCTTTTAAGTAGCTGAAGAGAGCAATAAGGTCTCCCCTCAGCCTCCTCTTCTCCAGGCTAAACAAGCCCAGCTCCCTAAGCCTCTCCTCATAAGGCCTGTTTTCCAGACCCCTGACTAGCTTAGTTGCCCTTCTCTGCACCCTCTCTAGTAGCTCAATGTCCTTCCTAAACTGCGGTGCCCAAAACTGCACACAGTACTCGAGGTGTGGCCTCACCAGTGCCGTGTACAGTGGCAAGATCACCTCCCTGCTCCTACTGGTCACACTATTCCTGATGCAAGCCAGGATGCCATTGGCCTTCTTAGCCACCTGGGCACACTGCTGACTCATGTTCAGCCGGCTGTCAATCAGCACCCCCAGGTCCTTCTCTGCTGGGGAGCTCTCCAGCCACACCTTCCCGAGCCTGTAGCGCTGCTGGGGGTTGTTACGCCCAAAATGCAGGACTTTACATTTAGCCTTATTAAAACTCATCCCATTGGTCTCTGCCCATCTATCCAGCCTATCTAGGTCCCTCTGCAGAGCCTGCCTACCCTCAAGCAGATCGACACTCCCACCCAGCTTAGTGTCATCTGCAAACTTACTAAGGGTGCACTCCATCCCCTCATCCAAGTCATCAATAAAGATGTTGAACAGGAGAGGCCCCAACACTGACCCCTGAGGGACACCACTCGTGACCGGTCGCCAACCAGACTTGACTCCATTGAGCACAAGCCTCTAGACTCGGCCATCCAACCAGTTTTTGATCCAGCCAAGGGTGTGCTCATCCAAGCCACGAGCAGTCAGCTTCTCTAGGAGAATGCTGTGGGAAACTGTGTCAAACGCCTTGCTAAAGTCAAGGTAGACAACATCCACAGCCCTTCCTTCATCTAATAAGCGGGTTCCCCCATCATAGAAGGAGATCAGGTTAGTCATACAGGACCTGCCTTTCATGAAGCCATGCTGAGTGGACCCGATCCCCTGGCCGCTCTGCAAGTGCTGCAGAAGCGTACTCAGGATGATCTGCTCCATCAGCTTTCCTGGCACAAGTTAGTAGCTAACACTAATAAAAATATATGTATTCAAAATAAACAAAAAATTTAACTTTGTTGTGCATGTAAATATCTGACTAGCTAACTTTGCTTCCACAAATTAAAGAGTTTAACTTAGTAATACTCTAAAGCTGTAGTATCTTGAAAGAAGTGACTATAATTTCCTTAGAGGTAGCCGAGCCATCACTTAATATCCTTTTCTCCCATTCCTAATATATTGCCTGCATTAGGGAATAAAGCTATCAACAATGAAGAAGTTAAGATATGTAACTTTTCCATTGTTTTTAGACATCTAAAGAGAAAAGACTGGTCTATTTCTTTCTAGGTTGTGGGGCCACAGTCACCCCAGTCAACTAACTTACTGCCTTAAAAGGATAGACTATGTATTTTGAAGAAAAATCACCAAACAGATAAAAATAAACATGCATCTGCATATATGTGCAGCAAAAGTCTTAGATTAAGATCTTTTATTCTTTTGACTTTTGTCAAGTTATTCAAGGGGTCTAATTCTAATATCTCCAGAATACATTCTGAGGTTTTCTGCTTGAGAGCTGCCAGTGAAGGCAGTGTTCATTGTAAAAATGGTATTTACATGATTAAGGACATAGGAAATGCTCCTGAAATTGTCACTGTTGCCAGACAAAAGGTGAGAAGCCTCCAAAGTTTCCAGAAGACTGATGATGAGAAAGTTGAAAAATGTTTCACATGGCTTGGATCTCTATCAGATATATCTAATCACTCAGAAACTTGGAAACACTTTGTGTAAATACATGATCAGCTTTCACAGTGAGGAAAGGCTGCTAGCTGGCCCCTCAGTGATGTGTTGTGTTCATTATATTCAGGCCTGACACAAAAAGTGGGAGAATACTCAGGTGACAGTGACTGTCAAGGATACTAAACTGTTAAGGACAGTCAAAGCTGACTGAGTTATAAATGCAGCAGGACCACATGGAAATGGGGAAGGAGCTGGGTCTCTTTAGCTTGGAGAAGAGAAGACTAAGGGGTGACCTCATCTATGCTGTATGTGAAGGGTTCGTGTCAGGGGGATGGGGTCAGGCTCTTCTCAGTGAAGCCCAAAGTACTAGTACTGATAAGACAAGGGGCAGTGGCTGAAAGCTGAAGCATAGGAGGTTCCATGTGAATACAAGAAAAAATGTTTTCCCAGTTCAGGTGCCAGAGCTCTGGCACAGACTTCCCAGAGAGGTTGTGGAGTCTCCTTCTATGGAGATATTCAAAACCCGTCTGGACGCGCTTCTGTGTGACCTGGTCTAGGGAATCCTGCTGTGGCAGGGGGGTTGGACTGGATGATCTTTCGAGGTCCCTTCCAACTCCTAACATTGTGTGATTCTCTGATTCTGTGACTGGGTAAGAAAAGAGTAGGTGAACAAGCAGAAAGAAACATAGAAGGAGAAAAATTAACCTAACACAAATACAGACTTTCAACTACATATTATCACCTAGGAAAGAGACACTGGATTCACTACAGGTATTTAAAAAAAACAAAATAGTTAAATATGAAGCAGCTATAGAAATGCAATTTGAATGTTAGAAAATACTAGGAAAATAATCAAAAACATAACAAAAGCATCCTTATGTTGTGTTATGTTATAAATCAACATCATAGACCCATCTGGACATTTTTTCTGATTCTGGTCACTTGCCTCAAAAGAGTCATAGTGAAACTAGAAAAAGCATAGAAAAAAATTGTAAGGGTAATAAGAGTTATGGAGTAGCTTTTATTTAAGCAGAAATAAAACCAAGTAGGTTATTTAGTTTAGAATAGAGATGGCTGACACAGGCTTCTAAGATCATAAATGTTATAGACAAAATGTACAGATATCAATTATTATATATTTTTTGTAATAGAACTAAGATAACAATAAAAATATCCCGAATATTAGAATAAATGCAAAGTTTTGTTTTTTATTTTCTTTCTTTCTTTTTCCTTCTTTCTCTTTCTCTTTCTTTTTTCTATTTTTTTCTTTTTTCTTTATCTTTCTTTTTCTTTCTTTTCTTTCTTTTTCT
>VWZX01003680.1:1450489-1564330 GCA_013399015.1 Galbula dea | reverse complement strand
TTTTTTTTCTTTTTTTTTTTTTTAAGGTATCACATTGCTCAAATTTGTTGCCACAAGAAGACAAGGAAGCAAACATGCAGTTGGATACAATAATTAGACAAAGTTGTGGCAGTCAGATGCTTTACTGGCTTCTCCTCTGACTCAGGAAATCTCTTAAGTACAGAAAGCAAATACTATTACTGTATATTGTCCTGTTGCCTTATGTTCCTTCCCCTAAGCAACCTTTACTAGGCACTGTTTTTATTGATTCTCCATTTGTACAAAGGACCCATCACTCCAGGCCTGCTCCTGAATGTGTATGTGGGTTAAATGGAGAAAATACAAACCTCATAGAAATTGTCAAAAGTTTTGGCTCAGAAATGCATAGTCTGTCCTCCAGTATGGACTCTGTTAGGCAAGGCTGCTTTTCCAGTTCTCTTTTCTTCCTATCTGAGCAGATCATAGAAAGATCGAATCACAGAATCATAGAATCATAGAATGTCCTGAGCTGGAAGGCACCATGGACTCCAACTCCTGCCTATGCACACGACAGCCAAAATATTACACCGGGTACCTGAGGGTGTTGTCCAAATGCTTCTTGAACTCTGTCAGCTTTGGCACTGTGACTACTTCTCTAGAGAGTCTGTTCCAGTGCTCCACCACCCTCTGGGTGAAAAATGTTTTCCCTAATTTTCAACCAAAAGTTATCCTAACAGATCTTCATGTCATTCCCTCAGGTACTGTCACTGGTCACCAGATAGAAGAGATCAGCTCCTGCCCCTCCACTTTCCCCTTGTGAGGACATTGTAGATCATGATGAGGTCTCCCCTCAGTCTCCTTTTCTCCAGGCTGAACAAATCAAGAGACTTTATCCAAAACTGCACACAATATTTTAGGGTGAGGCCATACCAGCACAGAGTAGAGTGGGACTATCACCTTCCTTGACTGACTAACAGTACAGTGCTTTTGCACCCCAGGACACACTTTTTATCTAATCTGCCTGCTGGATCATTTAAGCCTCCTGTTATTAGATCCCTGACCTTGCCATAAGAAATTGCTTAGTAGTAGGTTGCAGACTTCCATTGGCAAACGTGCTAAAAGTGTATTCAGAGAGTGGTTCTTGATTAATTATGTATACTTCATGTTACTGAGATCTCTGAGCATGTCAGAGGGCTGGAGACAGGAGGAGATGCATTGCTTCTGATTTTCTCTACTGCATAACATTCTAACTTTGCACAAACAGAAGGGTCAGTGCACCTTGGTGCTTTTAAGAAAACTTGCAAATGGTATTTTTCTACTTGAAAAAAACCAAATATTTATGCAAATTTATTTTTGTTATTTTGCAACCAGTGTAAGGGATAGCTGAACAGTGTAAGGAGAAGATATAAGTCACTGTCTATAGACTGCGAATCTGTAGAAAATGTGTTTACTTTTTTCTGTGCATGGAAATGCAGCTATAATCCAGTAAAGGATCTTGAATAGTGTAAGCCATAAACTTAGCCATCAAGTAACCAGAACTGAAATCAGCTCAGTGAGCTAGGCACCTTAGTATCTCCATGCTATTGACTGTAGAGGGACAAAGTATTCATAAGACATGACGTGGACTGAGCAAGGCATTAAAGTGCATTTCTCAAGCCCTTCCTATCACCCTGGAAGACAGGAGTTTATTCTGAGGCTACATTTGGGCAACTTTTTTTCAGATGAGATAGAGACAATCTTAAATATGGATGATGCAATTAGTATATACATAATATCCTAGTGCTTTGAAAGACTGTCCAAGAAGAGAGATCTGCAGCCAAGGGTCTTTGAACATAGCTATGCCCCAGGTTTCCTGAGAACCTAAGTTAACAGGATTTTATGTGAGAGTATCTTTCCCCCCTGAAGCTGATCTACACCCCCAGGAATATACAAGTCACTGGGCCAGAAAGGGCACAGGTAGGAAAGAGCTTGACTGTGGAATACCCTTTTTGGGGGAAACAATATTTAAGGGAAGTCCTGTGTTGTCTGGTTCATCTTAATAAAAATGTTTGTTTTGTTTTACCTTAAGTTGCCACTGGATAGGAAAACCCAAACCACCTATACATAAAAAACCTCAACTACCAGATCCCAAACCACCACCTCACCACCGCCACACAGAAGCAGTAACTTCATAGAAATAATTTATAATAGACAGCACCACTTTTTGGTCACCTAGCATTAAGTGAATTTACAGACTGGTAGTCTACTCAGTAGTGCATCATTTCCTAAGCTCTTTACATTTCACTTTTTCACACTATCAACCCAATTTTACTTGGTTTTATTTCCCTTTTTTTTTTTTTTTTTTAAGAGTCGAACAGACAAATTTTGCTCCTTTCCTGAAATGGATGTTAAGGTCCCAGAATTTCAGCAAATCTTGGGCAGAAACCATTGACCACCACTAGCAGTCCTCTGACTGGTTTGGCTGGTCTTACTAATCCTGTAACTGCAGTGACTCACTCAAAAGTGCTCTGCCCTGAAACCGTTATTGGTTTTCTGCAGTTAGAGCTAGCAAAATGAGACACCACAGTTACTCTACCTCTCAGCACTTTAATATAAAACCCACTTTCCAATTTAAAACACTGTAAACTCTGACCAGAACAGGAAGCAAAGCAAACCTTGTTCCACCAGCTTGGCTAGCAGAGGGTAACCTACAGCAAGGAGTGGGACAGGCTGCTGGAGGAGGCACTCAGCTTCTTCTGTCAAAGGCTATTTGTACCTCGAGTGAAAAATATGTTTCCAGCAGTCTAAGCAGACATATCTTAGGTAGATTTCTTGTGTAGTTCAAAATATAGCTGTTTCCTTTCCTACTATACGTAAAGCTGGTCAAAGAATCAGATAATAAGGCTCTTAATGCAAAAATTATACTGAATTTTACTTCTAGAAATTTTTACTGTCTTCCTTTGCCTAATTCCTCTTTTTTTTGACTGTGTGCATTCTGTATTACTTGTAGAATTCAGTAAGCAAATTTGCTTTGCAGACTTTAGAGAAATCTATTTTTCGTTATAAATGTTTTATAGCATTTAGAAATGTTTCAGCATTTATGCTTACACAGAATCTATCTATATTCTTCCAAGTGATTAGTAAAGTATGCTTAGTAACATTAAAATAAACTCTTCTGATAACTACAGTGCAGTGTTTCTCCTTTAACTCCATTAAGTCACAATTTGCTGCTGTTTCTTTAAACTGACCCTCTCCAAAACAACTGCAGTATTATTGATCTGGGTTCTGATTTTCTGATCTCACCAAGTATCACATTTTGCTTTCATGCAACCACAGTGCTGCAGAGTGGAAAAGTACCCTGTTAAGTGCTTCCCTTCATGCCTGCAGGTAAAGTCTGTCTGCTCCTTTTGATTGATATCTCCATCAATATCAAAGGGCATAAAAAAATCATGTAAATTGCATGCAGCTACTTTCTAATGGGGTAGGTTTTCTGAAAAATATTCCTGAGACCCATGAAGATATATGTCTTCTGTACCCTTTGAAGGAAAAAAGTATTCTAGGAACTGGTGAAATACATTCAAGATATTTTTATGTTAAAAGTGCAAATGTTGAAGTGAAAATGATTTAATAATGAATTTAACACAAATTTGTCCTGGTTCTAGATTTCGAGGAGATGCTGAAATTGTGGGTTGCTGATAGAGAAGTAGGCACATTTCTTCTTATGTGGCTATTGCAAACAAAAACATGGTTACCAGTTGTGGACAGTGAATCTTTCGTAACTCAATGGGCAAACACTTATCCAGTGAACTTGTTACTGTATTCTGTGTTTTACAGCCACAGAGCACTCTCACACAAAGCCTTGTTTTCCCAGAAATAAGTGACCATATCATATTTTCTTGCTAAAAGCTTTACCTAATCTTACCCACAACTGACATGAAAGTACAAATAGAAAATGAATCTCTACACTTACATTCAACTGCATAATGTATTTATTGTTAAATTAGCTGGTTATTTTTATTTGTTGATGTCATTAGAGGCCCACATTTTTTACTATGGTACTGGACAGACAGGATTAGTCCAGAGTTGCATGAACTGGTGGTAATGAAATCCAAAACCGTGCAAAACTCCCCTGAACTCGTTGTGAACTTGAAGTGCAGCCTATGCAGGAGATGTTTCAAAAGGTCAACCTCTTTTCCCAAATTTTTGGTAGTGAGACCATAAGAAGTAAACAGGCAAAGCTATTGTTGAGAAGAAGTAAGAGGAAAGCTTTTATCTGTCTGGACTTTCATATTACACACATCCCCATGAATCCTCTAAAGACCTAGATCATATTAACTGTGGGAATACGCAGTCCTGCCTGGCTGCAGGCCAATCAGGAGTTTCAGAAACAGCTCCAAGTTAGTTGAAACAGGTGCATGTAATAAAGAAGCCTGAAATAAAGAACCAGAACAACTGGGCTGTGTCAAGTTAAAGTTACTATTACACAGGGCTGTGCAAAATTTTCACAGCAAGTTTCAGAAACCTCAAAATCTGTGCTTTGCACATTTTTTTTTTTGTTTTCTTACTTAAAAAAAGTGATTAATTCAAAAGGTACAAACCAGTGTATTTTTTATGGATGGACCTAATATCATGAAGGCCTTTCATATTTTTCAAAATCTGTGCTGTATGAATTACCATTGCTATATAAAGTTGGCCTGTCTAGAAACAAATACAGAAAAAAATACCTTTTTTCAAAAGTCAAGAAAAAATATAAGCATCTAAACTCTTAGCTGATTACAGAAACAAAAATAATGTGCAATATTTGGTACAACACTATCCTGTGTGGTTTTGGAAAGCTCTTTTATATATGTAGGTGAGAGAGAGAAGGAGGTAAGTGGCTATGTTGAAGGCAGGCACATCTTCATAGCTCAGAACAGGCCTGATGTTATCTCTGGACAGTGTTCACTGGGTCTTTCTCTGGCAGAAGCTCTATGGAAGTTCATCATCCACTTCCTACCCCAAGTATCTGAAAACGAAGGCAACAGGCTCCTCAGTAAGTCGGACTACATTGTCTGGACATTGTAGCATGTATTTTCCTCAGGATAGCTCTCTAGATGCTGACTTAGGCAAAAGAATGCTCAAAAGCCCATGACAACCCTTTCACACCTGCTTTGATACACCAATAATACTAGCAATGTATAAATACAGATCAAGTCACAAGCAATATCCAAGATGCACAGAAGGCTGAATTTTTACCAGCTCTTCCACACAAATGATAGAGGTAAGAACTACCAACAGTTTCCATCATTAAGATATACATTTTGGAAACAGTCAAACATATTTTTGAGACAAGGAATGATTTGGGAGCATAAAGCCATTTGCACAAGGAAGGATGGTGTGGTGATTTAAAGCTGTTCAGCTGTCAGAAATAGTATATTAATTGTATCTGATATCCTCATGCTCTTTATAGAATCAATACCCAAATCCCTTGTTTGTTTGGTTGGTTTTTTAAAAAAAAAATATTTGAAACTGGTAATGAGTACTTCCTAGAAATATGTGCTAGTTCCCTGGAACTGCAGAATGAAAAGCAATAAAGAGTCTGGTAACATCACTCTTGAGTGCTATTGGGCTTTTCCTCTTTATAGAAGATGGAAGTAAAAAAGTCTATGGATTAACTGCATCATATTTTTTCTATCAAGTGTACTGTTTGCCAACATTTTCCACATATGGAATTCATGTTATAAAGTTAGTGAGCTTAGCGACATAAACCTACAGATTATGAAAAACAAAAGCACAATTCTTAACAAAACCGGTCAGTTATAAATGTACACAAAGCTCCACAAATCTGGTTATAAACATTGTAGCTTATTGCTCACACAATATAGGTCCTTACTAAAAAGATGTCACTGGGAGAATTGTGTATCCATATCTTTTATAGAAGCACTGAAAAAAAAATAAAAATGTCCAATTCAGCAACATTAAAAAATCTACTGTGTAGACAATGGAAGTCCTGATACTTGTGTACATCCAATGGCTTTTGTGTGTCCAACACATGCATCTTGTTTTGTTTTCCTTCATGTCTCATTTGTGGCATATCTGTGTGCATATCTGTGGCATATCTGACACTCCGAGACAGAAAACCAGTGGCAACAAGAATATCAATAAACAACTAAATATGTCTTAGTATTTTTTAAGCTTTTTGAAATGGCTTCTGAGTGGGTAACCCTCCACAGTGGAGGAACAGCATAAAATAGAATGTTTTTACTGATATTCCTGTATAAGGAGAACACTTTGACACAATAGACAGTTTTTTGCGCACTAATGACCTCAGAAGCTGTGCTGTTGAGGAATTTTAACTTGTCATAGGGTTGGTTAAACCAAAAGGGTCAAAGGATGGTGACTAAATACAAAGCTGTTCACTTGCACTTCACTTTGAGGTTTTAGCAATAGGACAAAAACTCAAGCTCATTAAAAGTCAAGAGCAACCCAGCAAACCAAGGTGACAGTCTCAGTTTTGGTAGAAATAAGAGAAGCCTTAGAGAAAAGGCCTTCCAAAAAGCCATGAGAAAGCTAAGATTTTAAAAGCATCTTTATAGAAAGTGATATAAAATATAACAGGAGTTTTCTGGAACTGTATAACACTGGCTTCAGCAACAAAAGCTGTAAGGTGATGAAAGAGACGGACAGCTGTAATTTTGAAATACTTAAATGAAATTGAAGTTGATAGCCAAGAACTGTCAGAAAGCAATTAAAAAATAAAAATAAATAGAGTCATCATACATAAAAGGAGGCAAAATGTTTATGAAGGATGGGAAGCATGATTAATTCTAACTACGTCAATTAGCTTCTTAGAAACAGCAGCTATAAGATTGCAATAAGGAATTTCCAATAAAGTAAAATCCCCCCTTTAGACAGGATTTCTGTGTGCTCCTAGGATGGCAACTAACATGCACCCAACAAGGTGCCAGTCTGAAATGTGGGAAAACTTCTTCCCAGCCTATAAAACCATGCTTTGGCTGAAATCCAACAATGAGTAGGAAACTTAGCCAGAAGAAATAAGAAAAACAAATCCCAGAAAAAGGCATGTGGAAGCAAAGCAAACAGATATAAAAGGGAGTCTGGATGAAAAAAGGCAAACTCTTTCCAGCCTAATATGCCCCTGTAGCTTATGGACAACACGATCATACCGTAGTGATGGAAGTTCCCTTAAGCCTTTCCATACTTCCCTCCTCCACATGTGAAGCTCCCAGTATGAAGATGCTGTATCCTCTTTCGAGAGCTATGGCACAGGTGTGTGGCCACACAGGTGCATCTCTTCTTGAGAAAAATCCTGAGGTGTAAGAAGCAGGGTGCATTTGACAAAACTTTGACCTACAGCTGACATTTTCTGAAGAAGAAAAAGCTCACATTCATGCATCAGGCTGATGAACCAGTGAACCAGCAAAACTTTAAGAGCTGAAGTTATAGCTGACCACATGCAAATGATAGTACAGTCTTTCCCATTGTCAACATGCCAACGTGCTGCGAGTCAGATCGTTCTTAAAGAGAACATCCAGATTCCTTGTTCTTACCCTCTCTCAAGATGTATATGTTTCTAGGAAGGCCACAATCACGATTTTGGTTGGGTGAGGATGTCCTCTGTGAAGCTGTAAAGCCTCTGACATCCTCATCTTTAAAAAGAAACAAGCAGCATATTTGACATGTTTATAGGAAGAATTACAGTCTAAAATGTAGTTTGTCACACAAAGAATTCCTTGGTAGGTTAGATAAATAGTTTGTGAAGAATATTGAACATGAATATGCCAAAACCAATGAAAGTTACTGTGAAAGCTATGATATTGACCAAGCTATAACCTACAGTTCCACTACAGAAGACCTACAGTACTGTACATGTACAGATCTGTGCAAAGCTGCCAGGTTTTGCTTCACTGAATTTCGATAGCTAAACCAGAAAATCTTGCCTGCAGGGCCAGGACTCTTAAACATAAAGTATACAAATACCTGAAAGGTGAAAACACTGTAGAGTGAAAAGAATTATTTAGCAATATAGACACATCTTTGAATACTGAAAAATAAAATAGAGAAAATGGCCTTAGTGCAAAGTACTTTACAGCAACATCATTTCCACTCTAGAAAAGACATCGAAAGAGTGGCAGCTGTATTACTTGTAAAACGTTGGTTATGCACAAGGACTGTACTGTTAGTGAGGTTGACTAGAATAGATGGACACTGTTTCTAAGACTCCTGCCAAGTATTGTTAATGATTGTAGACTAAAAGGAATATTAAGTGAGTTTGTTGAATTTCTGTTCAAAATTGCTTCTTGTCCTGTCACTGGGCTTCACTGAGAAGAGCCTGACCCCATCGTCCCGACACACACCCTTCATGTATTTAAAAGCATAGATGAGGTCACCCCTTAGTCTCCTCTTCTCCAAGCTAAAGAGACCCAGCTCCCTCAGCCTCTCCTCAGAAGGAAGATGTTCCAGCCCCTTCATCATCTTTGTGGCTCTGCGCTGGACTCTCTCCAGCAGTTCCCTATCCTTCTTAAACTGAGGGGCCCAGAACTGGACACAATATTCCAGATGCAGCCTCACCAGGGTAAAGTGGAAGAAGAACCTCTCTTGACCTACTAACCACACCCCTTCTAATCCACCCCTGAATCCCATTGGCCCTCCTGGCCACAAGAGCACACTGCTGGCTCATGGTCATCCTTCCATCCACCAGGACCCCCAGATCCCTTTCCCCTTCAGTGCTCTCCAACAGCTCAGCCCCCAACTTATACTCATACATGGGCTTGGTCTTTCCCAGGTGCAAGACTCGACTTTGTGGCATAGATTTTGCAAGTGAGTCTATGAGAGTTCAGTGCTTATTACAGTTTGAAGTATAAATCTTTTTTTCTGACAAAGGTGGGAGCTTCAGAGACTGAGACTGAAGGTCACTAAGCTTATTTTGTTAGAAAAAGTTGACATGAACAGTAAATCCAGAAAGAGGAGAATAAAGTTCTAAGCTTGTATTACATGACACGTTAAGTGACAATAAAAACTTCTTGTCTAAGGAACAATCTAATGCTAAGAGACATTTAGTGCTTCTTCTTTCTAAACATACTAAGAGTATAAAATACTCTTCTGTACACAATAAATGAATAAACAAAGTTCTTTTCATAACCTATACAAGTGAAAATCACTTCATCCAGACATCCGTTTTGAGCATATGAGCTCTGGATTTTTGCAGTAGCAGGTCTCCATGATGAAACAGAGACATTTGAAGATTTAATGGTATGTTATTGGAGTTGTAGAACTTATTTTCTCAGCCAAACCCCACACCATCATCATTACTCTTTTATTCCTATCCTTTGTATGGTTCTGGGAACACTGGAAATGTTGACAAGGCATCTGGTATATGTGTTACTGAGCTCTGCTTCACATATCTGCATCCACGACCTCACCATACAGTAGCATCATAGAACGCAAGCAGTCTTTGCACTATCAAAGCCATTCTTATCCCTCTGAAATAATTAACAGTAAACAGAAATATCTCTGAGCACAGGTTCTATTGTGTTTAATGAAACCTGTGATATATAAGTCAATGGTGCTCATCCTGTCCCCAGTGGCATTACATACAGAGATAAGAAAACCAACAAAAATAGGAAGAACTGGGGTTTTTTATTTTGTCTGTGGGGTTTTGGAGTGGGTTTTTTTTGCTTTTGTTTTTGTTTTGTTTTTTCCCCCAAGAAAGGCTGGTTCTATTCTTCCTATAAAATACATTAAGCAAATTGGCTTTTGCACCAGATCAAGTCAGTAATCCATGGAAGGAACAGTGCTCAAAGACATCAATGAAATCATTGTTCTTCAGCCTGTGGATACTGTGCTGCCTCTCTTTCTGGTACCAATCTCCTGGGCTGAATTGGAACCTGTATGAGCTCTCTCCATTATCCCCAGCTGGCATCTGACCTAAGGACTGTGATGGCTGGTTTGTAGGCAGATAGTCTCCTAAAAAAAAAAATTTCTCATTTTCTGTATTCACAGGTTGAGTGACCTGGGAATAAACAATGGCACTTTCCAGTTCCACCAGCAGATGCAATACCAGAAGATGTGGAGAGGGCAATTTAAAATACTGTGAACCAAAAGCATATCCAAGATTAACCTTAGTATTACAAAAAGGAATAATAGGAACTGGATTTTTATTTCAGTGACACTGGACCCATTTCTTTCCCCTAAATCTATGTCTGAGGAAATCATCAATGAACAAATTAAGTTTCCAAAATCTAAAGTGGAACCAAATTGCCTAATACATGGAAACAGTGCCATTCAACAAAAGCACTTTAAATTTGCATACTCCTTTCTTTGGCATGCAAAGCTATGCCTTTGCCTATATCCAGAACAGCATCATTCCTGGCACAGTAAAGTAGCTCACAAACCATCTTGTCAGGATCCTAGGTCAGGATTCCAAACAAATCCAAACCTCATCCTTCCTAAAACCCCTTAGAGAATTTACACAAGAAGCATTTTCAGGGCAAATCTAATATACCCAGAAGCTCCTATTGGCCCCACACCACAAATGAAACTTTATACATAAATATAGATCACTGATTTTACCAAGGTGTTTCATATATGTATATGAAGTGAAGTGTGAAGGCACATCAGAGATCAGATTTAGAACTGTCAAACACTTTTATAAACTTGCCAGTTACCAACTTCTGGCTTACTGCTCAAACACAGCCGACATATACAGACACAGGAAATTCAGTGCATCCTGAACACACTGAGTTCACATTTCTCCACAAATTAACAGAGGCTGTGTACCAGGTCTGGTGCAGTGTCAGACCACTGTGGTATTCACCTTGCCATTGATATGTTCACAAATGGTCCCTACAATATCCAGCACAAATCAGTCTCACTGGGTGTGTATCACAGAATCACAGAATATTAGGAGTAGGAAGGGACTTCGAAAGATCATCTAGTCCAACCCCCCTGCCACAGCAGGATTCCCTAGACCAGGTCACACAGAAGTGCGTCCAGACGGGTTTTGAATACCTCCAGAGAAGGAGACTCCACAACCCCTCTGGGAAATCTGTTCCAGTGCTCTGTCATGCTCACTGTGAAAAAATTTCTACATGTATTCACATGGAATCTCCAATGCTTCATGAGTCAGTTCACGCAGGTACAGCAGACCACAAATGTTCTAGATACGTTAGAGCTATTACACATACTCAATTTATTTATATGTGCAAGCCAATCATTACCTAAGGGGAATCAAGGTTGACAACATCCCTACATGGGTAAGAGCAGAGAGCTGTGGAAAGTGTCAGAGGGTTGTAGCCCTGCAGACTCTCATGGTAGATAGGTGAGTCAGTCAAACAAATATCAACAGTCTCACTCAAAGGACAAATTATCAGTTTAAGCTAAGATCAATATATGCATGTAAAAAGTGGTATTTCCTTGAAAGGAATAGAAAGTATTACGCTGGGGTTTTAAACATTCTGGTCATAGCCAAAGCCAAGGCCTTGATCTGGAAGGAATGGCACAAGCAGTAAGAGACAGTCTGTTCCCTAAAGGGCTTACAGGCTAAGCAGGCAGGGCTGGGGACAGAAGAAAGAAAGAATTGTTATCTGTATTTTGCAAACAGAGTACAGCAATACAGAGAGATTAAATGTCACAGAGGATGTCCAGGACAGAGCCCTGGAAATGAATCTAGATCTCAAGATGCACCCTCCTGTCTGTTACCCAGACAGGTTTAATTCATAAAGAATAATAATAATAAAAAATAATTAAGAATTAGCCATTTCCCAACAAGACTCATGCAGGCTTTCAGTCTAACATTTCCAAATGGTTTCTCAATCTAGCAGGTAAAATTTCATTACACCTTTGAAAACATAACCATAACCATTTTGATTCATGCTATAATCTGCATATTGCCAAGAGCAATCTCTGACGTTGTAATATTTTGCTCCATTAGAGGCGTTGTACTGCCAGCAAGCAGCAAGCTTACTGAATAAAACTGCAACCATTCAACAGTCTCTTCTCTGTGTCTGTGTGTCTTTTGGCCTAAATAAAGTAAATACACAGCATTAAGGGTCTGATCCTACTACCACTTAAGTCAGTGGCAAAAGTCCCTTTGACTCCAGTGAAGAAGTAGTCAGCTTTAACAGAACTGGTGACATTTTTTCCCCTTAAATTACTGGCAGGTTAATTCATGTGCAATTTGCAGTACCAAGATATTGGTTGAGAAATGGTATATCCATACATAATTTTAAAATGATGAAGATGGAATCAATTTCATTACTGTACTGACACTATACAAAGATGTTCTCTGTAATAAATCCTGTACTAGGATGTGAAAACAGCTCTTCCATAGGCAAGGTTGAAAGGAAAAAGAAAGATTTCCACTATGGAAAGTGGATAGTAAAGCAAGTTCTAATATCTTGTGACATGTAATAAATCCCAGTATTTGGGTTTAAGTTCTCTACATTTTACCACAGTTCATACATACATACAAGACTAAGGCAAAGACAGTATTATATGTCTCTGCTTTGTCTATGTCCCTTTTTGTGAGGTGACTGTCTCCACCAAGTAACAGGCCAATATTATTTATGGTTTGCCTCTTGCTATTAACATATTTTAAAAAGCCCTTTTTATTGTCCCACACAGTACTGGCCAGCTTCGACTCTAATCAGGCTTTGGCTGCCTGAATTTTCTCCCTACAGTGGTGAACAGAGTCTCTGTAATCCTCCCACGTTGCCTGACCTTGCTTCCACTGGCCATACACTTTCTTTTTTTGCTTAAGCTCCAGAAGAAGCTTCCTGCCCAGCCAGTCTGGCCTTCTGCCTCGTCTGCTTGACTTTCCACGTTTTGGAATTGCCTGTCCTGTGCTTTTAGGAGGTGCTACTTGAAAAACAACAAGTACTTATAGACCCTAGCACTTTCTAAAGCTTTTCCCCAGGAAATATTACTAAGTAGCTCCCTGAGCTACCTGAATTCTGTTTTCCTCATATTGAGAGTTGAAGTTTTGCTGGCAGTTTTCATCCTGTCTCCAGGGATTTTAAACCCAAATGGTTCATGGCCACTGTGGCCAAGACAGCTACCTATTGCCACCTCATCCACAAGACCATCCTGTTAACATGCATGCCTGCTGAACAGAGAGGGTCAGCTGAATACATTTCTCCCTTAGAATCAGATGCAGCTGTAAGAACTTCCTCTGTTCAGATTACTGAAACAAAGTCTAAGCCTCTGTAGATCCAGACAACATTATTTAGAAAGAGGCAAGCAGATAAACAGATGGAAAGTGCTTTTTTTAAACTAACAAATAGTGATGGCACAAGCAAAAATTATTACTAAATATTTCTGGGCAAGAAGAGAAAAAGAAGATTTCTAACCATCAGAGGAGTAAGGTAATGAATAACTTTCCAGTAATAGTTATGAGTCAGGAGAAAAAAATTCAGAGACATAGGAATGAGTACAAACAGCACACACTTAGAGCTGTACCCAACAGGTAACGAGGACTTATCCACTCCACTTTTTTGGAAGAGAATGAATTTAGCTGTATGGACATAGGCCTGGACATGGATTTTTTTCTTCCCAACAAAGTATATTTTTATATTTTGAAGGTATAAGTCATTTCCCATTCAATAAATTCCAAATGTAGAAGGTGTCTGGAAGAAGTATGTAGAGAATATTTTGATCATTGCAACAATAGAGTTAGTTTACACATATGAGAAAGAGTTACTTAAGTGGAGTTTTATTCTGCAATCAAAGAAAGAGTCACATCTGTACAAAAAGCAAGTGCTTTTCCTCAGGTATCTGAGCAATCTAGATGTTTCAAGACAGAAACAACTTTTCTCTCATCAATAGCAAAACACAAAAGCTTGTACACTTCATTTGACATGTAATTTCTAGAAATAATTGTAGTTTGTAATTGCTGATAGGATGCCAGTGTCTTCGCTTAATATTAAGGTTTATATATTTGTACCTTGAGATTTATATAAAAAAGAATTTCACTTGTTATCTCAGCATAACTGTGTTCTAGTGAACAAATGGTAAAATCTGGAATACACTTCTGCTTTTCAAATTGCAGTTAGCTAACTAAAACATTTTTGCAAAAATCCAACTTACTGTGATTTTACAGTGCATTTTTTTTTAAAATCATATGTTATAAACTCACAAACTCAGAAGGACAATGCAGTCTTTGTGAACTCCTTCTGTAGTACAGAAATCACAGTTGAACCTTTGCTTCTCCTGTATCTTTGAAGAAGCCCACAGCCTTAAGAGTTTAGCTGCATCTAGAATTGCAGCATCGAAGTCCTAGACAAACACTTAATGAACCTTCAGTCTCCCCGGGCTCAGTTCTCAATCCCTATCTTCCAGGGCAGGCCTCAGCTGAAACAGCTTTCTTGGACTCTCACCAGCAGGCTCTTGGTTGGAAATCAACTTAGCCACCTGTGAAACACCTGGTCTCCCCTGGGGAGGCTCTGGAAGGCCACAGTCCTAAGTCAGCATTAGTATCCTTATTGTTTCTGATAGGCATAATACTTCCCTTCACATCAGACACCTAGCCATGTGCAGTGAGCTTGTTGTATCTGATTGTAAGCATGTGAGAGATTGCATGTATCTATCCATACATCTCTCAGAGAAAGAATGAACCAACACTTCCTACATAACACTGTGAACATGTATTTTCCCCCAATAATTCTTAATTCAAAGAGAAGCAAAACTAATTTTCCTGAATTTTGAGGGACTATAATCTTTCAGCAACATCAAAAGCTCGATTTGAATATTCATATTGTCTAATAATTTTTTACAAACTGACTCATGTCTTTATTCCAGAATCATTTCAAAAAATGAAATTCAGGTAAAAGATAGTCACACTCAGGTGAAAGATACCTGTGATGGGGAACTTGTCTATTTTTATCTAAGTATGCTTTAGCTATATTTTTCACAAGAACTCCTATTTCCTCCACATGAGGGAGATTTCCCACTAGTCTCACCCTTTTCTAAGTAGATCAGCCTTTTCTTTTTTCTTTTTTCTTTTAATAAGATCAGTCCCATTAATTTCTGATAGGATTTAGTGTACTGTACTGTGAGCAGCAGGACTGGCTCACTGTAGCCTCTGACAAGCACAAATACAGCAAGCTGTTTCTACATTCAAACACACTGCAAGCTCAGGGCAAAATGCTGTGTCCCCAGCCCAACACCCTTCCTGAAAGCCTGCTGATTCCAACACAAAATGCCTTGAAGACTCTTTGAGCAAAATGCATGAGCAGAATTAAAACAACACCAGCTCCATCATGACCATTCTCTTATAATGAATAATGGCAATTCTTTAATTTTCATTAGAGAAATATGACCACACTCCCCAGCTGTGACAGTCATGAGCTTTTTTTTATCGGTTTTCCCTCTGGCATCATGTATTTCAAGGCCTTCAATCTGTAATGCTAAGAAAGCACAAAATGGGATTGGAGACCATCTCTATCCCACAACCCCAAGTTCCTATTCCTCTTTATTAGATAAGAAGTGGTTTTTTTAGTTCATTTCCCTGCCCTGTCCTCATTTGAGCATACATTCTTGGGGATAGCCATGTGGAAATCCGTAGTGTTGGCAGATAGGAACTGAAATGCTTAAGTTAGGCATGGCAACACTGCTTACAGCATGCATACTAGTGGAACATCAAGTGCCCAAGAAAGTTTTTAAGGAGTACTCTGGAGCCAGAGTAGGTAGATGGGGTTCCTAAAGATTGCTCTGATACCTTTAAGCACTTCTGTCCTTGCCAACATATACAAGTACCTTTTTGTGTTTGGACTATGATTTACTGCTGGAGTCCTCAGAAGCAAATAGTTATTAGTAACCCCCTGACCTTCACAAAAAGAAGAAAAAAGTCTGGGAAAAATTTGAGAGTGTATGGAAGTAGGTTATTATTAAAGTATTACTTACATCTTAAAGCTATAGTTTTGTTTTGGTTTTTTTTTTCCCGAAGACATCAGAGGTCTTTAAAAAGCTAAGCAAATCTGTTTTCAGCCAGAGTTAATAAACCACAAACTGAAGGCATGAATAGGTCACAGACAACATAGCCACTAGGGGCAAGACAACAAATAGGACTTAGTAATGATATATGTGTCCCATCCTTGACGATGGTGCTTCACATTCATTCACAGACTTTTGTTTAATTCCTGAAATGTTACAACACATCAAGGAAGAAAAAGGCATTGCTTGCTTTTCTTTTCTTTTTATTTTGGATTTCTAACAGTGTGAGTCAGCCCTGATGAATGTTATGTTAAACATATAAAGAATTACTATAAAGTAATTTAATTTAATCAAGGCACACCCCTTAGAGGATAAACCTCAATTCATTTCAAAGCATGAGTAAAAGGAATAAGACTTTTCCAGTCTTTTTTTGCTGTCCTCAAAGGGGTTAAAAAGCCTAATACAAAGGAGTTAAGCAATGACTAAAACAGGATAATAAATGTGACACTCTTTGACTATCAGTAGCAAATATTTGAGCTTATCAAATAACGGAGGAAGTAGTTTAGTTACAAATAAACCAATCTCTCATAAAACAAGACTTCACACAAGGTAATTTCATTGAACTGGAGACAGCTAAAGGCCACTGGCGAGCAGGACTGCCGCTCTGTGTACACTCCCCAGCAGCCCTGCATGATTAATGGGGCAGCCGGCTGGGAGGCCGAGCCTGGGGACGCCGGCGAGGGACAAGGGAGCTGGGCTTCATATCAGTGGAGCGGCAATAAATAAAGCATCGCAGAGCTGGTGCGAGGAAGTGACTCATCCTCCTGGAACACAGCGGGATTTGTGCTCTCCCTCGACCGCCCCCCTTCCCCTCCCCCTCTTTTTCCTCTGCCGAAGAGACCAGCATGTCCCAGAGACTATAGTAGATGTCACTGCTTGGCACTGGCTGTGCAAAGAGAGGACAAATATGTGAGTGTGATGTGGATCTGGGACCATAGCCTTAAAGCCGCAGCACTCGCTCCGGAGGGAGCATCTGGGCTGAGGCAAGCTTAGCAAAACACATTTCAAAGGCCAGCTTCTTTGAGGGATGCTCCTTCTCCTTTTCAAGGCATCTAAGCAATCCGGAGGGTGAATATAGCAGTTCTGGTGAACAAGAAAAGTCTTTCCTTCCTAAAGAAATATGAAGACATGAGCCATTAAGAGACAGGGGAACTGAAGTAAAAAGAGGTGGAACTGAAGCAGAAGGATTTGCAACATACCCACAGCTAGACTAAGAGCTAAGGTGTGGTTTCATCATCAAGTTAACACCAATCCAATTGTGGGATGCTGACAGCAGGGTTAAGCCATGCTCCCCTATCTCCACAAGCTTCCACCCCCTCCCCAACAGATCCTTCTCAAATGATATGACCCTACACCTGTGTTATCATCAATGGAAGCACAAGATTATTTGGGGAAGGAGGGCAGTGTTCTCTTCGAATGGCAGTATACCTGTAGTGTCATTGCTAGGGTGGACTCCAATTTTCTCAATCATAAGAATACGCAACCTCACTGTAGGAGTGCAGAGAAACATTTCATACATCAAATAATTTCATTTTCTACCTCTGAGGTCCTGATGAGTATCATTTGTCTCCTTTTTGTTTTTCAGGTCTAACATGGCTCATTTACTGCATCATTCATAATACACTAATTATGCACATGCTTCTGTGTAAAGTTGTGAAAAACAATTGCAAAAGATAATGGATACTGATAGTCTTATTTCAGAATGCAATGAAAACTTAAAAGCATTATAATATAGAAAATAATATAGAAAATCAGGCATGCTGGTATTTGACTTTTGCATGCTGTTATTCATGTGTATATATATCTCATATCAGTGAATCTCCTTCTGTATTTGTAAATATGGATACGTATATATGTAGACATGTAATTGAAAATAAGTAAGTACAAAAGCAGATTAAAAACCAAGCATGTTTAACTGTTGTAGTTTTGGAAGTCAACCATGTCCCTGTTGCTGCAGTCTTTGGCATAACTATTAGTTAGAACACTGTGTGGAAAAGTCCATTAACACCTAGATGCTCAGTCCTTAACATGGGCATATCTCTGCTAGCTAAAAGTCAAAAAATATACAAACACCTCTGGAAGTAAATGTTAAGTGCATCACCTGACCCAGCATGAAATCACCTGGTCAGCTATTGTTTTCTGTATTTTAGCTGTCTCTAGGGCAAAACAGACTTTAGTGCCCTTTAAAATAGTTCTGAATCATACTAATGATTGACTTTAGTGAGCTCATCAGCGTAAACTGTGACTTCCAAGGGCAAAAGCAGTGCACTTTAAAAGGGCTCAGTTAAAAGATACCTTGTCAGCACTGTCTTAGCTTCCAGGACCACGGTAGGGTCTGAAGGCTTGCTTCTGTTGCTGCATGTGGATTTTGCTGGAGCAGCTGAATCACTGGGCAACCCTATCAGCCTGTCCCAACTTCATGCTCAAGGCTGCTGGACTTGACAGCAACTGCTCAGCCAGTAGCTCTTCAGGAGCATTGGTTAATGTAAATATATCAGGCTATGAACAGAAATAGTGGAGGCTTATCAGTCCCATTAAGTGATTATGGACAAAAATTTTGAATGACTAGGATGAGGGAAGTGCCTTAGGTGTGGCAACTAAATCATTCTGCAATCTTAAAGCCATTCAAGAGACCAAGAAGAAACTCTGATCTGTCTTCTGCATAGACATGTCAATGGCTTGTATCCCAAAACAGTCCATGGAGAGCAGTAGACTTGATAACTGTGTAGGTTGTAACTGGTGTGAAAGTGATAAAAGGGTAATGTGAAAAATTTGGATAGATATATCAGATGTGATAAAAACATGGGAAAAGCAAAACAAATCCTTGCCACTTTGCAGCCTGGTTAGGCACAGATTCGTCTGCATAGATTAATTCCCTTGCCTCCTTCATTGTTTGAAAAAAAGAGTTTCTATGTAAAAGGAAGGATGAACTACTCTATAGACTTACCGGCATTGCCCTCTATCCCTGTCTCCACACTATTAGTCGGCTTTACTCCCAATTAAAATAAACACTAATTGAGTTACAGTTTTTCTATCCTTCAGTAAACATCTGAAACACTTCTTAAAAATTCAGTCACAGCTTGACCTGACACACGTGAGCCTCAGCTGCATACTCACATGAACAAGCACCATACATGCAGAGCAAGTAGGAGTGAGAGGTGTCATAAAACATAGCATGAACTGTGTCATCTCCAGTGGAATTCAAAGGAATGGCCTACAAAGGAACAGCCCTAACTTGCATCCCAGGGATAGAATCAGTATTACAAGTCAAAACATAAGGTCTGGGAAAGCCAAAAAAATCCCCTCTACCAATCTGACTAGATGACAACTGCATGCTGTACAGAGATTGTGGTGAAAGGAAACACACTTTTGCTTCTTTTTTTTCCCCTGGATATTGTTGGTGAAGCAGTGCAAGGGTTAAGGGATCTTAGAAAGTCCTGGTGCACTTTAGCTAGGAGCAAAGACACCCCTCAGAACAGATACCTGTGCTGCTTTACCTGGGAAACTTCTGGATTAGTGTGTTTCTAGCTGCATTTCCTTGAACCTGATTTAGCTTCAGCCTATATCAGAGTCCTTTCATGGAGCTATTCCTATTCAAAATAAAGTGCTTTAAGAAAAGCACTGAGATGCGGTTTAAAGTAATCCAAAAAGTATGGGTTGGCTTAGAATTTTTGTTACAGCTAAAAAGGCCAAGAATCAGAACAGGAGGATAACAGAAATTATGCATCACTGTACATTCTAAGCCTTTTTTGACCTAAGGCATTTACCACAAAAAGCAGGAGGCTTTGCCACCTCTTGCAGGGCTTACAGTAAGGGAGGTAATTCTTAACTTCCAACCAAGACTTGTTTCATTGCAAGATACCACTCAAAATTATGTTGAATTAGATCCCTCTGGGAATGCTGTCTCTCATGACAGCCACAGTCATTTAAATACTCTTTTGAAAACACCATCCCAGTTATTACCTGAGAAACAGCAATTATTTTCAAACATGAATGTAGTTTAAGTAGTGATTTCTTTTTTGTTCCCTAGTACCAAACCAAAAGCACAGATGTAGCTGTTAAAAATCTAAAAGTACTCATGAACAGTGCTTATCCTGTGCATGATAGCCAGGAATATGTTCTTAGAGAATTATTTCTTTAAATGATAAGTTTGCCAAGGGGCCAGTGAGAACAATTAAGAAAAATGCCATTGTTCTGGTCACAGAGTGGCAGAGGAGACATCTAGACTGCAGAGCTCAAGAGTATTTCCAAGTGCCAATCCCAGAAAGAGATCCCGGCCATGTCCTTGCTCCTCAGGACATAGACCCCAGCCCAGGCACATGCTACAGGTGAATGATAAGACTGCTCTAAGAAACATCAGACAAGGGTGTTGCAGGGACCTGATGAGTGCCACAGTGTGCCCTTCCTGGTAAGTACAGGCATAGCAAGAGATTTATTATCCAAAAGAGAGTTGTGATCTAAGTAAACAAGTTGGACAATGGGCTGGAGAGAAGCGATGGAATACATACTGAGCAGTGTGGTGGTTTGCATAAGTCTTCTCAGTTTAAGGGTATGTGGTTCTTTGCTTTTTCATTTTTCTCTAAGAAGCAGCTACTCTTTCTTAAACTACTGGGGTGGGGTTTTGTTAGATGGTGTTTTACTAAGCTGAAAGACAAAGGAAACAATGGAATTGGCTCAAGAGGAAGAAGCCTGGAACCGAAGTGGAATGAATCCGAAGCAAAGACAGCACGCAGGAGGAGACTACAGGAAGCTCCTGCACATCCCAAGCACCAATGCAAAGTATGTCAAGATGCTTAGGGTATGATTTAAAAGATCTAATAGCAGCTCAGGAGCTATCAAAAGATAGGATTGAGTAGACTATTTTGATATCAGACCCTGGTCCTTTACCAAAAGTTTTTACAGAATTAACACTAATGTCTTAAAAAGGCAAACATATGAATTTTTATTCCTTAGCTTTTGCTAAAACCACCCTATTGGAAAAGGTCTCTACCAGGTTGTAGGGGAAGCTGGCAGATCAATTAGAATTTGCATTGCTAAAATGCCAAACCCTCTACCACTTTATGAAAGAGCTTCACCCATTCTTATTCAAGTCACATACAGAAGGAACATACAGGCCAGAAGACACTTTTCCAGGATTTGCATGCACTTGCTACTTTTCCAATGCCTATCCCAACAAGCAAATCCATTTCTAAAAACTACAAGAACAGGACAGGTGCTTATCAAAGTATCAGAGGCACTGAAACAGAGCAACATATGACCCTAATTCCTGGCAAAGGAAGAGCAGAATGAGAGTTTCTGATGTAGGTTTTCAAACACTATTAAGTCTTTCTTGTTCTGCTTGGAAATATTTGTTTGCTCCTGGTTGTTCATTGCCTTGCTTCAATATGCATAACTATACAACTAGGTGAAAGACTGCTAATCAGGATAGTAATATTCTACATGCACACATGCAGGTAGCTTAGAAGTAAGTCTGCTTTATAGTCTCACATGGCTAGATGCTGCACCTTTGCCTACACAATGTTGTCTTGTTGGGTTACCTCCCAGAGAGTACCACTACCAGCTTTAAAAGAAACTGTGTTTTGTACCGATACAGCCCTTCCTTATTCCATGTCATGTTGTCTGTCTTTCAACATTCCAGCTGTGAATGAACTCGCTCACATGGCATCAACCATTTTAGCATTTAGGTACACTCAGCAACTGGTATTAAACCTTATTCTGAGCCTACAGCTTTCAACCTCATTCTACCTTAAAATCAGTTTGGAACTACATATTTTGTGTGTCTTCAGCCAGTTTTTCCTTTTCTTTTTCTTTTCAGGCTGAGCACATATGTGAACACTTCACTTGGCAGCCAGCTTGTAGCTCCAGCACAAGAATTCACCGTGACTTCATTAGGACTTAAAGAAAATTTCTACACAGGTCTGGTGCACAAATGTGGTAGATTAGTATGAGGCAGCAGTGAAGAGGTTAAATATACACTAACATGGGCCACGTTTATGTTTTGTACATAAACTTGAATACAAGAAGTCTGCAAAGAAACAGGAGAAAGAAATAAAGGGATGGGTTTGGGAGGTGAAAGGAGAAATCTCTTACTTTGAGCCCAGAGCAAACATTTAGAAAACATTTCTTTTAATCCCAAATGGCTAAAATTACATTATCTAGGTTGGAATATCCCCACAAGTATGCTCTTCTCCCAAGATGAACATTTCCTGGGGCGGGGGGAGTGAAAGAGGGAGGGGAGAAGGAAGGAGAACAGGGATAATCGATGTATTGTGGTACGCCTGGAATCCTCTTATCTGTAGCAAGACCAGGAACACCTGGACAACACTTGTCTTCCTCCCCCGCCCACCTGTGCAAATTGCTAAGCACACCAAAGCTCAAAGCACTACGCCATATGCCAGTCACATTACAGAGAACCATTGTGACTTCTTTAAACATCAAAGAAAAGCCATCGCACATCTTCCTCGCACAAATATTAAGGAGGGAAGTTGTGAAGGGGTTAAAAGATCAAGTTCTGCTATAAAGATAACAGGAACTGGAGAACATGCAGCAGATGTTCCATGTGGAGGCACTTAAGTTTACAGTCCACCTGTGTCCATTTAATACCTTTAAAAGCAATCTCCTGCTCATTTTTGAGGGAGAAGAGAAAATCAGTGTCCCAATCTCAACATATTCTCACAAAATCTGCATCCCACATGAGGAAAGGGAGGAGGGGATGGGATAAATAGACAAGAGGCCTGAAGCTGAGACTTAAGAACATGAATATATGGAGATTATGCAAACACATATCCCCATGTGAGCAGCCAGCCATTCTTTTATGTGCAAGGCAACTCATACTCTGCATTGGGGAGCAGCAGCCCAACCTTAATGTTAGTGTTTAGAATACCTTCAGAATAGTGCAGACAGTAGCTAGTCATGTCATGGAGTTTTACATCCTTCTTTTTGTTTTCTTCCTTCCTGCTCTCATTCCTATTTCCCTTCCAAACAAACCATCCTCCATTACTTTACTTTGAATAGCTTCAAACAAAGTAGGGGAGAGGATTAAAAATAATTATGTTATTATTTTTATGGAAATATCAACAAGAGAGATAAAATTTGAGGCTGTGTATGATCCATTGCACTGTTACATACCAGAGGGTCCACATGGAGGTTTGGGAAAGTTTCAGTCAGAAAGGAGTTGGTAAAAACTGAACCTTCTTATATAGCAAAGTGGGATTATCATAAGACACAAATCTAGAAGGAAACAGACTTCGTTGTTCGTGGAAGTCTTTTTCTTCCATGTACATGTCTTTGGTTCAAACAGACCTAGAACTAGAGGATGAAAAACATCCCGTTACTTAGAGCAGCGAGTTTGTTTCTGTTCATGTTGCACTAAGGAGATGAAAATATAGCCTGCAGCCCATTTCCAGGACACAGGATATAGAATCCTGCTTCCATTTTTTAGACTTGCTCTTTACAAAGAAAAGCTTCCACACATGACTCTGTGTAGCTGATAGCAGATACATACCTATGTTCACTGGCAGCATGAAATGCTCCTGGGCTGATGAACCTCCCCAAACACATTTCTGCATCACTGCTGGTTGTTTTCAGCAAGCAGCGGGGAAGAGGCAGAAGTGCATTTCTCAAGGAACTGGAATTAGGAGTTGGCAGAAAGAGGGAAATATGGAACTCAACAGCTGTGATCTTAAAAGGGAGCAAATTTTTCAGCTGAGTGATGCCGATCTCTCTGTGAACTTCTACTGACATCACTGGAATACTGTTGTGCTGGAAAGTATGCAATTTGTATATTTATACTGTGACCCACAAACCATAATTTAACATGGATTTCAACCCACTGCACTAAATGACTTTGACACCCTGAGGCTACAGCAATTCAGAGAACAAAACAGCTACTGTCTCCTCTAGCACCCATGGTTCTTAAAAATATAATGTTGCACAGAAAACAAAGGTAGAATAGTCTCATAAGTATGTACAACACACCTTAACGCCTTGTCTTATCCCAGATGTCTCCTCACTGCTGGCTCTCTGCCATTTACACCAGTATCCTGTTTCAGCTTTTGGCACAGTCCAAGTCACTCTTCCTTGTGACCTATCTGAAGGAGGAGTTTAAACCAAGCAGTAGCTCAAGAGTAACTATGAGATGCCTGCTTGCAAAGGAGATTACCTCTCTAACTAGCAGAGAGCTATGCTTGCACTCTGTTTTGCTAAATGGATGATGAGAGAGAGTGGGTGCACCACTTTGTGATTTTATACCTCAGTTTACCTGTGTCCTGTTTTTTTTTTTTTCCCCTCATACAACAATCAATTAAATAAACATTCAAAATGCTTCACATTTGAAAACTGGGATTACAGAATCATAAGAAGATGTTAATATAGTGGTTGTTCATGAGCTGAGGTTGCAGTAGCAGATAGTTTCTAGCAAACAAGAAAACCTCTAGCTTTATCTGCACAGCTAGGTGCACACATACACAAGTACACAAGCATTCATAGCTACAAGCTACCATGTTTTCACATGCAGCATCACTATTTAAAACACCAGTAGCTGCAATACATTATGACTATAGTTTCTTCATGGTTCATGTCATAGAAAAACTGGCTACTACCCTTTACCTCTGAGTCAGATATATTTTCTGGAAATACCTGCACCTTTGTAAGGAAACACAGTTCATAGTGGAGTATTTGCAAAGAGTTCAAAGCTCACCAGCAGAGAACAGCTTCTGGTTCAATGCTAGCAACAGCAACTCTGACTGTGAATGCAGTGTTATGCCATAAGCAACATCCTAGCCATGCAGCTGCTACCTGCATAAGAGTTTAAGAAGTAGAATGGATTGACTTTCACACCCAGAAACCTGGTGAAGCCAGGAAGACATAGTCATTTCTAATTTCAGATGAGCTGCCTCAAAAGTTCAGAACAAACACCTTAAAAATGTGGCTGGAAAATACTGGGACATTCCATTTCTCTCTAGAAGAGAGAAATACTCTTTGTAACAGGAGTCCTACTAATTTGCAATGCTCCTCCCAAGAAATGACTGTCAATTACTGCAGCACTGAGCTGCTGCTGCTGCATGCAACAATACAGGAAGGTCTTACAAAATATGCAGGGGTGGATATTTTTTTCTCCATTACCTTGCTCTGTGCTATCTTGCCCTAGGTTATCAGCAAGACTGCTGGCTGGGATGAGACCTTCCAGACACGCTTTAGGTTGTTCTGGGGCTGGTACCCATGCTTGTTTAGTTACAGGAGAGCTCTGTGGCTTCAGGCAAACACGCTGGCTTTCCTGGAAGCCTGATCAAGTCTCATGTTCCCCCTACTCCCACCTTCAGATTTAATAACTTCAGTTTCTTATTGTTTCTGTTATATAACTACAACACTCCTTTGTTTGTTTTCCTTGTAATCCCTGTTTTTCTTGTAATCCCATCTACCTCCCTTACCAGGCCCAATGACTTAGGCTGGGAAGTGTTGCCAAGGGTCTGAGTCTGTTTTAAAGAAAAGCCTTCTGCACTGTGCTATCGCTGGCGCAGGGTGGAGGTGTGGGCTGCAGCCACGATGCCCCACTCTAGGAGCCTGAGGGCCCCATCGCAGTACCCTTGGGTAACTGGCCCTAACCAGGTGACAAGGATGTAGGAAGACTTACCAAAATGCTTACTACTTTTTTGAAAGAATCCTGCTTGATCCCTATCATGGGATTTAGGCCTGTAAGCAACAGTTATCAGGTGATTTGCTATCTAGAGAATGGACAGTTATTGCACTCACTGAAATTTGCAGGGCTGGGATATAATTCACAGAGTCCTTTGGTACTTTGTTGTCAAGGACGAGTCTTTATTCCCACACCCTCCTTTTTTTGTTGGTTTTTTTTTTCCTTCCTATTGCTGTCATCCAGGGTACCACAGAAAACACTCTTACCTTGCTCTATACCTGATATTTGTTTATGTTTTCATCTTGATTCCTTTTAGTCAAGAAAAAATTCTCTGTCTTATCTGCAACTGAAGCCAGGAAAAAAGCAGAGACCAGAGGCTACAATCTCAGGACTATAAAGGGTTTTCTCTTTCTTTTCTTTGCTGTGGTTATTATAACTCTATTTCATTTTTCCCATTTTAAGATGAAAAAAGATTACTGCAACACTGAATTAAAACCTTTGCTATAGTGTAAAATGTTTGGGTTTTTAAAAAGAGAAATCTTTTTAAATGCTTTTAAAAAGATTTTTCCCACTGACCACAAATGGAAAATGTTTTAATTTTGGGTTCTCTTTGGTAAAAAATGGGCTTTTGATGTTGGTCAGAAGGGGTCCTTTGATGCCTCTTGTTTATTGTTGAGAAGAAACAAAATGGAAGGAAACAGATTTTCTTGTTATATTCATGTTTATATTCCTGTTTTCTTTTGGGACAACATTTGAACAATGTGAAATGGACTAGGTCATGTCCTTAAAGGACAGCATCTGCTGGGAGACTAAGAGGAGGAACTACTGAATGAATCCAGACTTGCACTGAAGAGAAGTAGATTTATGGATGGTGGACAATGTAGTGGTTAGCTTCACTAAGTGCAAAGGCAGTCTCAGTGGTCATATGAATGCCCATGCACTAGTGGTTGCAAACTTGCATGTCACATCTAGCACTTTAATTACAGTTTCACTGGGAAGGGGAATGCCAGAATCCTCCAGCACAGGCGGAACTTCTCTGACTTCGTAAGGTTAAAATAATGATTGCCTCTGGCAGTACAGCAATTACAAAATCAAATGCATGTGTTCTATATATGTAGTTCTACACATGTACCACTGTCCTATAAAAGTGCATCTGTGCCTTATCTTGCATCACATGTCATCAGCTTTGTATGGCATTTTACTGGCAGGATACCATGAGAAAGAAAATTCACATACACTTCTTACTGCCCATCTCCATATCTCTAATAAAACCTGGGTCTGTAAGTAATATGAGCTAGCATGTGGCTAAGTTGCTAGTTACCAGGTTGACCAGAGATTGCTGTTTGCTCTCTTGCAGCAGTCTTTACCTGGCGTACCATGTGCCAGGTAATCATTAGATTTGCCTTCTAGAAGGAAGAAGGAGTCTGAAATAGTAATTATGCTCTCCATTGCCTTGCAAGTTTTATTATTATAGATATGAAGAATCTGATCCTCCCTTTAGGTTAACAGTGTGCTGGGGAGAGCCATTAATTTCAACAGAGCTTCAGATTTACACTTGTAAAAGAGAAGAGAACTGATGCTGTCAGTGGTAATGTTATAGACTGAAGAAAGGTAAACCTTCTTTGCTCCCAAATTGGCTCCAGAGAGCTGTAGCTCTAAATGTATGCTCTAAACCTGAGATTATGGTGGTTTATGGTTCTGTAAAGTTGCTTAAATATTTAAAACATCCTCTGCCAAGCAAAACAGGATGCATAAAAAACCCTATCTTGTTTCAGGTGACAGGGATTTCTTTCCTCTTGGTGTTACTAGTCTATTTATTTGTTGAAATAAAAGAACCTGAAACAGCTAACTGGAAGAGAGAGTAACCCAACAGGGAGACATCTTCCAGCTGAGGTAAACTTGCAAGACGGGCTCAGATTAGGTGTCCATAGCAATTCCTCTGGCTCAAATTGCAAAGTACTCATTGTTTCCTCCTTTCTGCAAGGTAGGGCAATGGGAAGATACAGAGAACTGACAGGGACACTAAAGTAGAGATTACTATCACTCACTTCAAAGGCTTTGAGATGTATATTTAACCATTCTACTTGTTGTTAACTTTTTGTTTTCTACCTGCTCTTAACTTCTGTTTGTTATAAAACTTTGAATGCGTAGAAGCTTCAGATTTTTGTCTGGCATTAGAGAAAATAGGACTACATCTAGTTTACAAACCTAGCAAGAATGCCAGGACTTGCCATAAAACAGAATTTCCTATTAGAATTTATTCACTTCAATTTGTAAGGAAATTTTGTTATAAATAAGCAATGACTCTGTCCTCTCTCATAATTTAATTTTTGTTATGATACCACTGCTTGGGAATCTGCACTTGTGCAGTCTTTAACATGTTTCTGAGGCATTTCTTGGAGGTGGACACTGCAACACCAAGTATTTAATTTGAGTGATCTCACTTGTTAACAAGAATCTTAGGGTGTGTCTACACTGCAAGGCAGGTGTTGATCTCATACAGGCTGCCTTTGCACAAAAAGCAAAATGTCTGTGTCAGTTTTGTATAGACTTGGTAATGACTTGGTCTGATGAGAAGCAGGACATATCACTGAGGATGCACAGTGACACTGATAGGACAGTACTATATGACTGTACTCTTCTTGGGATCTCACGTAGTACTGTTCTAAAGCCCTGCACTGTACAACATAGACACAATTGCCCACTTGGGATTTTAGGGTTTATAGCATCACATGACTGAGATGCATCACAAAATTAGTGAGCCAAAATTCAAGGACTGGAATGGATGTCTACAGAGAGATTTGAATTTGCTTCAAATTGAGATCCTGTGATGCTGAGTGAAAAACCTTTTGTCTCTTTCTTTTTCTTCCTTTTTCATCCAAAGAAATAATACCATCAGATTAGGGCATTTTCCAGGACAATACAGGGTCTGAATTACTTTAGTAGGCAGAAGTATTGGATCGAGACCATTTGGTCAAACCCTAAATAAAAAGAAATTTGCATTATTTTCCTACTGTTTCCAGACCCAGGATCACCAGGGGGTAGAGCTACCTAAGTGTCACTCTTTAGGGCTGAAGGAAAGATGTATGCATGAGCTCTGTATTTTGTATTACCTAGATCTAAGCAGGTGCACACTCAGTATGCTGACTGTAGCGGACCCCACACAGAAGTGCCTTCATTCCCAGCACTACACAGTAAGCTGACACAGTGGACTCTGTACCACCTGCATATATACTTTGTTTATGATCTTTTTAAAATACCCTCTTAAACAATGAATGAGGCCAAAAGATGCAGTGCAGTAAGTTTTCTCATAAATGGTATGGATGTGTAATAAAAGTACATGCTCATTGTCAAAAGCTTGCGAGGGTCAGCAGAGATTGAAAATATGTCTTTCAAAAAAGCATTTAGTCAGATCTGTTCTCCCTGGATTATACAGTGTTTGGGTTTTTTTTAGTAGCTTGATTTATATTGATGGACATAGCAAATACATAAAATATGAGGGTATTTGCCCTATTTTTAAAATAATATGCTTTTGTGTCTTATCTAACATTACATATATACACCAAGGACATCCATATTTAAGAATTAGGGATGAAAGACCAAGCTGAGATCTCAAATTTTCTGAGCACTTGAAATGCAGCAAATGTAGTGCAAATACCTTCAAGCAATGGTACAGTACTGTTCACTTCATTGTCTGATTGCTCAGTCTAGGAAATGTCTGTGAAATAGTTACTGAGAGAGTGTGTAACAAAGTCTAACTTTGAAATGAGCAGCTAGATCTTCACATTTATAAATCTAGGCAGTAAAATTCTATTTTCCTGGACTCATACGGAGTTCTGAGGAACAGACATTGACAATATTCAGAATAGCATGATCCTACATTTACTTGAAGCTAAGCTGTTTGGCTACCTTAACCTTTTCTGATTTAACTTCTACCCTTTTCTATTCCTCAGAACTTCATATTAACAGCTGATGGATGTTAATATTGTGAGGGTTTTTTTCATTCATCTTTCTCTGACAGTAGCAACTTGTAGTCACTGAGAGTGTCCACTGAGATTTGTCAACCAAAGAAGTTTTTTCCTCCTTTTTCCTGAAAATATTTTGGAGTTAATGTTATGTTGACATGACACTTTGGATCATGCTGCTGTTGCAGGGTCACTTTTTCAACCTGAAGTTAGAATTTGACATTAATTGTTGGCAATGGGGCAAATCAGTCCACTGCAAAGCCTATTCCATGAGAAAATGTTTGGCAGCCCAGGAGGAAGATTCAGCTATTGGCTAAACCCCTCCTTTTACAAGCTGTCAGGAAGAAGCGCTAATCAGAGACAGCTGACCTGGGATGACAGTTCTCTTCCACAGTTGTTTGCATAGTTCCAGAATCTTGCTTTTGTTCCACCTTGGCACAAAGAAGAAAACCTTTTGAACTTCTTAATGCCAGTCAGACTCTGGCAAACTCAAAGTAATATTTTCCAGCTTGTTCACTCCAAATCAAGAACCATAATGGGGCTCTTTTGCACCTCACATTGGTCCCAAGAACCCTGCTACAGAGTCCATCCCTATTTTCCTCCCTTTTACTTTGCTCCCTGAAACCACTTTTCCAGATGAAACTCAATACTTCTCCAACACATCCTAGGGTGCATCATCAAGGACAAAGCTTTTGGGCAACTGTAGTAAAAAAGATATGATACATATAAATGGAACAATTTTACTACACACACACATACACACACAAAAAAGAAAACTGAAAAAAAAGCCTTTCTAACATTAACATTTTAAATTCAGTTATTCAGTTACAAAAATCCCCACAATTATATTGCCAACACAGCAGAGGTAAGCTTTGGACCTCCCAGGATGCTGCCTACCCATTTAATGAAAAATCAATTCGTTTATGTCAGTCAACATCTTGGATTTAAGAAAAAATCAGCAAATGAATATTTTTTATCACACCAGAATTGCTTCCTTGGCCTTGTTCAGGCTATTGGTGTGGGAAATAAGATCTTTACTGAGTTCAATTTTTGTAAGAAGAGCTAAGTTAAAAAGGCAGAATTTGAGAACATGCATTCAAACTCATGATGGAAGACTGAGGCCTTTGCTTCGTAGGACAGATTGTGTATCTGTGCATTGATGTCCTGTCTGTTTTACCTGCGCTTTGCACCTGGCCACAATAGTGTAGTTGAAAAACAAGAGCAGCTAAGGCAGCTTACGAAACAAGCATCAAAAGCTGTTACTTTCTACTGAAATAAGCAACAGAGTGGTTAAGATATGATCTTTCAGAAGGTGACAGAACACTAGCCAGATTTTTTTTTTTGAAAATAAAATAACTAGGAAAATTAAAATAGTAGTGGAAGAATAAAAACTCACTTGGTAAAATGTAAAGTTCATGCACTATATGAAGTGAAAACATTAGATGGAACTCTTCTTTAATCCCCTGTGATTTTTTTTATTCTTCACTTCTGTTTTAGCTGCAACAGAAAGGATGCTGCAAATGAGTCCAATTAGTCTGTTGCTACATGAAAATGAGCACAGGCATTTGTACACTGTGCTGGATTGATAGAACAAAAATAAGTCTACCGGCCCAAAAGAAAAATCCTTTTATCCACCATAGGGAAATTGAATGGTTTGGATATTTTGAGAAAGAGCTTATCAGACAGCTATGGCATTAACTCCAAATGTTGAAAGGTAAATTTTGCCAAAATGAAATAGCAAATGTCTGAAACTACTAATAGATGAGTGAAATCTGAATCATTTGTTAATACACAAGGACATTCAACTGAAATGAAAGACCCTAAAAATCTAACATAATTAACATTCAGTAACACCAATAATCTGCATTTTTTTTCTACCTTACTAAAGAAAGGGGTTATTTCATTCTGAAACTGATTTATTAGCACCAAATGCCTTCTGTATAGCTGTTAGTTTTGGTTTGCCTCTTTCTTCTGTCCCCATCTCCTCTGAGGCAGAAGAACAAAACTATAAAATGCTTTTGGAAGAATCTTTATTACAAATGCTGTCCATGTGGAATTTTAGAGTATGAAGGGATAGATGGAAGAGATAAGAGATGCAATCACATCATCACAGAGTAATTCAGGTGGCAAGAGACCTCAAAAGGGACCTCCCTAATCTCACCTCCTGCTCAAAACAAGAGCAACTCAGAGGTCAGACCAGGTGGTTCAGTGTTTTTGCAGTTGTGTCTTGAAAACCTACAAGAACAGAGACATCACAAATTTTCTGGCTAACATGCTCCCCTGTCCAACCATTGTCCTTATATCAAATTTCTCATTACATCCATTTTGTTTCAGTTTGCTTCTATTACCTCTCATCCTTCCACTACACACCACTCTGAAAAGCTTGGATCCTGTTGGATTCTGGTACCTTCTGACCTAGGTGGGAATAATGTTTGAAAGCAAGATAACTTCCTTAAGAAACCAATTTTAGTTGCAATCCGAATAAATAGAATGAGAAAAAAATGCTTGGTTTATTCTTGTCCTGGAAACATTTTAAAAGGAACTCTGTTTAAACAGTGTTCTCACTAGCAGGATGTATCTCTGGCCAGCATATACAGAGATGTTCTGTGTTATAGATGATTTTACAGAACAGTGCTATTGAGCATGCTGAGAAACTTGAGCTGGCATTCTTGTAGCAAGATTCTTCCAGCACAAGTATAAAAATAGCCAAAATTGTCAGCATCAAACTGTATAAAGCATCACCAGCAAGTTCTTGTAGAATACATGTTACAACCATTTTCTCTAGGAAAAGAAATCATTCTAATATGTATTGTAAATGCTTCTATCAAAGTTACTACCATTAATTTTGTTAACATGCACTTTGGTCCAGAAAGCACCAAAACATTTAAGCTTACAAGATTTGATTTGTCAGCTGACTTTAACCAATTTTACTGCAACATGCTTTTATTTTGCAAGAGACTACAGGAAGAATAAATGCTGCAGAAGAATATAGTTACAGAGAAATAAACTGAAATCAGCTGTTGCTTCTCAAAAATCATAGTTTTCCCACTTTCTTCTAATTATTTTTTCCCAAAATGCTCTGCTGTATGTGCATAGTGACCTGATATATAGAACAATTACTCCCTCTTACTGATTTCCATAAGACAAAAGAAAAGTAGTAGGATGCTGAAAAGATGAGAAGAATGCATAAAGGACTTCTCAGAACAATGAATTTCTTAAGTGAAAGAAACTTTCAGTCTACATATTTTCTTTGATTGAATCCATGTGTACATAGCCCTGTAAATAAATAAATGAAGATGATGCATATTTTGCTGTGGGAATGACAGATCATGGTCAGAAGTTAACTGCTGTCTAGACTGTCTTTTCTACTGTTTTTGCCTGGAAACATCAGCATGATTTTTTTAAGTAAGGAGAGTTGTTAAACTGTATGAAATTGATTTTTAAAAAGCAGTCTTCAGAATCTGCTGACTGCCTGGACTACATCTTTGCTGATTTTAATTGTTGCTTAAATAGCTTAAGCTGCCTAAATCAAGCATGTATCACCATTTCCCAAACTGAAATCTATCAAAAGCATTTGCATAGGACTAGCAAATGACTAATATTTGATATATAATGACTAATATTGAGAAAACCATATTTTCATGAAATTGTTAGTTACCTGGTCAGAACAGCTTAGAGTCACTCATATCTACAGTGAAGAAACATGTCTTTTCAGTCTAACAACAACAAATTAATACTTAAAAACATAAATCATAAGTTTAGAAAAAAAGATGGAAGATTCTTATCTTTACCTTTATTTTTCTTACCACTCTTGTGGTACCCAGATGTCCCTACATTGGGGAGCACGTTAGGAAGATGTGGTGATTTTGACAGCTCAGGTAACTTACAAAGGGGGCTTAGGGGAGCTTTCTGTTTAACAAAAAACACTTTTGAAAAGCATTTTCAGAGTCAATATATAAGTTAATCCTTTCCTAATTAAATCTATGAATATTTGTAAAAGAAGTAAATTACACTTAAGCAGTTGACTACTTCAGCTTACAAATAGAACATCTGATAATATTAAAAATGCTGCATGAACCCACTCTGCAGTGGTGATGAAGGAATTCCTTCACATATCTAAATGTTTATACAAACGTCAGATGAGTTAAAACTGTTCCCCTGCAACAAATGCTCAGGTAAAATATCTCCTTATACTTTTTTAAGCTTCATTGTTTCTTTGGTGAGAAAGGATGTCTACCTATCAGTCTTTTGCTCTTTCTTAAAAGTATTACTTAGATTCACAGACTCTTTCAATTTGTTTATCTTTAAGATATCTTGGCCTGCTGCTAAGTGTGTCTTGCAGAAGGCAATAAACATCTAGCACTAAACTAACAAAAGGAGTCCTCAATATATGAGAACAGCTTGCACAGTATCTGTACACTTAATTGCACAGTGGTGGAAGTATTTCCTCTGTGTCTGGCTGAACTGTATTCAGCCTTAAGAATCTTTCAGTATTTTCAAAACATTTCTTGGTTTCTCCTTGTCCTCTTTCTATTTCATACCATGGATTTTTTTGTTTTCTCTTCCTAGAGTCACAATCTGTTTTAAAATATTCTGTTTTGTATGGAAGTATGATACATGTTAAGGGATGTGATACTAATGATTTGCATTTTAGCGTGCAATGCATTTGGAAGATCAACAGCATGGTAAATGTCAAGTAGAAGGTTGTGGGTTTTTTTCTGTCTCTGATGGCTGTCACTAATTCTGCTAAAACACAAGAGAGAGTGAAAGTTTAATCTGGCTAAAATTGGAAAAGATTATTTGTACCACAGTAGCAAGTTTATTTTTCCTCCATGAGTTAAAAAAATAAAAAAGACTGAAATTATATTACAACAGGTAGGGGAGAAAAAAAATGTCTGGAAAAAAAACAGAATGGGAAATGAAAAAGCAGAGAAGAATGAGATACCAATAAAAATGAGAGCTACAATGCATTATTTACTTAAAACAACTTTTTTTTAAACACTTGAGAAGAAAAAATTTCTGCCTAAGGTCTGTATAATGTGCAATAGTTGGACCATACTCATCTGTTCTTTAAACCTTATTAAAGTGGGAAGATTATTGCCACTCTTTATATGAGGATACCAGTAAAAAAACCCCCAGATCACAGAAATGATGTAACTTTCATTCCCTATGATTTCAGTGAGCACCAGGGCACCAAAACTCATTCTCTCCAGCCCCGTCTTCAGTGCCTGATGGCGTGGGGTCATCCACAGCTCCTTTTGTAATGACTGGAGATAGACTGTGACCTCCAGACAGTAATTCAGTTCTCCATTGTGAGATTTCTGTCTCCCTCTCACTATTGATTATGGAAGTCATCTGACACAACTGTCTTCTTAATTGAGGCACCTCACAGTTTCTATATATATAATAAAACAGTGAAGCCTGTACTATCAGTGTTGAACAAAAGAGGCTGTCATAGAATAGAAAGAGAAATTAACATTATAAGAAAGAAAGGAAGGAAGGAAGAGAAAGAAAGAGAAGGAAAAAGAAAGACAGAGAAAAATAAGAGTAAAAAATAAAATGTTGTTCTTGATTTTAAGATGGATGAATGCAGATATATGAACAAGTGTTCTGTCTTTCACTACCCACCAACAAGTGAGATACAGGAAAGAAAATGTGATTTAAGTCAGGGAGCAGGAGGGCCTGAGCACTACATTCCCTTTCATACCTGAAATGTTTGTGTCAGGGATGTCACAGTCTTTCATTTAGTATCTATTAGTTGATGGTAAAGAAGATATTAGTGAGAAAATAATAATTTTCCATTTTTTTCAGTTATGTATCTCGCCTTTTATCAAAGATAATCCTGCATGTAAAGATACAGCAAGAAAAAATGCATCTACAAAACCTCCCAAGAAAACCATGCACACTCACTTTATTTTGCTTCTGAATTCTGCTAGAAGTCTTCAGAAATCACTCCCTCAGTTGCTGTCTGTATATTTTCTTTCCCATTCAGAAACTTTTTCTATTTTTTTTGTCACTCTTCACTCAGTCATTTTCTTTCCCCTTTCTCTTCTTTATACCTTGATTGTACAGCAATGTAAAAAGGAAGAGGAAGGGTAAGAGGAAGGGGAAAAAAAGGAGAAAGTAAGGACAAGAGGGGGAAAGGGAAAGAGAAGGGGAAGGAAAAGAGGAAAGAGAAGGGGAAGGTGGAGGAATCTGTAGCCTTATGTTAGAGCTGTGCAGTGTAATGCTTGGTTTCTGTCATTGAAAGAGGGGTGCAGCATCTAGTTTTGTAATCTTCCTCACCACTGTCACAGCTGTACCATACTTTTGGTTGTACAACCTGAATTATCCTAAAACTGAGAAAGTTATCTATCTATATTTTCAGTTTTCATGAGACAGGCCTTGTCTTTTTTTGTCAAAGTGAAATCCATTATAAGCAGTGGTGCTTGCCTTGCAGATAAATAGTACTGAGTTCTTGCCTTCTGGTTATATATATGTATATTTATCCACCATCTCACATGTGAAAGCTATAAGCTTTATGCTGCTTTAGGAGACTCTCATGTATGCATTAAATAGAAAAAAAAATAACTAGATTACTTTGTTTTTATTGAAATCTTGACTTTATGTCTTTAGAAGTCAATGAGAAATTGCTCTTTGAAAACACAAAGCAAAATCAAATCCTCCTTGCTCTTAATAAGAGACTTATCTGTTATATACAATCTATATTTTTAATCATTATTTAGAGCTTATTTTGCTCTCATTGTACAAATAATACCAAATCCCTATCCTTTGATATATCAAACATACTTATTTTCCTCTCACTGAAGAACGCTTGAAAGCTGGGTTCACTGTTTAAGGAGACAGGCGAATTTTTAACTCTCTTCAAATGCTATTATTAAAATGATTCTGCTAATACCCTATCTGAAAGACTGCCTCGAACAACTAGAATTCTGCTCATTATGACAAAGGTTTATCATTCCAGGGCTGATTTATTGTGGGATGGATCTGCCAACTGAATTTCGATAACAGAACAGGAAAGGCACCATTATAGCAGGCAGCTCTATATTGAGGACATAAGTAGGCTATTACTATATTAATCTTTTTAAAAGGCATTTATCCTTTTTAGGACAGATTAAAGTTTTCATTCACTGGAAAGAATGTCGGCACCAATAGTTTAGACAATCACTCCTCTTACGGAAGACTGTTTCCCACATTTGCTTTTCAGAGAGTAAACTCATATTCACTTCCTCCTTTGTTTAAACAGAAACTTGGCAACACATCCATTTTCTGTAGGACAGATTAACTAACCTGCTAAAGGAAATGACTTGCAAAATCAAAACAGACCTAAAAATATCAAGGGCAAACATATCTCCTGGCAGAGAATTATATTTAACTTCAGGAAAGACCCCCAATTTGTTCACAGTTTTGTAATGACATGACATCTCTTAGCACTAGAAATAATAGTTCAACAACAAGTAAATATATCTCTTTCAGCAAGGAGAAATGAAGTTTTGCTACCCAGAGGTTTCATTCAGTGATTTCTGCATCCTCCTCTGTAAATGCTGACATACCTCTGATGCGATTAAAATATCATATAGAAAGATAAAATGTGTACAAACAAGAAAATACTCCTTTTCAATGTGCAGAAGGAATCTTTCCAGAAGTCATTGGGGAGCTATAATTCAGTCTGGGGAGAATGCTAATATGTGAGGAATCATGTTATTAACATGAAGAGAAAGCGATCTTAGAGACAAAGGTGCCAATTAGAACTGGCAACTCTTTAAGATCACTCTTAGAGCACAAGAGATCTCCATCCCTCTGTGTGAAAAATCAGGCAGGAAACCATTGTGGCTGAGCAAGGACCTGCTCCTCAAACTGAGGTGCAAGAAGGAAATACATAGGCAGTGGAAGCAGGGAGAAGTGGTCTGGGGGGGATACAGGGAAATGGCTAGGATGTGTAGGGATGATATCAGGGAAGACAAGGCCCATGTGGAGAAGAACTTGGCAAGGGTTATAAATAATAATAGAAAAGGGGTTTTTAAAGTATATTACTTAGAAAAGAAACATCAAGAAGAGTGTCCCCCCTCTGATAAACAATGATGGAGAAATAGTGACATTGGTTTTGAAGAAGGCTAAGCTACTAAACAAGCTTTTTGTTTCAGTCTTCAACGGCATCCAAGCTTCCAGCACCTACCAAGTATCAGTAGATTTAGGTGAGTATTGGGGGAATGAAGGACCTCCCACTGTAAGTGAAGAGCAAGTGAGAGACCATCTGATGAAAATGAACACAAAGATGCCTATGTGACCCAATGACACACCTCCCAGAGTCCTGAAGGAACAGGCAGATGGTGCCTTCCAACCTGGGCCATTCCATGAATCTGTGAACATCAAGAGAGCAAAAGCACTGCCTCAACTTTTCAATTGTGGCAAAATCAAGATTTAGCTTTGAAATACTTTACAGTTTTAGAAAACATGAGGATCTTTCATTTTTTTTAATATTCCTGTGTTCCCATACAACAATATAGAATAAACGTAACAAACTGAACTGAATTTGTAAATCATCGATAATCTTCAGAAACTTCAGTTCTTAAAATAAGAATATTTAGTGGAGCCTCAGTAATTGTTACTCCTAGTGGGAGACAGTTCTGAATGAAATACTATTATTTTAGAATTTTACTCTGTGGAAAAGAAATACAAGTCGTAATGTTATACTTGTATTAAAAGAATTTTACTTTATAAAAGAATGATTATTTTTGATGTGGAAAAGGAAAATAATATTGTGGTATATAATACCTTTTATAAAACTAACTGAAAGAGATGGAGAAGGAACACAAACTTTCAGACTACTTTACTGTTTTAAAAGGAAGAAACAAATTTCAGTGTTGAATAGAGTCCAGACTCAGAAAATTACTCTGTAAGTTGCCACTGAAGTTCAGGACTAAGATGTTAGCAATGGAGTATCAGGGAAGAAATTCTCTTCCCAGGGACTGAGTGTCCCCATCCTCTAATGAGTGCTTGAGCAAATTCCTTCTGGTACATCATGGTTCTTTTGTTTCTTCTCAATAGTTTCTATAAAAGCGTTTGGTTCCATGACAGAAATATGTTATATTATGAGAAGAGTTTGTAGAAGATCCTAGAAATTCAGTGGTTCTGGTTTTGGAAGCCTTTACTGTGTGGATTATGGAGATTCTAGTAATTCTCTCACATGGCATTTACTGGTCCACAGTCGCTTTGTTCCTGATGTTATGGCTTGCAAAGCTGGGGGTCTGTTTGAAGACAAAGAAGAAGGACTTGTGGAAAACAGATTTCATCAGGATGCTATACCTATGTAGACTGTAATCAGGGTTGTGAAAATGAGAGTATATAAGGAAGTGTGTGATTATCTTTTTAAGAAATGAAGGGAACAACACCACCTCAAGAAATGAGAGATACAGAACACTAAGGATGAAAACTGAGAGATGCAGAAGACAGTAGGCATCTACATGTGGACTTCTCACCTCCCAGAATCACCTCACTGTATTGGAATTTGTGTTAGATTCATTAGACTGAATAAATCTTGGGACATTAAAACAGAAAATCAATGCTCCCATTCTTAACAACTTTTAGTTTAAAACAGATTTCTGCAATTGCAAAACTCCTCTTGCAAAACTTCTCTCCACTCCCAGACTTCCACTAGGGATTATTTGATGCATAGCTGTAGTCAGTCATTTTCATTTAAGACAGATTTTGCTGGATGTGTTCTCTTTTAACAAAGAAATATTTCCATTCCTTTCATGAATCAGCAGCTGTTGCTGTTCCTGACAGCTGGCTGAAGTACAAGTGTGCATTCATTGGGTGATACTTCACTTGTTAAATCATTTGACTAGTCATATTGATGAGTAACGTCTCACGTGCAATCCAGATAAAAATAAAATCAGCAAACAAACTTGCAGTGGCGGAGCAAGCCATGAGCTGATTTCACCAAAGCTGATTACAGGAAGTGTGAAATGCCAGCCCTCAGCACACCTGGGTAGCTGAGCTGGGGAGCAGGAAGGGCACTGAGACCAGGGATCTGTATATGAAATTGAATGCTACACATTCAACAGATAAGCAATGTTTAAGTCAAATTGAAGTTTCAGTTTATTTTCTTTTTTTTTTCCTTCTTTCCCCCTCCAACCTCCCTTACAGAAAATTCTTTTATTCTGAAATATTCTATGGTTCTCCTTCAGTGAAAGGAAACATTCAGGGTTCACAAAACCAGGTGCCTGAGGAAGCTGTGGAAAACACGAGTAATAGAGTTCTACAGAGACCTACAGGATGGAGCCTGGAGGAAAAATGACTCACTGGCTGGACAGAGGACATCACTTTATTTGTACACCATGTCTTTGACCCCCCTCCCACCATTCTTCTATGCAGGTGTTCAACACTGCATATGAACCATCTGCAGAAATCACAAGCACTCATTAGGTCCACATGTAATTAAGAAGCTCTGCTTTAGCTCAAAAATCTTGGATAGCATATTAAATGTGTCCCACCTTCCTTAAATATTTTTTGTCTGTCTGGCTTCCTAGGGATTTGCAGGCATGTTGTCCTCACTGTCTATGATAGATATGCTTTTCCTCCCTGCCTGTCACTTTAGAAGACATTGGCTGTGATATGATATTCTCCTAGGTTTTACAAAAACATTAGATCCTACAGCACAGTCTTCATTAGGTACAAGAGAGTCCAACAATGGGAAAGCTGTAATGATTACAGCTGTACATGGACTCGCACCTTACTGTAGAAGAACCAGTCATAACAGTTTTTGTACACAAGAAAACTACATTTTTTGTCTGGAGGCCAGCTGAAGTAGAAGAACTTTGAAGACAGTAAGTAGATTTAAGTGCTGAATATCAAACCCCCCAGATATAATAGGATTTTCAAGAGTTCAAAACATTAAGAAATTCTGTCAGCTGCACTTAGAAGCAATTACCGCCGTGCAAAAGGCTTCTGAATCCCTAGCCCAGACTGCTTTGCCCAGCTGAAGTCATATATTGTGGCTCTTGGAAAAGAATGAAGAAAAGTTCTTTTCTATAGGTATCTCCACCCATCTTAGTCATGCAGCATGAGTAAAGACACCTGTAGCTGAATGTAAATAAGGCCATCTGATAAGGCCATGTGTGACAGGAATTTTCAAACACTGGAACAGTGGCCTCACAATGGCGCTCTGCAGAGTTGAACTGTAATGTTTAACAGTCATAACTTCACTGTGTTATAAAGACTTCTGGATTGTGATAAGTAACATACTTGCCAAAATATTTCTGGCTGACATCTCCAGTTTGGCAGTGTGTGGTGAGACAGTCAACTGTCTTTCCTCAGGCTGAGTTCCCTCCACCTGGAACAGGAGAAATAAGACAAAGTATTAATCTACATTTTGATGCATTTTGTGCAGTGCTTGCATTTTCCAAGTTTTTAGCTTTCAGATTAAACCAGTTTCATGCTGCTGGGAAAGGGACTAACAATTTGTACCCATCAGATCAACCGGTAGCCTAGGAAAGTCACTCTGCCTCCCTTAGGTTTATAAAATGCAAGCAGACACAAAGCAAACTCTTCCCCATTCTTCCTGGACAAGCATGTCCAGTCTCAGATTTAATCAATGTGTTAATCCTAGGAGATTTACACAGTAAGATATTGTATTCAGCTTTGAACATGAAACTACTAAGTGCCACAAATACCCGTTGCCAGTAATATGTTCCCCAGGGATCCTCAAAGCAGCACAGGCTGTGGAATGAATGGGCTAATTATTGCCCTCAGTCACACCTGTGCAAGCCCTGCTAATTCAGATAACTGAGCACCTTAAAACAGGGGCACCAGGAGTGAGAGTGGCTGGAAAATGTTAATGTGACTGATAGTGCTTCAGATATTTAAAGGAAAAGTCTCTTGTTTGGAATGCTCAAGTGTCTTGGGCTCTTTCTGCCTCCTTTTGACAGATGCTGGCAGATGCTTGCTGTAATAAAATTTGCTAAAACATCAATGGTCATTAATAGTAATGGATAAAAGTTGCAAGTTGGAAATAGGATTTTTATGCAAGACCCAATTACCTATATGGTGTGAACAAATAGCCATGCATAATATACTTTATATTAAGTGGAAGGGAACACATCTTTTGATGAAAAAGACCCTTGACAAGTCTTGCATCTCATTTCAAGCTTGCCCCTTAGTGCTAGCTATATGCAATGTTCTCAGATCACATCTATTGAATGCTTATTGGTATGACTTCATCTGCTTACATGTAGGTGGGTTTTCCTGCCTTGCCTTGGAACAGGACTGAAGTTTCTCTTGGCCCAGGATCTGCATATGAAATGGTTTCTCTCTAAAAACAGCATGGTGGAAAGATCTTTGCACATCCTCTCACACACAGGATGCTGGGGTCCATAAATTCTACCTATCATACTATAGTCAGAGCTGGAAGGTACCCAAAAGTATCACCAAGTCCAGCTCTTAAACCCACAGAGGACACCCTAAGAATCACACCATGTGCCTGAGAGTGTTATCTTAATGCTTCTTAAACTTCATGAAGTATGGTGCTGAGACAACTTCCCTGTGGATGCTGTTCCAGAGCCCAGTCACCCTCTGAGTGAAGAACCCTGTCCTAATCTCCAGCCTGAACCTCCTCTGAATCAACTTCATCCAGTTTCCCCTAGTCCTATTGCTATCCACCAAATTAAGAAGATTGGTCCCTGCCCCTCTACTATCCCCTGTGAGGATGTTGAGGTCTCTCAATTTCCTCTTCTCAAAGCTAAACAAAGCAAGTGACCTCAGCTGCTCCTCATAAGGTTTTCCCTGCAGTCCCTTCGCCATCTTCATAGTCCTGAATATTAAGTTTTGAAATCTTGATTGTATTAATTAAAGAACAAACAAAACCCCTCTTTAAGAGCAGCAACACACGTGCAAAGAAATATGTGGAAAACATACCCTAATCTGGGGGGCTCTAGCCAAGTGACATTTTTTACAGCTCTAGCCAAGTAAGGTTACTGATGGACAGTTTCTGCTTTTTCACTCAGAAATGGAAAGATCAAAATTAAGGACTACTTTTGAAAATGTGGTCTGAATCATTAAGAAAGTGCTGGTATTTGTCTCAGTGTGCTGCTGAGTGTCTCCCTCTCAGCTTCCAGAGGTGTCAAGTCAGCCTTCTAAATTGTCAAATCAAATCCTGCTGACTGGTTACCATGCCAGATATTAGCAACTTAATTATAACAACTAAACTTAGTACGTGACTAGTGAAATACACACTTTCAGATCTTGACACATGCTCCACAGAAAACATTAAATAATGCCAAACACATGCTTTCTATTTGTCAGTAATAAAAGAAATGCTTGTTGCAATCCAGATATGAAGTGACAGTGCCAAAGCCCCCTTCAATAATAAGTATACATTCTCCAAACTCTTTAAAACTACAATAGCAAACATGCCCAGTGTCATAGCGGTATTTACAACAGTTTACTAACTAGGTGATGCTTCAATGTTCTTTCTGTATAAATATTTCTTCTTTTCTTTTTTGAAAGAAAAGAGCTTCAGTTTCAAAATGTAATCAGTTTCCTTTAGCACTCTGTTAAAAATTAACAGGCCAATTAATTCTTTCGTAGAATTCACCAGACTTGATGAATTTAAACTTGGGGTGATGTTGGCCCCCCAAAGAGAGAGAAGAATATTTGCAGTAAGATTTAAGAAACAGACAAGATCCGATTCATCTTCATTGCTGCTCTCTATGTGGTGAATGATCATTAAAAGGTTCATGGCAATTTGCAGAATAAACCTCAATGATTAAATCCAATGCCAAGCAGACCTGAGCCAATTTTTCAGCCTGTTTCAGGTGAAGTTAATTTGAGACATGGAACTGAAAAATGATGCACTAATTCGAGGAGAATCAAAAATTCCACATACAACTTTGTTAAAATACGTATGTAATCAAACACCTGCAAAGTAAATAGGTGTGTTTCTACTCATTGCATTTAGTAACTTTTTTAACCAGACTGAAAATATATGTATGATATCTTATCCACAGGTAAAAAAAGAAGACTAGCAAAGTGAAGAACAGTGAAGTGCCATCAGAATATGCAGAGTTCCATACCTTTCCATTATGACATTGGTGTATTAAAGGATGACTTGGTAGGAGTTATGTTACACTTACCTGTGCAACTTGGAAAACAGTAACCTTAAGAATCTAGACCAGCAGTTGTTCCCAGTGCCCTCCTACTCACCTAATTCCTGTTCCTCATTTATGGGCAGATCATATCTGGCTAGATCAGTGGTTGGGAAAGACAGTTGTTATTAAAAAGAAATAAATACTAATCAAACACTGTTTCAACAATTAACTGCAAGGACATCTTCTTATTGCAACTACACATATTAATTTAGGAAAGTGACATTTCATTAATATTACATAATGGCATCTTTTACCCTTTAATTGAGCACTGTTTTGTGTTAAGTCTTCTTGACTTTTCTGTGAAACATGATATTGGCTGCATATCCAAAATGTAAATACATGATGAATACATAATCAGACATGAAATGCCTCTCATGAACTACAGCAGACTTTGTTAACAAGTTAACATTAACTGCAATGTTTCACTGTGACAATGGTACATGTTTTCAGCTTCTGATCTGTCTTATTATTTGAACACATGTATTTTTATATGTAGTTTGTAGCATTTTATCAGCAGGTCTGAGACATCCATGCAGCGTATCATAATATAACGTCCAATGCTGTTTTACTTTAACACATTTTAGCTCTACTTATTAATGTCAACACAAATGGAGCGGAAGCAACTGAGTAAAAGATTTGATCTCAAAAGATACAAGAGTATAATTTAGACTTCATTGCTTGAATCACTCTCTGGTATTTTTTTACTCCCCGTTTTATTAACTCATCAGACCTTCTACACTGAATGCAGGAAAGAGTTTGCTTTCAGACTGATGAACAAGCCTTGCCAAGTATATTATTACAGAATAGTTACTCATTTAACTGGCTCACATTCACAAGGAAACCATGGTTGTGTTCTTGTTAGCAGTCAGTTGTTCATACTTTAATAAACCACTCATCAGTGTCGATCTGAAATGCATCCTTCCATTTTTATCCTGTCATGCTTTGAGCAATTTTTAGTGGATAATTCCAGTCTCTTAATCAAGAGTTGTTATAAAGTGCAACAGATAATCAAAATCACCAAAGCAAGAGACAATGAGGTACAACAGAACCAGCCCCTGAACTCATTTCTATAATACAACTCTGTCTATGGTTACATGCACCAATTAGGAGTTGTCAGACTGTGTGGATTACAGTTCTCATTATAATGAGTCTTCAGTACATGGGAGCCCTTTTGGAGAGATGAGAGATGGTTCTGGTGGGTCGACATTTGCTGGTTTTGTTCATTAACATTTATAGAAAGACATTAACACAGATAGTTAAAAGAACATTTTTCTTTCTTGATATTATCTTTTCTCTAAACTTTTCTCTAAGCTTTTCTCTGTATGCTTTTACAGATGTTGAAAAACTTGCTCTACTAATAACATGCTTTCTGGCTGGGACTACATCCTTTTTCATAGTCTCAAACCAAAAGGGGTCCCATAGCTGTCATAAACTTGAATGCAGTTCTTGATTTTGAACACCATTTTTAAGCACTGATGTTGTCCAGAATTAAAGGGTGATCCACTTGTTGTAGGCCAAGATGTTTATCTGTGCTTTTCAGCAGCCCAGAACTCCATGTGGTTTTCTTTCACAGTCTTTTATAGAGCTGTTTCTGAACTTCTCATCTTAAGATTAAAACCAAAGTTTAATCATGCTATACTAAATAGTTGGTTTTGCCAGCTCTGCCCTGCCTAAATGCTCAATAGGACTGGTATCTGCTCCTTTCACTTCCACTTAGTACTTCTATGTACTAAGCATGCAGAAAATGGTCCCATCAAAAGAAGCCCGACATTCCAGTAAGGCTTTTGCAAGACTTTCAAAACACGAGAATATGTTTTTCTGCTACATATTTTGTGCCAGAAAGGGTGTAATGAGTCATCACCTTTGCAATATTTAATAACTCAATTAATGCAAAGCCTCTTTCAACCTTTTTGCTGCTAGTAAACCTGTTATACTTTTAAATAAAACATTTATCTGATCAGCATTGCCAAAATATGCTACTTAGTGAGCAATGTGGGTGTGTTTCTCCTAGCTGGTCACCCTGAAAACATTTTGTGGTGCTTAATGAATGCCACTGAAAATGTTGTGTCAGTTTCTTTCTTGTCATTGACATGACATAACAACAACAATAATTAATATACAACAATTATATGCAGCTATTCAAAATTCTAAAAACCCTATGCATGCTGGTAATTATTTGAAATCAGTGGGAGATTTTTGGTGAATATTGGGTCAGGCCAAAGTGAATAAATTTTTTCTTCATGCTAAAAATGTTTGAACTAGATGATCTGAAAAGTCTTTTCCATCCTGAATGATTTTATTATTCTATGATTTGAGACTATAACTATATATCATAAAATATGACACAGCAGCCTTGCAATGAGAGGTGTATTTGTTCAGTTGAGACAATAAATAGATTGAAAAGTACTGGTACCAGTACTGACCCCTGAGGGACTCCACTAGACACAGGACTCCATCTCACTGACCACGACTGACCACGACTCTCTGACTTCTGTCCTTCAACCAGTTCACAATCCACCTCACTACCCAGTCAGCCAGACCACACTTCCCCAGGTTAGCTGCAAGGATGCATTTCTAATGACAAGTTCTTACCTGAAGGACTTGGCTTTTCAGCTTTTCACATTTCATTTCAATAATTACTGAACACCTGTATACAGTGAATGACTGCTATTTCCCTGCATCTACACTGTTCAACCAGTACTATCTTGTTTTCTGTATCATTGTATAATCAGTATGTCCATTATTTAAAGGTATTATCTTGGTTATGACGAAATAAGATCTTCTTCAACATTTAGTAAATTCTTTTGTCTCAAATAGATCTCCAACATCAACTAAACTACTTTTCCTGTCTGGTTTTGAAATGCCTCTAAAAAGCCTTCAAAACTTCAGAGGCACTTACTGCTTGTCAGGAAAACACTTACTCATTCACTTGCAGACTGACTTAATAAAATCTCTACTTTCTACCATTCTATTAATGTATCAGTGTTAACATACCTCTAGTCGAACTTCAAGACCACAGCTTGGAAAATAATTTTTAGACATTATCTACCACTACACTGAATAAAATGAAATTCTGGATGAGCCTTTTTCTTAAATTTTTTCAAAAATTTCCTCTGGTGTTTTCAAGAGATCTGTAAGAAGCTAAACAAGTCTAATGAAAAGCTGTAATTATGCAGTTTTGACCTCATTCTGTGCTCTGTGTCCTATAGCAATATGCCTGCAGTTAAAAAGGTCCTGAAATCACAGCAATAAGTGAAAGCTGAACAGAAACAATTTCTCTGGTGCCAGGGTAGGTATAGTTATTGGTTAAGGAAAATTAAGTTTTACCTTCTGTTGAAACCTTAACCTAATTTATCATCTTAGCCAGCTGGATATGTGCTATGTAGACTGCAGATTCACACAGTAATTTTTTCTTCAGCTGTCAGATACAGAAAATCCAGACACTCTCAATAGTTAGCTGATTGCATTTACAAGCATGCATGATGTGTTATAGAGTATGGGTAAAGATTTGTCCTGGAATTCGTCTCTGGAGCAATCAGATTTTGCAGTCCTAATACCTAAGGAGTAATGCTGTCCTGAGTATGCCAGTTTTCCTGTATTATATGAGTGGCAAGTTAAAGGAAAGATCAACACAAATCTGACTTAGGCTGCCATCAGTATGAATTATGTTCTTTTCCTCCCTTCTGCTTTCTGTCCCCAAGTTTAAAGTCTAGGGTATCAGCAAACTTTTAACCATTGCTTGTGCCGTACAACGCTCTACAGACATTTTACAAGACCTACAAGGAAATGTAAAGCTCTGAGATGCATTTTATCCTACAGATGATCAGAGTAGAGTGTTTTGTCTTTAAGTTTTGACCTCTGTGTCAGCTTTAGCCATGTTGGATAGCAGACACTATGTTCCCATCCTCTTTAGAGATAGGTCTAAATTCCTGTAAGAGTTAACTTCTATCCATTTCATTCAGTGTGTACAAAAGCTCTACCTTCATCACCTGAACCCTTGACTATTTCAGAGAAAAATGCATTCTAGGTAAGGATAAAGGGAAAAAAAAGATATTTCCTGCTTAGTGAGTTAATCTGTATTAGAAATAGATAAATACAGGCTGTCAAGAGATTCCAAGAAACTTTACTAGGATGGAGAAAAGCCAGCAATATTTTGCAATTCTTAATTAAAAAAAAGGTTCAAGGAAGAACAGTTAATGCTCAGTAGAAGATAAAGAAATAGGTTAGCTGAAATAGAGCTGAGCAGAGATTGAGAAACTAAATATTTCCACCATAAGTCGTAGGTGATCCTTTCAAAACAGCACACTCCGGTGGCAGGGGGTCTTGCACATAGTGAGTCCAGGAAGCAAGTGCCAGTTTTGGTTGTGCAGCTGTCAAGCCATCACACTGACCAGCTGATGTAAGATCCAACTTCTTTTTTATGAGATGTATTTTGTGTCATTATAAATGGGAGTGATGAGAGCAACAGAAGGCTGTGAATAGAAAGAGCATAGGCATGCAGGTGATAATCAGTGACCAAAGGAGGTTAAAGAATGAAATTCAAACCAGTCAATTTTATCTGAAACACCAATAGCAAGATGTCAAAAACAGGAGGCAGGTCATAGAAAAAAGAGTCTGACTGCCTGTAGAAAGCTCAAACAGAGGTTTGTATGTCTCAAAACACAACATACAGAAGGAAAGCTCTGGTGATTTATAGGAATTTACACCTGTTGGGCATTTGGCTTGACATTAGACAAAAGTTATATTCTATACCCAGGCTTCCTATTGCCCCATCAAGATACCACTAGACAGTGTTGTCTGAGTTCTTGGTTTTTGCAAATTAAAAATCCTCACCTCACACAGGCCAGATCTTTCTCAGCTGTCTATTCCTTTCCAAGCTTCACCCTTCTTTGAGTTTAACTCATTTTGTGGGTAAGTGTAAACAGATACTTAAACCAGTAACAGGTGTTCCTAGATTGGCAAGTTTTTGTTTCATTCCAGGAGAATGAAGTTTGTGACTGTCCGCATTTTCTTCCCTTATATGACCAGGACCTTCCAGGCAGGAAAGTTATACTGAGCCAGTGTCAGCCAGCAAAAGCAAAATTCACTAAATTCACAGTAACACCCCGAAGGTCTTTGTGGAGAATAATATTGGGACAGGTAATGAAAAATGCTGGCCTGACATTTGCAGCCTCTCATGTGGGCAGTGTTTTCTATCTGCTCCACAGGCAAATGACCATACAAAGAGGAATGGATTAATATTCCCCTAAAGTTCCTCTCTCCTGAAATGCTCAACAACAATTGCATTTCTGTCCATCTCTTACCTGTGTATACAGGACCAACACCAAGACTACAACAGGCAACTGGTTCACTTGAGTGCAGTTTTCCTTTCTTTGTGCCAGAACAAACCCAAGGTCTTTAATAAAAAAAGAAAGGGAGTAACAGGAAGACACTCTCTTGTTGGTTAAAATAAGGGCAAAAAGGAAAAGGTGTTGTCATAAAACTGTTGATTCTCTTAAGGTTCTAAAATTTCTTTGATTGTATAATTAGATCTAAGAATACTTATTGATCTGCAGATACACACTTTCCACCGGGAAAAAACCCCAATATATTCACGCAAAAAACTTATATACATTATGAGAAATGTTCACTTTCACCAAACTCCTTTGTCTCCTCAACAATTTAAATAAAAATTCCTGATGACACTTTTCCTTCCATCCTTTTCCTCAAATAGACTTAATCCTTATCCTGCTGGAGCCCTTTGCCATGTTCCCCATCACCACTGACCTCACTGCATTTTATTTTAGTCATTCGGCTTGTTGCTGAAATCACATTCTTTTTGCAGTCGCTATTATTTTTGAACTTTCCACCTTCCCTCATCACTTTAAAGGTATTTTAGCAGCAAAATAGCTATGCTGCTTTGCAGAAAAACTAGAGTTTCTCCCTCAGTTGATCTGGATACTTTTGGGAGATTCTCTCAGAGATCTTCTGCAGATGGGAGCTCAGCTACTAAGACGGGCTGTGCATAGTCCTAAGTTTTTAGCTCAACACTTGACCCTTCCCAGAGAGAAGACCTCCAGTCTGCCCCAGGCCACATGTCTCCTACTAGCACAAACCAGTTCAAATAAGCTCTGCTAAAAGTCAATACGCTGGGACTGATTCCTGTCTACTGCTTGGGTACATGACTACCTTGTGCAAACTTTGACTTCTAGCCTTTGAACATTAACTTGACACAACTTTTAGCTAAAAGCCTGACTTTACATCTTGCTAAATATTTAGCAATCTAAACAGCTTAAAATGACACCCAGTCCAAATGGCTTGCCAAGACAGAGAAAGAAGAAGAAAAGAAAAAAACAGGAAAAAAGAATTGTGTATGCCTTTATCCTATGCACCACTTCTACTGAAGAAAATTTCTTATTTCTTATCCTCAGACAACAAGGAAAAGAGAAAATATTATGTCACAGAAGAAAGAAGTTGGTTCTCTGCTTTGTTTAAGGCCAGATCAGAACGAGTTCAGAAGTTTCTAGGAAAGCTCTTGCTGGCACTGATCTTCTGTCTTCATGTTTTAGTGTACATGGCTCAAAAATCTTCCTCATGTGGCAACAGATAAATGTTCTTGGGAGAATTACAATACTTCTTGTAACAAAAACTAAGAAAGTATTTTTGTTTATTTTTCCTAATGGCCCTGATCTGGCCAGGTTTTGCGTGCTGCTAACAGATGTTTCTTGTGAATGATCCAACATCTGGCACAAAGATCTTCTGTTGTAATTGTTATAATGAAAACACAAAAGACTGTAGAGCTAGACACCAAGAACTGCATTTTTTTTTAACAGGTCTCCTACTTTGAAGCCATGAATGTGTACACTGGGTCTGGTCCAAAGCCTTTGGAAATCTATAGAAACTTTCACTGATTTCAATGGTCTTGGGTTTTATGAACTACTGGGTCTAAACATACAAAGACAAAAAGGAAACTGCTGATTTCTGTTGTTTTGATTTTTTGTCACAAAATCAGTGATTTTTCATGTATATTAATAAAAACATCACTTAGTCTAATATTGTCACTAATATTACCATTCATTTTATTCCCAAGTAAGTTCTTATCAAAAGCTGTTACTAAAGCCAATGCAATTGAAATGTATTAGTGCCTTATCCAGAAATTTTATCCTATACAATTCTAACCCTTAAGCATATTTTTTGCCTTCTTTGCCTTTCAGAAGTTTTGATGAAAAGTCTTATAGGCACAAATAGTACATTTCCTTACCTAATATAAACACAAAAGACTTTTTTGCTTTGGAAACAAATGTAGGGGAACAGCTGTGCTGATGAGCTACTCAGAGCTCCTATTCAATCTGCAGCTGCTTCTCTCTGTCCTCAGAAAACTCTTGGCTTGATTGACAGACAGAGAGAGAACCACATGGAAAAGGAGACCAGATACCAGTCACAGGCTTAAATCAGTGCTGACTTAAATCTACAAAAATTACAGTTCTTATTTTTAGCTAATAATGTGGCAGCCATTTAGTTACAAATGCAAAGCTTCTGCCAAGTAGGTACAAATCCCTTTCCCAGAATTTTAAGCCACTTAAAATTCGAGTTCAAACCAGTAGGTTTTCACTGTTCACTTATCAGTCTTAGCAGAAAATATTAAAGAAGGAAAGAAGGTTTATTTACACTGAAAAAATTTTACAGGAATGAGCTATAATTATTAGAAACTTTTTCCATGCTCTTCTGTTTTCTTTGCAGGACTTGTACTGTGGTTTCAGTAGAAATTTTATCCAGCCAGGTAGAAATGTATAAAAATCCATGTGGTGTTTGCTATCATAACAATGATTTTGGCCTGTTCCAGTCTGAAAGATACATTTCAGATGCTGGATAGGATAACTGTGCTATATGTCTTATTGTTGCATTCTCTGGTGACTGGGCAGATGCAGGACTCATTAGTTTTCAAGATGTGGTGGCTAAGTCTAGATCCTATTCTCCTATCAGTTTAGCAAATAATGTAGAAGAAATAGATACCATTTGCCACAGAAAACTAGAGTTTTCAGACATTCAGGTCACATACGCTAGAAGCTAGGTAACATTTATACCTTTAGAACAGCAGAGCATATAGGCAGGCTTTTGCCTGGCCTTTTAGGTGCTTAGCATATGAAGGTCAAAGTGGATTAGGTGGTTTCTGCCAAAATTTAGGGTCCTGAATGCCATTTGTGGTGCCTGAACAGTTTATTATAATCATATACAAACGGGCAGATAGACAGGAAGTACAGTGGGTACTTGGAAACTCAGAGGCTGCAATACAGACTAAGAGAAGAATTGGGAACACTTCAGAGATGATGGGTCTGGATAAGGGCCCTACCTCCAAATCAGAGCAAGACTTCTCTCTCTCATCTATTTTCTCTAGGATGGTTAGCTGGGAGTGCTGTTTGGATGAGAGCCATCATGCTCTTCTGCCAGATTTCTGATTCAGGGCATAGTGTGGTGCACACCTGTAGCTTGGTTTAGATGCAGTCAAAATTGATGTTCTGGCTACATTTCATCTCTGCACTGATAGGTATCTGCCTGACCACCCACATAGAGATCCTGTCACCAGTGGCTTACCTCAGCATTGGCACATAGAATCTTTCAGCGTTGCCTGTGGGGTGTAGACCTAGTTTGCCTCTGACACCTGTTTCAATTTTTCTGTCCTACATGTATAAAAGAAGAATTCAATATTTATTTCTTTCAACATGACTGAAAGAACCCTCTATTTTTTTTTTTGCTTTCTCCAAATTCACATCCCTTTTTGCATGAATCCCTTGATTAGTTTTATTTGTTTGAATGTTAAAGAAGGTATTTTATTATTGCCTTTAGGGAGGGAAAGCTGCCAATGAACATTAAACATGCTGTGGTCCGGTCCTTGCACAATAAACCGTCATTCGATGCTAACTAACTTACCTGTTAGGCCTGGCCTTAGAAGTTCAGTGCTTTAGGCAAATTAGGTTTGTTGGGTTTTTTAAAACTTTCTTACCACACACAGAGCTAAAATATTTTAAAAGCTCATAGATAGATACAAAAATATAGGTGTTGGTATATGATTGTTTGCAAGTGCTGTGCACATGCATGCAAACACACATATACATTATGCCACATATCTAACTATCTGAGACAGCTACAGCATAACTGAGTTACACTCTTTGACCCATCCCACATCACATTACTCTTTGCTTCATATTCCTGGATCCGTTAAAACAAGTCTTGTGAATTAAACACGCATCTGAGCCACCTCACACAACTGCCACATTTTCTTTTTTATATGACCATAAAACATTTCTATCTTTCTTCCCTGATGATAGAACACTATCTGAAAAACTGAGACTAGTAAGCAGCTACACATTTTTATTCTTCATTAGTTAAAACTCCAACTATTATTTTCCAGGTTTGCAGAAAGAGAATAATTAGGTTTGTCCTGTTATAAAGTGTATATTCCAAGTTTCAAGAGGGACATAAGGGATGGATTTCCAAGCACATCAGTCAAATAAGCACACCTTTGTCTGTGCACGTATGCCTAGAGTTAGGTAACTTCTGAGTCCAATATATCCACATTGACTACACATAATATAATGTATGCTGATAATAAGATTTTAAAATTATTTTCTTGGAATATAAAAGACTCTTTTTCCACTGAATCCAAAACAAGAGAATCCTCTTGTGATCATAGAATCAGATTCATAGAAAGGTCAGAGTTGGAAGAGACCTACAGAGGTCACCTAGTCCAACCTCCCTGCTGGGAGCAGGGACACCTATAGCTTAAATCAGGTTGCTCAGAGTCCTGTCCAACCTGACCTTGAATGTTTCCAGGGATGATCTGCATGTTTCCCAACTGTTTTTATCTTGGACATATTAAAACCATTACACTATACACTCATTGATCCTATTTACAGGTTTTATCACTTCCTGAAAGCCCTCTGTTTTAAATGCGTAATTTATATTTGACTTTATTGATGTCTCTGCCTTCAAAATCTACACCATATACAGTCATTGTTCAGATGTATAGGGCTTGAAAATAAACACAAAATGCTCCAAAAGGCAATCCAAAGATATCTCCATATTTATTCTACCCTCTGCAATTACAGCTGAATATTTTAATTTCTCCTTAGACCAGTTTTCCATGATGACAAGAAAAAAGGGAATTACTTACTTAGCTTTTATGAAAGAAATAGCATGTAACTATAACTCTGTTTTGGATATTAATTCAGTTAGAAGTATTTTGAAACTGAGCGCATTTCATGTGAGTCACTTTGCTTGAGAGATATTTTTACTGTTGCTTTTAAAAAAAAGTAACAAAAATATGAATTATTTCTATCTTACTATATTTGTGCTTTCATTTAGTTGTATATTACATTGTATGTAAATTTCAATCTTCTACTTAGGAAGGAAACTGTGCTTTAATTTTGATATTTTAATTCCTCATTGCCCTAGGTTTTTTTGAGCTAAGGTTACAATATTTCTCCTTATTTGTAGTCTAACTCACTCAACCTCTACTTAGAGTTTTTTGTTTTATTGATTCAGTCTCCCAGTGCCTGTAATATGATAAATATGTGGAAACTTGAAAATGGTATCTTGTTTACATGGCTATGCAGCTGCCAAAACAGCTGCCATTTCAATTTTTAAAAGGGAAACAAGGGCCTCTTATCTGATGTAGAAGAAAAATAGACTGATCTGTTCCTTCATTTTTACTGTGTCTGAAACATATTTTATAAAACAGATAAGCCAACATTTTAAAAAGGTATCAATCTCTATGCATAATATTGAAAAGCTTTTCTAAGAGTTAAAATAATTCGTTTTCTTATGTTAAAGTATTTTTACGTATCACGGTTACAAGAAACTGAAAACTGATAAAGATGGGAGTGCTTCCAAAGCATCCAACCCTCCCACAAAATATTATTTCTGCTAAGCAGCTATCAACAAAGGTAAAATAAAGCTGGTGTTGGTGGGTCCTGGTGGATGCTGGATGCTTCCATCAGAAGGAAAGTTTTATCTTTTTAAAAAATAATTATGCTGAACTGAATGAAAAATCATAAACGTAACTTTTATTTGAGAAAATTTATTTTTATAAGCAGTGTTATTATTGACAATAAATGGTCTAAAAGCCAAAGCACTTTAAATTATGCTTGTGTAGATATGCAGTTGACTCATAATCAAAGGAAATTAAAAAAAAAAACCAATGTATTTGAAATAAGAATTCTGACAATTTTCACAGAATATTTTGACAATGCAAATATAATAAAAGAAATGTTTTTCTTTTGTTGAATCAGCTTCTATTGGTGGAAAGATGTTTAATGAGATGTTCAAAATCCATAGTTCAGCATTCTTGGCTATGAACAAAATCAGTCATAACATTGAGTGTTCAGTATCCCACAAAAAGACGCAAGACCAGAATTTTATTAGGGAAGTTCCAACTTCTGCTGGAGGAAATGAAAGTCCTTCACTGCCATAGAACTGTAGAATGATTATCTAATCCTCCTTCATCTGCTAGATTTAGGATCACTGTGTGCCAAAACAATACCTTGGGAGCACAACTTGAGTTACTCATATTAATATCATAATACATGGGCTATACACTGCTTGTTTCTGAGGAATCAACACAGATGGTCTTAGTGTACTTTAGAGCAAGGCTCAATGTCCTTTAAAAGGTGTCACACTCCTTCCCATTAGATCTGTGATGAGTTAAGTGTGACCTTGTTAAACATTCTCTAAAAATCCAGGGAACAAAAAAAAAAAACCAACATGTTTTTGTTTACTAGAGTTCCTGTCAAGATATATATACATATAAAGTATACTTAATTTGTATCTGTAAGAATATCATTTAACTATCTGGCTGTGATTCACCTGTATTTAGCTCCTAACGAATTTGCTGTTGATGTCTTTCATCTTCTTCATTTTATTTCAATGCAATTTCAGGTAGGAGAAAGGTTATTATTTGCACAATTTCAGATATTTATTTTTTTTAACAAAAGATTATTTTTAAATCATTGAATTTGTACTCTAATCAAAGTTACAATCAAAATTAAGCAAGTAGACAATAATTTATAATTTGTGTTGTAAACCAAATATGGTAATTTTACATTTGGAATGATTGTACTGTGTCTTACTTTATTATAAATTCCTTTGAGGACAGAAAAATACTTTTTCTATAATCACGTCTCTCAGTGCATTCTCTATATACTACCAGTAATAAAAATAATATCCCTTCAGGGTACATGATAACATTTTTTCTGTAAAGAAACAGTAGGATTTATTCCTTGAAACAAAACATTCATGGTATATTTTATGAAACTAGCCACAGAGGAATGACATAGGGAACTGCACACATTCTTCCCACTCCCCATTTTCAAAAATAAAAGGTACCATTTAAATAATAAAATGCAGCATTTGAATCTATTGTCTGTGGAGTTTTTTTCAGAGTATGACCTAATCCGGTGTCCTGTCATTGTTTTGGCAGAACATGAAACAGTAAATATGTTAAATTTGAGTGGTTTCCTGCAATGTTATTCTATCAAACTGGCAATTTCCGAAAGGATTTGGAAAGGAGTTTGCAATTCCTTAGACACCAGGGAGGTCCAGCAATGGCTGCCAAGATGATCTGCAGCTCAAGCTGGTCCCAATATCTGAGCACATTAAAAACATTCTTTTTACTTGAATTTATTTTTAGGCCTAATTTTAAGCAGATTTGAGAAACCTTCTGAGTATCCACTGTTAGCACTTCAGGATGTAAAGGACTTGATGTTAGTATTTTTATACTTTGTGCACACGGAAAGATTACACATTGTTTCCTCAGAAGGTTTTTAAGAAGTAAAACTTTAATTGTAAAAATAAAATCACTCTACTTAAAAAGAGAAAGCAAGCAATAACCACACAATAGATGTTGCAAATAAGGACACGATGCACTCTAGGATTCTTATATGTGTAATCATGCACTTAATCTGCAGTCTATGTATTTCACATATTTTTCATTATCACCAACAAATCATGATGTTTGCAAGATGGTAGCAACTTTGAAGAAATCTGTGATTCAGCTGTGGTTTGGAACCAACTCAAATGCAACTTCTGTGTAAGAACAAATTGGAAACCTAATACTTCAGCTAGTCTTATTGAACTCTGACCTTTGGATCAAATACGACATAGGACAACCCAAGTCTACAGGCTTAGTCCTATTTCTAACATGGTGGGTGAAGCAGAAAAGCTGTAAAATCCAAATGGTTTAGTGTACTCTGTCATTGCCATTTCAGATCACCATTTAGCATTATTTCATCAAACACTCTCAGAGTCTGGAAGTGCCAATTCATCAGTGTAAAACTTCTGTGAATTTTCTGTTTTGTGTGAATAATAACCTTAGGAAATGCACCCAGAGCAGAAAACTTCTCTTGTATCTTACGTGCAATAGAGATGCTTTCACTTTAACATTTCAATGACTTAGCATTAAATGTAACTCATTTTCAAGTAATAGTGAAAACATAATTGGTCAGTAAACTTGACAGCAGTAGTATAGAGACAATCCCTGAAAATTCCTTTTAGTTTTAATATCAAATTCTATTGCTTATTCATTTGTAGTAGATAATACTAAGCGACTCGAACAGTTATGTTTCAGTCAAAACTCTCTAGTATAATTGCATCTTCATGCATCCTAGTTAGGTGAAGTTGCAGGTGAAATGAACAATGGAAAATTTAACAATGCTATTCTAGTTGTTTGAGGCCTCTCATCCAAGAACATCCTGCAGGGTGCTGTTCAAAGGAGGAAAATCATAACTGCTGTTCAAATTAAAGAGCACAGAATATATTTAGACAATTTCACATCATTACATTAAGGTCAACAACATAGTATGTGTTACATTTAACTGATTATTTTTGAAAAATGCCAAACAACTGAAGCTGAAGGGAAGCTGGACTGTTGTGATTTCTGTGAAGGATGGACAGATTCAAATTATGTTTCACCAGGCAGTTTTAGATTTATATGCATATTGTTTGTGTAGTTGAATTGTATATTTTCTCTTATTCTTGTTGATTCTGTTAGAAATTCCAAAAGAGAAGCTACATATAGAAGAAAACAACAATTTTACATGCTTGAGATTTGATACTGTAATATGTTAAGCATTCTCAGGTCTTCTGGAGGCTTTAATTGCTGGCAGAGATTTAAAACCACAGAATCACTGGAAAATTCAGGTGAGAAGGGACTCTAAGAGTCCCCTGTTCGACCTTCCACTCGAAGTAGGGCTTGCTCTGAGTTCAGAGAAGGTTCTGTATTTCTTAAGAGTTCAGTGGCTACACTGAAGGGCATTTACACAATTTTCTGGACTTCTTTCAAATTCCATTAAACAGAAGAAGAGATGGAGGAACAAATGATTGAGAGGAAGTAATGGGAAGCATTTTTTCATCTTTATCTGCAATCAGGAACACATAAAATGCTGCATGTTTGTGCCTTTTGGAACTAAGTTCATGGAACCATAATGCAATAATGAATCATGTAGACGTGGTGACTCTGCCCTTAATAGAGGTTTTTAAAGTGCCAATGATGTTGTTAGTTGGTCTACATACTTCGGGACAGAATCTCATAATCCATCAAGCTTTCTTAATTTCCTAGGATTAAAGAAATAATTACTGTGGAGCATGGTGCTGAACACATCTTTGTCATTAGTTAAGACTCAGGGTTTTGTTAGGTCTTCAGACAAGTAGATTCCTTTTAAAGATATTCTTATTCACTGTGGACACATTCTTCTTTCGTCTCCATTTCAGAAAACAATTGAGTCCCATGTTTTTAAACACAGATCATTTTTGCTCACTCTAATACTGACTGCTTACTAAACACATGGGATCTACTGCCAGTCTGAGTGCTGATTGGGTTTGATCTCAGCTAGGAAATTTCTTTTACTAGTTTCTTCACACAGTAATAAAAATAAATAGAGTGACATTTACGTGAACAAAATGACAAACCTATATACAGTAGGAAGAAAAATAGTGGAAATTACAAAATAGAACATGATCAAATGACACACAAAGAAATGAAGAATGTACAATGTATGATGCATAGGGATTCTGGGAAAAGACTGGTGTGTTATCAATTGACTTTAAAACAAACTACAAAATATTATACAGGTGTAATATACATGCATATATATCTGTAATTCCTCTTTATGCAACTTTGGTGATCCACAAAACATTCTAATTACTACATGGAAAAATGATCACGATAGAAGAAATATGCCAGAGTTAATGGCTGGTAAATAAGAGGGCATTATTGAAGCTCATTGGTACTTCAGGCAATACTTACAATTCCAATCAGAGGAACTATACACTATTTAATGTGTTAACTTCATGTTTGTAATAGTCATATTTTGGGAATGGTCACGCACAAAATTCATCATTTAAATTCCATGTTTGACTGACAGGAAAGTGGAACCAAAGATGATTATTTCTATAATACACCATACTTTTTCATATATTTTCAAATCTAAAGCTGAAAGAACTTATTTTGATGACATTTCCATGTCACTCTAGTGCGTTATAGACTCACAGTTGTAATTAATATAGATACTATATGTGAAAAACTTAAGTATTTTACAAAGCCATAGAATTTATCTGAGTACATTATTTATTTCATCTGCAGAGTCTACATAAAATATATAGGGAAAAAGAGAAGATGAACATTTGCCAGACAATACAGTAAGTATCTCTGTGCTAGTTCCTTGTTGGTGTCTAAGACTATTTCTGTGCTTAAAGAGATTTGCGAAGTTTTAAATGGAAACAGAATATAAATCAGAACCTCTTGTGTGATTTCAGTCAGTTCTGGTAGAAAGAATATAATAGCCTTTCACTACCAGTGTTAGTCTTTTTTTTTTTAATTTCTCTCATCTCTTGTGTTGCTGTTCTTTGGGCTGTTGCCTTCTGGTCTCTATTTAGACCAGTTATATCTTTCTTCTAAGACTGAGGTTAAAAGGAACTGGAATCCCAGCTACATATATTACGGTGCAGTAGAACAGGAAATACTATTTCTAGTATTTGATGCAAAGTACATACTTTTTTTTTTTTTTTTTTTGTCCATAATTATCTTGTTTTTAAGGACTTTCTTTGATGTTGGTTTACTGGTATAATCTGCTGGGTAGTATTTTGAGAACTTTGCTTCCCAAGCACAAGAATTTATTTTCTGCTTCCTACCTATGGGACTAGTCTTTTCAAAATTCCTTCTTGCTAAATTTGAACATTTTCTCAATTTTCATTGATTTATTTTAAATTCTAATCATAGATTTTTGGATGCACACAGCCTCTGTGGCCTTCTTGTCATCTGTGAATGTCATCAATATAGAATGAATAAATGCAGGCTCAGGATAGACTTTTGGGTAATCCTGTTTAGAATACTCTGCAAACTTGAGATGGAAATATTGATAGCTGTTCTTTGAAACAAGATACATAGATTCTCCCACTTATGATTGACTGAACTAGATCCAATTTGGAAACAAATTAACTGCACTTGCATTACTAGGCTTCTTTCAGTATCAGGTTGGTACATCGGCAGAGGGTGGTACTGGAAGATAAATCTTTCCAAGCTGTTGCCAGCTCAGAGATTACAGAGTGAAGACCTGCCCAACAGGTCTGAAAAAGTTAGGAAAGTTAGAATACATGATTATCTATTGCTAAGTTGTGTAATATACTAAGTCCTCATATCAACTTCATAAACACTTTCTACTCAACTTCATGTACCTGCCTGCCTACACAATTTGTCATGATTTTTAAGGCTATTAGACCAACCTAGATGGATCTTCTATTTTTGTAGGTTTCCACAGAGACCAAAATATCTGTGAAGGCCTCAGATCTTTATCTGAGCTGACCTTACCCTCTATGAATCTTGATTGTTGAAGTGTAAAACTAATGAGAAAAGTACATCCAAGAAAAACAATTTCTATGCAGTGTTGAAGGTGTTATAGGTTGATTTGCACCTTCTCCTTTCATGAGAAATAGTTTTTTGTATCAATTAAAAAAGATTTATTGCTCCATTAATTCATTGTTTGAAAACCACAATAGATTCCTAAAAGACCTTCCTTGTCAGGATAGAAAACTTAACTGTAGGTTTTAGATGAACAGGAAATGGATCTCCTAAGTCTGTCACACAAATATGAAGCCCTGGAAAGTAAAATATAGCATTACATTGTACAGGTGCATTGCTGAGATGACTTGCTGATCGTAACTTAGGTAAGGAAGGTCTATTCTTTTTCACAGTTGAAAGAAATTTGTCAGTGACAAGAAGGAGGGCTTACATGCTTCACATTCTTCAGTGCTGAAAATAATGAAGGGAGGGAGGAGACAAAAAAATCAAATTTCGGCTATGGAATCAGCAATGAACTTAATGCAGGTGCAATATTTCTTGAGACAAAGAGTTTTTTGTTTCATATGCATCTTATTCCATGAAAATGAACCCCTCCCCTCTCCCTCTCTTTATCAGCACAAAGTAGATTAAAATGTTGATACTCTTTCCTGGCAAAGGTATTTTTACAGCCTTTAGTCAAGTTGTTGGAGCAGGATTAACTTCCGACAGAACTTAAAATAACTTCACTAAATGTAGCAGAGTTCCACATACTTCTACAAATATACTTTAGATGCAAACCAAATCAAGACAGTGTTTAATCCTTGTGCTGCTGGAATTCATACTATTTGGTTCTGACCAATGGAAACTATAGGATTTCAATAAGTAAACATCTGTTGGTTTTGGAAAAACTCTTGTTCTTCTTACCAGGAATTATTTGAACTGCATATTGACTTTAGAATATGGCTTCACTTTATCTTAAAACCGTAGCTTAAGAAATCAATTCTGTACTGGGAAGAAAGTCTCAAACCATGAAAAAGACAACAAATATGATCACAGCTACCAGGAACAAGAGAGAAAAGTGAACTTTATTTCTTGGGGAAGTGTGTGTAAATTTAATGTTCCCTGCTACTTTCCTAAAGGTGTGTGATACGTAATTCTGAAGAGAGAGAAACACAAAACAAAACAAGGCATATGCTTCTGAACAGCAACAAAAGCTGTATGCAAACAATTTTCTCCTCAGTTAACAAAGAAATAGTCTGAATTCCTATGATTCTGAGTTTTTGAAAGAAATGTAAAATCATACTGTATTTAAATTGGGAATAGTTGTACTAACAGCTTGACTGGAGAGGATGTGCCAGCTTGATCTTCGGAAGTTTTCAAGGCCCAACTGGATAAAAGCATGACCAACTTGATCTGACATAAAAGCTACCTCTACTTTGAGCAGGAAATTGGACTAGAAACCTCCTGAGGTCCCTTCCTATCTGATTTACCCTATTATTCTGTTTTAATAATGAAATTAAAGTATTAATACAGTTCCTAAGGTGAGAATCATGAATAGAGATGGTATATGAAATATATGGTATGTGAAGTGAAACATGAACAGAGATGGTATATAAAGTGAAAAAAAAAGTGCAACCTTTACTTTTTGAGGAAAGCACTGTGAAATGTAGGTGTTTGTTGAAGAAGAATTTAAAACGTTAAACATATCCAGTGTAAATACTTTTGCAATATTGATGTCACACAAATAAATCAGCCTATCTTTGCTTTACATTTAAAAAAGCATCGTGAAAAATGAAGACATTTGTCATCAGCACTAATACGCAACATTTGCTCAGTAACTTTTGACATAAGAGATGAACTGATGAACAATACTTGCATTTTTTTCGATGTTTCAGTTAGAATAAAAAAGATGACAAAAAAATCAAAGGTTAGAATCTTACATGGGACAAGAATTTCAGTTTGTGCCTAGTCACTTAAATCACTGCACAGATATTATTTAACAATATTGTACACATATAGTAGAGAAGATTTATCACTGTGTGTTTGTTCACCCAGCATTGTATGTGACAGAACACATAGCAGAACAAATTTTCTGGGTCTCTTCTGAGATTCTTAGTTTATTAGTTTGGAAGTGGCCTCAAAGCTCAGAAGAATGATTGTCAAGTAGGATACTGCTGCACATGACTGAGACCTAGGATCCAGTATATAATTATATCTTCATAAACCTAGGTGATTTATATTGGACTAAATAAGATATTAATCAGAATACCATAAATTGAAATAATTCCTTGAAATATCAACATGCATTAATATACTCATTAATGTCCCTTCCATAATACAACTGCATGTGCTTAACCAAAGGTAGATCTGTCATTGTTTCATCAATTTATAAATAATAATAATATAATATATATTTTAAATATATATATAATAATACATAGTTTCTAACTGGCATAGTGACTGATTCATATGCAACAAAGAACATGCATAACAAACATGCAATATAATGCATTTACAGATACAAAGTCACTGAATGTCCAGGTTGAAAGGAATACTTCATTATCTAAAACCACTGAAATTTTAAACTTCCATCAGAAAATGGTTTCTCTTCTATACAATCAAATGGGGTTTTGTGGAAACATACAAAATCATCAATAGAAAAAAAACTGTTATGGAACAAGTAAAAAGTAATTTTTGCCTTGATAGCATATGTTTACTACTTGATTCCTCTTCCAGTGTTGAAAGTGATTTAGATCTTGTTTATCATAAAGGGCAATACTTAATAAAATACTTTCTCCAGGTCTCCACATGTCATTACTCAAGTGCAGAACTGTGGTTAGAATTTTTTATTTTTCTACTAACGCTTGTATAGGAAAAAAAGAGTATAACTCAGGCACAAATTGAAGGCTAAAGAATATATTCTTCCCTCACTTGTCAGAGTATAACAGCATCTTGGCAAAATAATGCTTCTATAAGAAGGTCCACAGAAACATTGACAGAAAATCCATGAAATGCAAAGAAGCAGAATCTGATGGAAGTATTTATATATGACTGAATATATGTGTACTCAGGCCTCCTAACTGGGATTCTGACAGTCTCCTCCTGGACAATAAGATCTTTTTTACTAGTACCATGGACGTAATGGTGTGTGAGACACAGGTCTTTGGTCTCACCCAGCACCATCACTGTTACATTCTCAGTCAATTAATCTGAGTACCCTATCATGCAGCAAAGTATCTTCAAGAATAGAAGCAATATTTTGAAATGTGAAGAGTGAATGGATTTCAGTCTGTATTTTGTTCTGTTATTTGGCTGATTCATATGCAGCCTTCTCCTTGTGAAACTGGTAGAACAATTCCATATTTACATCACTATAATAGTGGGCAGAATCCAGTCACCTTAAGTTTCTACTTATTTTTAAAAGAACCCTGAACTGTTGTGACACTCTATAAAGAAGGAAAATCATTATGTGAAATCTGGAGCATACAAATTCCATTAAACAGGCGGAAAGATCGTCTACTATTTCACTTTGAAAATGCACCAGTAGGAGTTAAGTGAGGTGGGAATGATAGCTCATAAACCAGACCACAACAGCTGCACTCCATGTCCACTACAGTTCCACCGAAAGAAGGAAAATTAATTTTAATTGTATTTCAGGCATTGGCTTAGATGATCTGGCAGCAATGCAGGGACTTTAATATAATTTTGTTTCTTGGCTGTGGTCCACCCAGCCTTGACTTTAAAATGAAGGAATGTAGCCATAGTAGCAGAAACACCCTGGAAGACACTTAGGGTCTTTCCAGGGGACAGGAGCATACTGTATCTGATTTTAGCTAGAAACACAATTTCCAGCACGTGGAAGTCTTGAAGTGTAAGTGAGAAAAGAAAGGTGTGATTAAACTGTAGGGAAAGCCTTGCTTCCTTACAGTTATGAAAAGCTGCAAGTGAGAGCCCTGTATTCTCTATGTAATTGTGAGTGCTTGTTTTTGTAAATTTAGAAAAAAAAGTATATTTACATGTACATATGCAGGAGGGAGGGTGTGTTAAATGATTATGACATAATGACCTTTTTTCAGGGAGCACGAGCAAGCCATGGTGTGTAAAGCTATTTTGAAATTTAATAAAATTTGCTCCACAGATTAACAAAAATGTCTGAAGAATAAATTCTGTAACTTCACCTTGGAAATAACATCAATCCAGCACCCATTTCTATAGCATGATAAATTTCTGTCAGCATCATTTTAACGTGTCTCATTCAACTGATTTTTTGAAGTGTAATATAAGAGTAGTACTTCCCTTTTTATGGTTATATATTTTTTCCCACATATTTCCTTATGTTAAAGTTTAGTAAATAAACAACCTATGTTATGCTAATGGGGTCTCCAAAGTTTCTTTTCCTCTTCTCAATGAAGAAAACTTTGGGTTTTATCTCTTTCTATTACTTTCAGCTTTAGTTATGACTTAACTCAGTCTTTTTCTTAATGAACTGCACAGAGGAAATATGGCACATGCTGGTGACTCATGGTAATGTTGTGTTTCTCATCAGCTATTTTCTTGATGACAAACTTTACTTTCAGATGAAAAGTTGGTTTTGGAGAATAATTTGTCTCCATAGTCATGTGTGGGAAACAGCACAGCACTCCATAGTTTTAATTCTCTTCCAGCCTCTTTTTATAAACCAGATTACGACCTGTGGCAACATCATCAAACCTAACCAAATACTTCTGAAATGCCACAGGTGTGATCATGTGCCAAAATAAAAATTACCCAGTGGGTTTGAGGCAAATGAAGCAAAGCCTTTCTGTCAATGTGAAGGTTCAAACTGAAGTGATCTCACATGAATGTTTTTTCTATTTTCTCTCTTTTCACTTGCCAAAGCTTCAAAATGTTTTAGCCTGAAACCTGCCAATCAGTTTAATTTTGTTGGACAAAGGTAGGAGAGACAAAAAAGCTGTGCTGTGGGGCTGGCCTGGAGCAGAAGGGGACACTGAGAGTCACATGAGACAGCAATGAGCTGTCTAGCAAGGTGTGTCCTGGGAATAACAGAACACAGCTCTTGTTACACCAGTTTTGGGAAATTTATGATAGGACCAGAACAAGACAAGACCTCTTAATGTAGCTTTTCTTGTACAAGGAGGATCTCCTTTTTAGAAGTGTTCTCATAGAAATATTCATGCATCTTTATGCAACCAATATTGAGAAAAAAAATTAAGATCCTATCTAGACACTTTAACAGATTTTTCAACCTCTCTTACCTATGCATCTTTCATTTGTGTCCATTTGAGATGTCATAGCTGATATTTGCACAAAGTATAGTAGTGGCAGAGGACTGAACTCCTTTGGAACCTTATCACTGTTGCTTTTTAGATGAAGCTATATTTTTCAGAGTAATTCTTATCATCTAAGATATAACATGTTTTATATCATACCACATGATTTTCACATAGGTCTGTAGACTTGGTGAACGTGAAACCAGGAAGTTAAATCTGAGGGTTGATTCTACACTACATTCTTGTTAGATTAGAGAAGCCTATGTGTTCACATCAAGTAGCATATTAGGATTTCCTTAGTTATAGATTTTGGCTCTGAACTTATTAAGAATTAGCTGTATCTCATAGAGTGGGCTTTGATTCATACTTGATAAACAGCTGAACATCCTCTGGACAAGTAGCCTTTCATGGACAGTGATCTTCATTCCAGGTTTTGGAAACAAATCACCATGGTAGGAAAGAATATATTTTCTTATCCGATGCTGTGCATGTGGGTAGGTATATTAAAAGAACTAAACAACACTATTCTTCTATGTTAGTATACTTCTTCTCTGCTGGAGGAAATATATTAGTTGTCATGGTTAAATAGCTTACTCAAATATAAAAGAACCCAACCAACCAACAAAATCAAAACAGAAGAAAACAAAACCAACCCAGCAACAACAACAAAAAAATTCCAAAATAAACAAACAAAAACCCACAAACCCCACACACAAACCACAAAACCCCTAAACTAAATTAACCCAAAACATAGCAAAATGTATTTTTTCAGCAGTTTTGTAATTAACACTTTTAGTGCTAATTTCTTAAAGAACAGCTAGTGATGAAGTATTCCGACCTCAAAAATCTTACAAATCAACATCAATACAAATGTGCATAATTTTTGAACAAGATAGTTACTGTATTTCAGGTAGTCTACATGTCTTGTTATGGATCAAACATTTATTTCAATCAAACAAATCTTTGTTTTCCCCCATTAAGCAGTGTATATATGTCTGTGCCAAGTTTACGATTAAAAGATTATGGGCTATGCAAGACAATTAAACATTTGTTCTACCATACCCCTACTTGAAAATGAAGAGCTTCTCTGTGAAAGAAAAACAATTTCATAGGTTATTTTGAGATAGGATACAGTGATCTGATACAGATAAGATGCACTTCTTTTGCCTTATTCAAATGTTAAGTTATCTAATACAAATATTGTTTTCCAGTAACTGAAATCATTCATTTACCCACACCTTTAGGAAGTCATATATGCAAATATCTTTCAGTTACTGAGGTAGCTTTCACTAGCTTATTTCTATGAGACACTAATGGCTTTGTACTGTGACTGTTGTCCTCTTCATATGATGATGAGACTTCTCAAGGGTTGCAAGAAAGCAAATAGTACTTTGTGCTGTATTATTTTTTTTCCCTATATTTTAACATCATATTTATATTAACAGTCCATTTGGTAAGTTTTGCTGTTGTATTTACATTTCCATTTAAATAGAATTTATAGATAATTTTAATATATGCATTTTGGGTATTGCATGTTATGCTACTATTTAGATGCAGTTTACCTATAAAGAAGTCCTCAATCTTATAATACTATCCCATTTATCTCATAAGCCTTTCTCTGTTCTGTTTCCTGTTGGTTAGTTTACAGTTGAGTTTTCAAGAGACTCAGTATAAAATGTTTTATATGATTTTCCTCTCTCTGTTTCTCTTTGTAAAAATTAGCAATGATTTAAAGCCTTAAAGCAAACAGGAGTAGCTCTACGGTAAGAAAAAGAAGCCAGGGAACAAGAACCACTTCATAAACTTATGGCAAACAAGTCGTCCTTAAACTCCCTCCTATTGATCATGCAGAGCAGCCTCAGATTGATTGAAGGGACTCAGCCAAAATAGGAAGTTCTTGTGGTGAGACGGCTGATATGGTCAGGCTGGAAAACCTCTCAACTGCTTCCTGTGGTCATCCAAATTCCAGGGCCTTGCTGAACTGGAGGACACTCTGAAGAAAGGATTTCTTAGAATTTGCTTTGCAGTAGTCAGGGGCTCTGCAAACGGCATGTGACTCAATCCTGGATGATTTCAGTTCCTTAAGCAAACTAAGATAAAGTAGAAAAATGTTTCCCTGCTTACCCTGGAAAGATTCCCATGAATAAGAGGTACTGCAGTTAAGGGAAGGTTTCTGTGTAGTTTTACTGACATTTCGGTGGTATACAGCAGCCTCCAGCATCAACTGGCTTAATCATAAAGAGCAGAGAAGCTCTAATGACACCTGTTCCTACATATTCTACATATGGATATGTAAACACTTTGATAACTAACATCACATTCAACCTCGAAAGTCTTCTATGAAAAGGCAATGTGTAAGTTGCAAGGTATTAGACACTACCTCAACACATTATACACACTCCAGTTTCCAGTTCTTGGTAGCAGGCACTGGTGAAAAGAGAATGATCCACACCTGCCTTCCAAAATTAGACTCTGAATGAGGAAATACCTACTACTCCATTACCAGGATTTTGCTGGAAAGAACTGTTTTTCTTTACAGGACCTGGGCAATAGTGTGCTTAGCTCTGTACCTTGGTTCACAAGCATAAGACTCTGCTCTAAACAAACAAGCAGAGCAGATAAAGGTAGAGTTATAATCCCCTCTCTGCAGGAGAGGAACTAAGCTGTGAAAACACTTCCCTGTAGTCACTGTGTAGAGCTGGAATAAAGCTGGCCCCTGGGCTTCCCAGGGCAGACTGTCAAGACCTACTCTAGCAGTGCTCAATATCCAGTCTATTTTATTAGATCCCAAGTATGAGGACTTCTCTGGAAACCTTTTCCTTTGTAAATCTGGAACAATATTAATGTGTCTTCTCTTTTCTCTAATTTCTTTCTGTCTTACCTTTAGTGATTCTATATCAACTGCATACAGGTGCCTTTTGCCTGCTGCTAGTACTTTGTTTTCACTATGTGTGCTCAGTGTGTGAAATACAAAATAAGAAGTATTTAAGTCCACCATGTAGTGTGATTGAATAAGTTGCAGGCTTACTTAAATTTTAGGTATCTAGCTCTGGTAAGCAAGAGGTGAACCAATCTTTTCTGAAGTCAGGTGCTTGCCTGACTTCTGATAAAGTCAGAAGAGCATATTAACAAATCCTTCAGATGTGATCTGTTTCACATAAAAGTACTGCTTACACTAATCACAACAGCTCTACTGGTAAATAAAAAAGAATGTTAAGGTGCTGGATTGCTGCCAAGAGCTAAACTCCTTTGAGACAAATCTAGATGGGGATGTCTAGGACAGAGCCAGAGAGATATATAATAATTAAACATTGGGAAATCAGAGTTTCAGTGATCAATCTTCTCCCTGATTCTCACTTGCATTTATAAATGTAGATATACTCAGTGGGTTCATTGTCTCTTCCTAGGGTTCATTCCATGACCCTAACAGATAGGTTTTCAACTCTTTCATCTGATTGTTCAAAGAAAAAATAAGCCGGTTACCTGTAAATCCGAATTTAGATGCTCTGAATTGCCTCTTGCAGAACTAAGTTCCCATCAACATCTTCAGACATGCTCTTCCACATAGGAGAAGGTGCCTCATCATTTGATGTAATGATTAGTCTGGGTCCCACTCCAAGGAGTCCAATTCTGCTGATCGTGGTTCTTAGTTCTTATGTTCCCAGTTCAGTGTTTTCAATTCTGTTCATGAAACTTGTAGACATGGCCACATTCAACATCACAATTTATAAATCTTTTTTTGTTTCTGGCCTTAAATATACATGTAGACATTTAAATATGAACTGTTTCATTTTTATTTTTTTCTTTTCTCTGTGACAGCTTCCAGACATTTCAATCTTTTTGTAAATATAGTGGCCATCATTACTTTTTTTTGTAAGCAATTATATGGGTGAAATATGCACGATCAAATTGTTCATAAGGGAAAAGTTGCCTGGTCTTTGATAATAGTGACTGATTTCTTTCCAGACCTTGTTTTGTTAAAACTCTTTGTTACTATATCCAGTACTTAAAGAGAATTTTATAAGCATAGTTTTTGAGCCAAATCCTGGCTTTACAGCGCTTGTAATTACAGAAAGGGTGGAACAAGAGAATTTGTAATGTAGCTTTCAAAGGTATGTTCCAAAGAAGTCAGTTCAGGTTCTATAGTGGAAATTGTGTTCAGAAACAATGTCAACCAACTCTGAGATAGTTCAGTTTAGTCAATTTTATTTTGAAATGGAATCTTTTGGGCCACTGTTTTTTTCAGGTTATTGATCTCAAGAGTTACTGACTTTCCTTCTGGAAGCTGAAGGAACCCAGCAGAGGAGAGTGGAAGAGTTCCAGAGAAGGTCTGTAACAGCGTTGCTTTGAGGATGTTAGAAACTACAGGAGCTTTGTATGATTGCCATCACACAGCAGGTTCAGTGACTTTCTCACTAAAGAATAAAAAATGACAAGAACACTAGTTTTCTGTATGAGACCATCCTCTGAAGTTTGATTTGAGGCAATTTGCCCCAAGGGAGATGCGTGGCCATGCTTGCTCAGTCTTTTTCTGCAATAATTTTTGACAAGGGTGTGGTTTGCTGGAAGAGTGACTTGGTGCTGATGAAGCAAGTGGAGTGAGTGGAAAATATACACTCCAGCTACAAAATGAGAATCAATTACGGGGCAATTGGCCCTCTCCTCAATGTACTTACTGTGCAAATGCTTAATTCTGAACTACAAGCTCAGTCTCCAGTCATTCAGAGGGAATACCAAGGTCTCAATTCCAAATTATTACTCAGAATCCAGTAAGAGGAAATCCCTGTTTAGGAGTATGATGCATAATAGATCTCCATCTCAGGATGCCTTGGCAAGATGGAAACACTTTCTCCTGAACCTAATTTGAGTCTGAAATGTTTAATGAGTTAAGTCATATAATGAAATGAAGTAAATAAGGATGAGAAACAGATCGTCTGGGTGAGGTCCAAAATGAAACATGTCTAAATTTGGGCTTCTCCATCATCACACAGAATGTGGTAGAGTTTCCTCTCAGCAAAGCCATTTTTTTTAAAGTGACTTTAAAAAGCCATGCTTTCAACAAGAGTGATTAGTGGGGATCAGCTACAGTCTATTTTTGCTCTTCTTCAGGAAATAAAATTTTGGTTTCTTTCTTTGCCATTTCTTGATTTGAGGTTTCTGGTTTTTTTCCTTCCTTTTCAGCATGTAACACACTCCAGTTGTAGAGTATGATGTCAAAGGCTGAAGGGCAGCCTTAGTTTGACACCAATACTGCATCTGCACTTCATCTGGAACAGAGAAAATCCAATATTTATACTTCTAGAAAAGGTGAATAATAAAATATATTGCTAGGTGTTTATCTGTAATTAGGTTGCAATCATTAGTAGGCAATAACTCCACCAGAATTTTTGACTACAGCACTTTGGGGAAAACCTTATATGCATTTCCTTTCTTACAGTAATTATTACACTGTTTCAAACATTAGCCTGATTTATATGGGTATTTATGAGTGCTTGGAGTACAGTGCTAAGAAACAGAATGTATAGATTCTGTTTTCCCATATTACCAATTTAACATAGGCTTGTGCAAACTAGGCAATTTTTCTTTCTGTGCTTCCCTTTCCCTGTCTATGAAAAGCAGTGTCTGAAGGATTATGAGTGACAAACATTCACAGGGCTATGGCCAGAGTGTAAAAGCACAACTGAGGTACTGAATAATGTATTACACAGCTAAAGAAGATTGAAGCTGAATTTTATCAACCAGTAGTGTCTTGGCTGCATGAGCTACGTATCTTGCTGACATGAGAGGGCTGATTATGTGAATAAAAGAGAAAGTCTTAAGAAACTAACAAACACACACAAGTTGATTTTAATGATGGGAAACTGTCTAGATAGGGAGATTTGAATAGAATTAGTCAGGCTGAGTGAATGGAAATCACTGTTACAGGAAAAAAATTACAGCAACATGGGACTCCTATCTAAGAATTTGCATAGAGGCAAGTCATTGAGAAGATTCCAGTATTACTTGGATGAAGAACATGCTAGTTGTAATTAAACTGTGGAATTTTATAAATGTGAAGCAGAATGTAAAGCATAATGATTGCAGTTCAGATCTGTAATCCACCAGGGAACCCACATTTACCTTATGGACAGAGGTCCAGTTTCCTTAAGGGTCATGTAGGCCTTTAGTTTGGCTTCAGCCTGAGTTTGCTAACACAAGTGCCAATACTCTCATAATACTGAGCAGCAGAGTAGATTACAGGGGAGTGTGTGTGTGTTCTTCCTTTTTTTTTTTTTTAATTTTTGCAGCAAGAAAAAAACCCTTTGTTCTCCCATTTTTCCCTAACAGGTTAGAAAGATGGGTCATAGCTCAAAGTTCAATATTGGAAAATAGTTGCACTATCATGTTCCTAAGCATAGCTGGCCATCCACTTAACATTCCAGGTTCCTCCATTCCCGAACTGCTCACAAATAATCACATCTTATTACCAAGAAGTTGCATAGAAAAATAGAGAGGACCAGAAAATTTCAGCTTTCAACCTTCTTTAAGATAGTGTCTTACACACAGGGAAGACTTTTTTCATTACTGTGCAAGTCTATTTCACTTTTTGCATTTTTATGATACCATAGTAAATGCCTTCCCAAAACGGACCCTTTTTCTCCTTTTCTTCTAAGTAGATGCATTGTAGCATTCAAATACACCATACTGTGATCTATAAGAATTTACATGGAATCATTAGTACAAATAAGGCTTTCACAGTATATCCTGAAGTCCTTATATTTCATACACAGGATTAAGAAGCCTTTTATTCAAAACTCTTTGATGTATTTCTTCTCTTGCAATCAGCAAAGGTTCTAGCTGTAAATACATCATCTTCTAAAAAGTTTTTTCATATTATAAGGAATAGACTCTGTTACATAATATCTTGCTTAAAAGAATGTAATGTTCAAACTAATATTTGGTTTTACAAAACTAAAATAATTGTAACATACAGTTATGATACTTTGTGTTAGAAAAATCTCAGACGATTCAATTGATATGGAACAAAATCTTCTGGTGTTTTTTATATCCACATAAGTTTTTGAGCTAAATATTGTGGCAAAAAACCCAACCCGCCAACGTTTTGTAACTTAGACACATACTTACATATAGAGATTTTAATAAATTATTGAAACTACTTTCCTAACAATGCTACTCAAATTAAGCAAGCGTATGCCAATTTTAATTGCATAAGAAGTTTGTTTGAGAAAATTTATGAAATAGCTTATATAACCTAAACCATGAAGACTGAACATCTCAGTCCTTCCTGAATTCTAAAGAAAAGAAAAGGAAAAAAAAATTAGCAACAAGTCTTCTTAGCAGGTGGGGGAAGGGGAAGAAGGGAGGGCAGAAAAGGATTAAGCCACAAGCTTTCTCTGAGTATTCGCCTGAGGTCTCACTGCAAATGTCTTTTCTAAAAACATTAATTAATGAACTGAAGTAGAGTAGGATTGGGACAATATGCCAGTGCTATGTGATTTCCTTATTTATATCTTTTTTGACTGAAATTTGCAATAAATGTGTCTCATTTTTTTGTTTGCTTTTGTTTTTGTTATAGTAAATGTTCAGCATTTTGTGTCATGATGGGAATTTTAATGAATGCAAAACAAAAGCATTAGTGAGGGGTAATGCCCAGTATATGAATCAGGTAGGTACATGTATTCATTAGCACTGATTACTAACACTCTTTCATGCTATTGTACATAGTAATGTGGGTCAATCAGATGCACCACTAAAAGGAGTTATAAAAGAGTTACTGACACTTTTCATGTTCACTTCCAACTCTGGATTAATCCAAAGTTTGTTCACAAAAATGCTGGTGTAATCTTAGACCTGAACACCAGAGCTTTCGCTCTCTTTTTCACAAGTACAGCCCTCTTGAGGGGTTTAGAAATGTAAGTGCCCAGAAGAAATGGGTCCTGAAAAGAGTCTGCTCTGAACAGCAACCTTTACACATGTTGCAAGTGAAGGAATGTTTGTGCCTACCCATGGAGAATTAACTACTTCCCCTTGCAGCCTGGCCACTGCAAAGATAAAGTAGCAGCTTTTCTTCTTGCTCCTTTTTTTTTTAAACTTTTCAAAAATCACTTTCATGATCAACAACAGGTATGCAATGTCAATGAATGCAGCTTATTTTATAATAGACTTTGGAAACCAGAATTCTCCTTTTCTATGTATTTACTTCTTGTAGTTCCTTTGTTTCCTGATCAATATGTGGCAGAAACCCTCTCATCTGCAGTAGTAGATAAACTGAGGATGCAAATAGTTCTGCTTTACTCAGTAAATTATCCAAACAGTTCACAGATATTCCCATAGAGCCAGGCTTGTCAAATATATGAGAATTTTGCCAAAGATTCAGGGACAATTTGAATGGGATGTTTCACAACCTGTAAATAAAAAAGCTATAAAGATAACAACAGAATCTTTGATAAAGATGAGTCCAGGCAGAATGAAAATGAGCTGAATCCCAAATCATACCATTTCTTCCAAATCCTCAGAATGATTTATAGAAATCACAAGGAGGCAGGCTTTGGCAAAATCGGGATAAACATTTGTTTTGCATTTAAATTTTCAGGCAAATTAAGACATAGTTCACAACTAAAAAAATTGTCTCACTATTATTCTTTGGAGGTCTGATTCATAGATCAATGAAAGCAATGCAAGGACTCCTCTTGAATTTAATGGACTTTAGGTTGGTCCCCATGTGAATTGCAGAAGACATCATATCAGTGTGTATGGAGATGGAAATAAGCATCCAAATGCATTCACCACAATTGCAAGAAGATAATACGCCTGTATTTGAGGGTATGGAAATTGAATACTGTGATATTTTAGACATTTTCTCTTATCAGAGTTTCTCTATCATAGGTCAGGTCTAGATGGTTTTATGTCTATTAGCCACAGAATCACAGAATCATTATGGTTGGAAAGAACCCTCAAGATCATCTAGTCCAACCGATAGCCCTACACTACTCTTACCCCTAAATCATCCCCTGAAGAAACACATCTATCCTCTTCTTAAAAACCTCCAGGGATGGTGACTCCACCACCTCCCTGGGAAGCTTATTCCAATATCTCACCACTCTTTCAGTAAAGAAATTCTTCCTAATATCTAATCTAAACCTACCCTGGCACAACTTAAGCCCATTCCCTCTAGTCCTGTCACAACGGAGAAGAGGCCAACACCTGCCTCCCTAGAATGGCCTGATCATGTCCTTCTGTTCTCTATGCCATTTGTGGTGGCTCTATACACTCGATAAATTCATTCACCTCTGATGGCATCTTTCTTTGGGTTGTTAGGAAGAAACCTTCTGCCTTCTCTGAATCCAAACTTACTATGAAGATTTGCAACAGCACATAGAGAGGATAATTGAAAGGGTTTTTTTCTTTGTCCACATTTCCAGACACTTCTGGCCCAAAATAAGAGCCCAGTGGTCCTTTCCACTAATGGCAGTGGGAAAGTTGAGGGCTGGGGTGTACTAAGGAAGGACAGGACACAGAGAGATGGGAAGCAGTATTTATGCATCATGCCTCTTCCAGTCAGGTTGACTAAGGTTTGCCAGCTTCAAAAAGTCATACTGAACTAAAATTGATTTGAAGTAGAGAATACCCGGTGGTATTTCCCGTTCCAGCCTCTAAGTCACTGATACCCATGAGGCTTCTTCCGTGCGTAAGTGTTGCAACAAAAAGCATCCCATAACAGCTTGACTGTCTACAAAAGTAGATAGAGACCTGAGAAGTTAATAAAGAAGGCCTTAAGGGGACTGTGAGGGCTCTTTGCACCTGTGTGAAAAGACTTGCACACAGTTTAAGAGATGATAGATCTGGGTATTCTAAAATTAGTTCATAATGAAGCACCCCATGTAAATGCAGAAGGCCTAGAAAAGTGCCACTCATCCTTTAATTCACTTTGTAGTGACTGTTTTTTTAGAATGAAAAAGATAGGGACTTGTGTTTTCAATATTAGAGATAAAATGTCATTTCTTATTGAAGTTGCTTACTCTAGTGCATTTGATTATACATAGTGCTGAGTAAGACAGAATTAACCCTCTGACCTTGATCCTTCCTTCTAGCATTTTTCTTCATATGTGGCTGACTTCAGTTTGTAGAGTCCTTGACGAACAGCTCATCTTTTTGTGAGAGTCTGGAGAGATCTTAATATTTTATATATGTTACCACAAATAGTCTTTCTCTTTGTTTTAGATGAGATTCATCAGCAAAGTGTGCTTTAAGAGAAGACAATGTGGCTGGGTCACTTCTTTTCCATGTCAGTAATCCAAGCTACGGCTGTTTATTGCTTTTCTGTTTCTCAAATGATTGTTAGTCATTAACTGTTCACATGAAAAGAACACATGGTACAACTTCTGAAAGGAGAAAAAAATAGTGTAAAAAAAAAAAATTAGTTATCTTTTAAAATCATTACTGTGTCTAGGAAGCCAAAATTTCCTGACTACATAGCAAGGCAATTTTGATTATAGAAAGTAATTTCTTTGTAAAATATTTAAGACTTTCCTGCAAGTTTCAGGAGGGATGATATGTTTGGTTTGGTTTTGTTGGTGTTTTTTCTGTTTGTTTCCAGAGGAGGAAATGTCAAGAATAGACCACTATTTCCTTATTTAAATGTTGCAGCCTGCATACATTATAATTAGAGTTTGCTTCTTGCAGGGGGAAAAAAAAAAAAAAGAAAAAGAAAAGAAGCTTTTCACTGTACACTGGTTAAAAATTCAATTATATAAACTAGAAAATTAAAGGTTCTCCTTTAGCTGGTACAGATGGCCACAACTGCAGACCATGTAAACACTTCCTAACCTTCCTGTACTAACCAAATTTCTGTTTATTCAAACTTTCTCAAGTGAGCCCTGTCACTGACTGTAAAAGGCATTATCAAGGCTGCTGTGGTAACCTTTGTATATTTGTGAAATCCAGATTAAACTAATAAAAAGAGGTAATACTTTTTAGGACTATTGGTAATCAGAAGGATGAAGTAACAAAGGAATTTTTGTGTGTGAAAAATAGCCACATCCATCTTAATCTAATTATAATTAATATTCCACTTCTGGAAAGCATCTTTCTGTAGGGCAGCAGTGAAGCAGATGCTTGATTTGAAGATCATGTTTTTCTTTGTGAAATCAATGCATATAATAATAATGTGTTTAAAATCAGTCATAACGTGGTAATCTGAAAGTGACAGATATCAGTGCAAGCTTACGCATTTTCCTGAGTCAGGCCAATGCCATAGCTTAACAGAAATGTTTCATTACTGTAAGTTAGATTTGTAGGGAAAAAAAATGGGGTTTGTTAGATTAACAGTTCAAATTTGACAGAAGCTTCAGCTACAAGGAGCTAAAAAGCACTTCCTTGCCCAAAAGCCAATCTGGTCTTTAACTAATATAGTAAACAAACAAACTGCTGCAAGGACAAAAATAGCAATGGAACACAAACCTGTTTTTCTTACACAGGAAGCCTACTCCCCAATGTGCTACATATTGGGGCAACACCCCACAGAGGCAAGCCTGGTATTTTTCTGCATACATTCCCAATTGAGTGTTACCCACATGTTCCCTAGATGACCTAGAAAGAAAGCATTATATTATTATTTTGTTACACTCCATTAAACTTGACTTCTGAGGCAATCAGGGGTAATGTGTGTGGGCTTCATATCTAGTACTCTTAAACCGCCTCAATTTATATGTACACCAAACCTTTCTATTAGAATATTTTACACAATGAACAAAAGAATGCCCTTTTCAAAAAGCATAAGAACCTATTTCTACTGTATGCTATTCCATCCTTTCTTATCTAGCCACTTAATCCACATGGATTTCTTCCAGAAGATAAATCTTTCAATCAGGATTTCTTTTTGAGCTGCAGCCCTTGTACTGTGAGGTGTATATCAAAATTTCAAGACAAATTTTGTTCTCTTGATTTTGTTAAAGAGTACAAAAGCTGAAAAAGCCAGAAACCTTAGATGTCTATTCATTCAGGTTAGAAAAACATTTTTTCCCTGCTCAACATAAGTGACCAGTGTTATTCTGGGAATTATCCTAAATATATAGAATGTCCCAGATATCAGATCAATTTAACTATAGCACTGTAAAGAGGTTAGGCTGGACATAAATGTTGCCTTATCAGTTGCTGAGGTATCTTGTTAATTTATTTATTCATTACACTGGTATGTGCTGCTACACAAAAGATGCTCTTAAAAGAGCTATGAAAAACTGACATAGTGAATCTTAAATCTCCTTTCATGGAGCGTACATTTAAAGGCTTATTACTGCTTAAATACAGGGGACCTATATTTCTTTATATTTCTCATTCCCTAAATTTTCTTCCCTCCTTTCTCTCAAAAATCTTTTCTCTGCTACTCCCAAGGTTTCCTTTCAATCAAGAGATACTACAGTTGGATAAAAATAACAACTTCCATTCCATTAGAGATTCACAAGTTTTTATCTTGCGAACTCTTCATGTATTTAAAATAAACAGGAAACTTCTACAAAATCCAAACTCCCAAGCCCTATATATCCCATACATATTTAAATCTAAATGTTTAATTTCCACCAGGTCTGATATCAAATGTATCTCTCTGTGTTTCTGCAGCATTGCATATGAGTCATTGTTACTCTAGTTGTGCCAGATGGGCTGTGCTGGTTGGCCAGGCAATGGCTACTACAATGCACTAGCAAGCCCACATCATGCTCTTTGCTCTTCAGGGGCAAGAAGGTGTTCAAAAGCAACAATGAGCAACAAGGTGTTCAAAAATCTGCATTTCCTTTTCTGTAGTTCTTGAAGATCTGAGTTAGTTCCACTCTAATCTACAAACTAACATGAGAGGTGCAACCGATAGGCAAACCCTCTGAAATTATGGGCTCAGTGCGCACCACAGCCTGTGTGTCTCACCTGTTTTCTTATCTGTGGCACAGCAGGAGTACATTCAACAATGTTTCTGCAAAGAAAACAGCAAAAATCAATCAAACAATGGAGGAAATGATGAGGAAATTTCTTCAACCTGTTCTTGAATAAGTTATTTCAAAGGTGAAACTAATCTCTTCAAACATTCTGGAGATAAGCTGAATCAATCACCTAAAAGCTATAAACAGGAGAACAGTTGAACTTTGAGAAGGACTGTTCACGCTGTACCTTAATATGAAATTATTGAAGCATAAACGAACATGGAGAGTTTTCTTTGTAATTAACAAATTCTTTAGCTATCCTAAAACTTTATACTTTATAAGCCTCACATAGTTTGGTCTCAGACTAAATTTGGTACATGCTGAAAACTACTCCTTGAGGTTGTGTTTAGTGCAAAAGCTTTTATTTAAAAACAAAAACCTCAGGAATAACTAAAGATCTAATACTGTATCTGTCCAAAATGCAAACATATTTCCCACAATGTAATCACTTAATTATGACATTTTAATTTTATTGAAAATGACAAGTTTAATATGGTGCTTAGAGTAAGCCATAGCAGAAGGATATTGAATCTTTGAAAGACCTTTCAAAATTATGTGAATGTCACTTTATTTGCAGTACACAATCCAATCTTTCCTATTAATGAAAGATTCCTTTACCAAATTCCCATAGTAAAGTAGTTTACAGTATTTTCTAAATGAACTGAGCAACATCAACTTTCAATGCAACAGTGTTACTTTGAACTCATAGGAGCTTTTTTTTTTTTTTCATATTCCACCTGGGAGTTGATTTAAGAACTTCTCTTTTAACAGCTATGTCTTTCTTAATATTTTAACAAGTTTACAGACCTCCTGGGGTGTTCTGTAATATTGAAGTTGCTTCAAGAAAATGTTACTGCATCAGCTTTAGAGTTATTCATAAGGCTTTGTGAAATCTTACTGGTCCCAAAGTGAGGTAGATGATAGCATACCATGTCTGTCTCATGCCATTACAGTCTTCTCTCTGTTAACATTTTTTCCCCTTCCACTTTCTTTTCCAAATTTGTATATTACCTCACTCATCCTAATTTTAAAAGTTCATTCTTGAGCCAAATATTTATTTTGCATCTCAAGTCCTGCTGAAGTTCTCATTGATGTGACTGGAACTAGACTGGAGGACTTCAATTTGTACTTGGAGCTAACATGACAAATATCCAATTTAAATTTGCAAATATGTGACTGTTGTCTTTCATTTACCCCTTTCTGTTTCCAGATTGTGTAAGAAAGATGCACAGTATGTAGGTAGTTTCAAAATGACTTATATAAAATGGGATTTAGTTGATGATGAAGGAAAAAAGAAAAATGTTTCACTGATGGCCTTTAATGCCAAATATGTTCATATTGGGTGCTCAGATCAGTAGAGAAGATATGTTAATCTTTGTTACTTTGCACAGTATATTCATTTTACTTAAAAAAAACAAAACAACTGGTGGAAAACTATTATGTAGGCATGTTGCAAGTATTTTGATGAGGTATATTTGCATGATAAGTAAGGTGTAACTAGTCAGGTGCTGTGTGTTTTCAGACTTGAAAGCATATAGAAAAAGTGCTATACTAAAGCTTAAGAATTATTTTCTTATATGAACTTTTTAAATTTGGTCATTATATATGTCCAAAATAAAAATATATTAGGGCACACCTGACAGGCTTTTCTAATCAGAAAATATGTACATAAAGAAAATGAAGCTGTCCAGCACACTGACTGAATTCTCTAAGCAAAATGGAGACTGCTTTCAACAAAATATTTATACAAGAATGACACATGACTATGAGTACTGATCTATCTAATTATATTTCTATGTAGAATTTAATATAATAATTGATGCTATTTTCTGTTGCACACTGAGTAATAATCTGTGTATATCATCTGTTTATGATAATGATATTAATAATTGATATCAGCTGACAAATGTCAAGTCAGTCCATACCAACCACTGAAAAGATGTTTAAGTGGAGTGCTCACATGAATTCCAACAGTCTGGAATATCCTGTTCTAGATAAAGATCAAATTTTTTTGTAGACATAAATGCCTATCTGTTTTTCTTCTTGGAGAAAAAAACCCTCTTCCACTGGAGAAGAAGCCATGCATACGAGCTTTCCATCATCAACAATGTTTAGTGCCAGCTGCTTTAGTGGTAGAAGCAAAAAAACTCAGTTTAGTCAGTTACAAGATATTTTTTGCCCTGGGAAAGTTTTAATATCCCACACTTAGAAGTTGACTATTGCCCTCAAGTATGATGCCATATTTGCCTTCCAAAACTTCTTTTAATTCATTTTATTTTGAGACACTTGCTCTTAGAAACTTGTAGCTGGCAGTCTAACCACAGCGAGAAAAACCTTGACAGTGTCTTAAATGGTTCTTCCCCACTGGTCATTAGATGCCAGGAATATGTGGATGAGGCATTTAATTAAAGAAAACTCATCTTTGAAGTTCCATTACTCACAATTTAGCCAACACAACCACAAAATTAGGGCCAGATCCTGGCCTGCAAAGTGCAGGATTTTGTTCACTGCCCTTGATTTGCAAACAATACTACTGAAAAAATATTTCTGCTGTGATTTTAGTTTGTAAGTTTAAAAAGAGTTTAACATCAAAACATACGTCATTCTAGTCCCTTGTCCCAGATTCATCTGCTTGACAATGTGAAAAAAAAAAAAAAAAAGAAAAGAAAAAAAATCAAAGTTATCTGTTCTGTTAAGAGTGTACATGTGCACATGTTGCTGGAGAGCATGTTACATCAGCCATATTCAAAGGCTCATGTAGGTTAGTTACTGCTTGGTTTACTTAGGCCACTTTTATCCCATCAGACCTCAGATTGTATTCAATACCTGAGTCAGGTGCAACTCCAGCTCTGTTGTGTTCAGGGCTTAGGAAAGAAATCTCCAAGTTCCATTTAATCCAGTAGAGAGACTCATCAGGCAGGAGTCTCCATTGGTTAAATATAGGCACAGCCTTTGATGATTACAGAGCCAAAAGTTACTTCTATCTTTTCACAGCCCATACAAAGATGAGCCATAGTTATAGGAAGTTTATAGGAAGTAATCCTCTTCAAGGGGAGATCTGAAAGTCTGAAGAGAAGTTGTGTAAAAAGAGCAGAGAGACTGAGATACTTGCAGATGCAAATATACAGTAAATCCATTATTTCAATGCTACCATTGCTGTCACTTATCAAATACAGATGCAAGTTTCCATTTGTATAATCAGCATAAGAGAGAGTATGACAAACATGAGAGGCTGAAAGAGGTCTCAGGTGTATTAAGTGAAGATCTGGTAACTAAAGGGGAAGTTGGCTTCCAGGGCATTGTGATTTCTTAGAGGACTCCTTGAAGAAGAAAGATCTGCTAGCTGCTGGTGGAGAGTAATGAGAACAGTGTTGCCTTTAAGACATTATTTCACAGCATAAGTTGGTTGGGAACAAGATATATGGTGAATAAATTGTCCCACTCCTCCCTTTTTCTCCTGCTCCATCCAGATGTCTGTCCATCTATGCTGTTTTCTCTTTTTCCCCTCCTATCTTCACACCCTGGTTCCTGGCTATTTATAGTTTTACAGTCCACCTACATACTTCCTAGCTACTGTTTGTCCTCTTCCTTCAAGACATGAAAAGCATTAAGAATGACTGGCATTATCCCAACTAAGGTGTGAAATAATCCTTGTAAAGGGCCCTTTAATAATGTTATCCTCAAGAAACTGTAACAGATATTCCAGCAGAAACTCAGTTCAGCTCAAAAATTCCTGGCTGTGTCAAAAATTTCCCAAATGCTGCTGCAGTAGATTAAGTGTTTTGCCTTTAAAGTACTGGTTTGTGTGCAGGGATGGAAAAATTTTGATGATTCTTTATATTCTTTTACTGAATTCCCAGAGTAAATTCATCTAGTCACTCAAGGAAGGAAAAAAACACCCAAAAAACAGGAAGCAGTTTATCTTCCTTCATGATTACATATGGTTGGTCTTATATTAAAAGGGAAGTGAAAGAACTACAAGTTGACCTAAGTCAAGTTCATATGTTATTTTCTTGCTACATACTATTGCTCTGGTTTGTGTTCAGTTTGGTAATGTTCCCAAGACCTTGCCGCAGAAGATTTTAGAGTAAAACATGTCTTTACAGTCTGTATATGTTGACTGTAGGAGGTGGAAGGACACACTTTATTTTGAGAAATTATAAACTTGCTTGTATTTCTACTCTACCTTTGATATAAGAAAAACATACAGTATTAATTTCCCACTGTTAATTCACTGTGTGAATAGTTGATTATTTGTGCTAATTTTATCCCCACTTTGCTCAGTTATAACTCACTGTATATTCCTTACTATTCCCTGGGGAAGGTGTCCGTGATTACAATATTTTAAAAAAAAGAAAAGAAATGGAGGCAACCAAGTCTCTGTGGATTTTTATTTTCTTCATTGCATCATTAAAACAAAAACACAACAAATTTGGCATTGAAAACTAAGATTTCAAATTTCCTATTTGTTCGGAGGAGCACAAACTGTCAACAAAATATTAGATTAAGGTGTCATTTTTCTTAGCAGAAGCAATTACAAAATTTCAACCAGCTTTACCCTCTACTTTTCAGAAAGAAAATATGAAGATGTTAGTTCATGTGTAACATGAATGAAACATAAGCTTCCATTTATGATAAGTAAATGATTAATTTTTCTCTTCTGCTTTTAATTTTTCTGTAGTTCTGCTGCTTTTGAGCCTGTCCAAAGCCAATTGCTCACATTCCACAATACATCATTTTTATATTTTACAAACAGCAGATTATTTTTGCTAGGAAAAAAAGCAAAACACATGAAGGAAAACACACTTTATCTGGCAATCTTAAAAATAAAATAGGTTCCAAACAATATATCTCTTCCTTTTTTGTCCCCTTTCCCCTCTAAACTGGAAGACTAAATGAAGCCTTCTCTAGAATGTCTTTTGTCAAACTCATGTATATTTCAATAAAGGCTAATCTTAACTAATAAAATGTAAACTCATCCTTTCATCTCTAATATAAAAAAGGTGTGCTGGATCTGTCAAGTATAATATTGTGCCACTACATCACCTCTGTGCAACAAATAAAAAGGGTATTTTCTGTATCTATATGTCTATGAACAGATAATGGATAATTGTCATGCTATCTTCCAGCATTTTAATGTCTTTTTATTAAAGAAAAATACAGCAGGTTAATATATCTGTCTGCTTTTTATTTATCTGTACTCTTTTTCTCGGAGAAATGCCATTCTCAAATCATGGTTTCAGGCTTCTAGGCAGAAAAATATTAGTTCAGTCAAAGCTCAAACATAATGGAGTAATCAGAAAGCAAAAAGCTAATGATTAAGATGATTATAGATGATTGAGGGAGTGGAACATCTTCCTTATGAGGAAAGGCTAAGGGAGCTAGGTCTCTTCAGCTTGGAGAAGAGGAGATTAAGGGGTGACCTCATTCATGCTTATAAATATGTGAAGGGTGGGTGTCAGGAGGATAGGGTCAGGCTCTTCTTAGTGATGCCCAGTGACAGGACAAGGGGCAATGGCTGCAGGTTGAAGCATAGGAGGTTCCCTGTAAACATGAGAAAAAAAAATTTCACAGTTCAGGTGCCAGAGCACTGGAACAGACTGCCCAGAGAGGTGGTGGAATCTCCTTGTATGGGGATACTCAAAACCTCCCTGGATGCATTCCTGTGTGACCTACTCTACAGAATCCTGCTCTGGCAGGGGGGTTGGACTAGATGATCTTTCAAGATCCCTTCCAACCCCTAACGTTCAGTGATTCTGTGATTAAATCCAAAGCCAGTTAGTTTGTTCCCCTAAGCAATACTGCAGGCTCAGATGCATTAACCAAGGTTAAATCAAATAATCACTATGTCTGTATGTTCAGTTATGCATAGCTTGAGCCAGAGAATCATTCTGAGCCAATCTTCCAAAAGTTATGACAGTTTACAGTCAGAATCAAGCCATGTCTCAGCCTAAATCTACCCAAATCTTTTCTCTTCTGTGCACAGCTGCAGACTGTGTCATAAAAAAAACCTCAAAACCTGAATGATACAGTGATCCAAAGATTTTTCTTTCCCCTTAAAATAACCTGGATGTAATTTTTATAATATCTTATTTTATAGCTTAAATCTCTCTTTTGAAATCCTTTAGTTCCCACATATTCACACGTGTCTGAAAAAGTGGGCTACTTCTCATGTTACATTGTTCATGTCAGTGTCTTTCAGTGTTTGACAAGAGACCAACTCCCACGGCTCTGGAAATTGCCATGGGACAGGTATTTGGAAGGAGTACTTTCAGGAGGTGTATACGAAGAGCTAAGGAAATTAATAGTCAAGACATTCATAAAAGAAGAAATACAAAAAAAAGAGAAAATATAGTATTGCACGTTAATCCTTGAGATTAAAACTTTCTCACATGAACATGTGGGAAAAAAAGTACAAAGCATTTTAAAATCTATTTATTTAGGTAATTTAATAAGGTCATTATTTGTTATGGAGAATTTCAGGATCTTTTAGTAGGAAGGCTATAGAAGATAGTATTATTTGCCTTTTTCATTTTTGTTTTTTTGGTTTTGTTCTGAAACCACCCAAAATCTGAAGATAATGTAGATGCTACTGTATCTGTCTTTTAGGGTGAATAGATTTACATAGTGCTGTTGAAGCACAAAGCAGATCTGTTTCAAAATATGAGATCAAAACTGGGAGTCAAGTGGGAGTCACACATCACAGAATCACAGAATCTCCAGAGTTGGAAGGGACCCATTAGGATCATCTAGTCCAACTCATGTTTAGACACAGGACAACTCCACAGTCACACCATGTGCCTAAGTGCCTTATCTAAGTGCTTCTTAAATTCCAGAGCCGAGTAGAGTGGGATCAGTACTTCCCTTGATCAGCTAGTAATGGAGTGCTTGATGCACCCCAGAATCCTATTGGCCCTTGTGGCCACCAGTGCACATTTCTGGCTCATATTAAACCTATCATCTACCAAAACACCCAGATCCCTCTCCACACTGCTACTCTCCAGCCTCACGTTCCCCAGTTGGTAAGTTGTTTTTGGGTTGGCCCTACCCAAGTGCAGAACCCGGCACTTGTCCTTGTTAAATTTCATACGGTTTAAAGCAGCCCAGTCCTCTCAGTCTATTCAGATCCCTCTGAAGTGCCTCTCTGCCCTCGCCAGAGTCAACAGCACTTCCCACTTTAGCATTGTCTGCAAATTTACTTATTATACATTCCAGTCCTACGCCCATGTCATTTATAAAGATATTAAACAGGACTGGCCCCAAGATGGATCCCTGTGGGACCCCACTTGTCACTTGTCGCCACCCCCATGAAAAGATCTTCATGTGGAATGAAAAAAAAAGGATAGATATAGTGTAGTCTATGTGTGCATCACAGCCCTTTTCACCTGAAAATCATGCCCAAAAACGGGGTTGGGTTTGTTGTGGTTTTTTAAAATTATTTTTAATTTTATGCTACTAATCTACAGAATTTTAATTGCCACCCAGAAGCTGTAATCTCTAGATGCATCATATGTCCTTCTACTCAGAGTGTTTATTTACATGGTTTCTACCAGTAACTCTTGGGTCATCTTCTGTTGGTAGCTTTGCTCACTCTCCCACTCAAATTTTGTGAGAATTATGTTTCTATAAGAAAGAATATGGTAGTAGGTATGGTAGTAGGCTCCTTTAAATTTACTGGGCTGCCTTATTCTTCCTTGTATGGAAACAACATGGGAAGGGCTGAGGACCCAACACTGCTGTATGCCATCAGCACAAGCTCTAATTGATGCAGTCTATGAAGACAATTTAGCTATGCAGAAACACAGGAGGTGGAGGGAGAGATGTAAAGAGGGGAAGGTGAATGTGTTTATTTACACAAGTGTTTATGGCCATATTAAGAATCACAGAATGGCCCACGTTGGAAGGGACCTTAGAGATCATCCAGTTACAACTCTTGTGCCATGGGCAGGGACGCCACACAACAGACCAGGTTGACCAGGGCCACATCCAGCCTGGCCTTGAACACTGCCAGGGATGGGGCATCCACAACCTCTCTGGGCAACCTGTTGCAGTGCTTCACCACCCTCTGGGTAAAGAATCTCCTTCTAATCTGTAGTTTAAATTTCACCTCCTTCATCTTGCATCTATTCCCCTGTGTCCTGTTGTAATCTGACCAGCTAAAAAGTCTCTCCCCTTCTATCTTGTAACTCCCCATTAGGTATTGAAAGGCTGCTATAAGAAGCCTTCTCTTTTCCAGGCTGAACAACCCCAACTCCTTCAGCCTATCCTCACAGGGCATAAGAAGAATATGGTATTTTAAAAGTGGATAACTGAAGATGCTGACTGAGAGCACAGAGCCAGCAGAAGGGAAAAGGAAGCAGGCTGTCCAACAGCTGAATTTATGTGGAACAAGGGAGGACAGCAAGGGGACCAATGTGTCAAAGTGCCTGCTGTTTTCAAATATAACATTCAAATCCAACATCCAGCCCCATTTCTTGTCTTCTCAGTGCTGTTTTCAGAATTTGTGCTCCTTTAGTACAAGGTCTTGAGCCAATTAATATTTCTGTATTATAATACCTGCATCTGGCTAATGTGTGTAACGTGTCTTTTCCTCATGGTGTTGGCTACCTTAGCTATGTAGAACAAATAAAATGATTTGATTTTGGATAGAAACTGTAGTTATTTCATTAATGAAAAATTTCTTCAGGTTCCACTCTATTATCTTGATCAGTAACTAAATATATTTAATCTTTCTACTTCTATAAAAATAAGTGTATTTTCCTGATACTTTTATGTTTCTGGGTTTTTTTGAATAAGGACACATTCTTCTAAGCACATCCACAGATGTGATTAAAAATAATTAAAATCTTCTACAGCTGCCAACTGCATTCACCTTCTCACCTGCAAGTTCTCTTGACTAGTGGCTTTGTCACTGTGCAGGTTACTAGGAGTCATCTGAAAAAGAAAAACAGAGAACCAGGAAGAACATTCTTTACTGTTGCAGGAAAATTTTTCCAAGACCATAATTATTAACAAAACTCTAGGATCTGTAGGCTAGGTCAATATCTTAAACTAGTATGATTTCTATCTTAAACTAGTACGATTTCTATTCCAGGACAAATATAATGACATTTCACTGCTGAGAAATTGCAAATAAAAAGAGAAATAACTTCAGCTTTGCATAATAATTGATAATTTCTCTTGGCATTACATTATGATATTTTGTGGCATCTCTCCAATGTCATTCAATTTCCATAAGCTCTTAAAAAACCTTAGGCATTCAGAGACTTCAGTGGAATGTCAAGCCACAGAAGATCATGTTTTCTGGTGGAGTCACACCCAATCGTTCTGTAACACTCAATATTTTAACAGCCCTATTAGTGCTACCAAATCAAAGAGATCTCTGACTATAATGCAACTTAAAGACAACAGCAAAAAATGTACTTTGGTAACCGAAAATAATACATTTATTCAGAAAGATTTTGTATGTTATCATTTTAATGTGATTATTAGCTAACAAATTATTCATTACTGTTATTAAAATAATAATAATTAATGCTCTTCTTTTTCTAGAAATGAATGAACTGAACTCCAATGAACTGAATAACAGAGGAGCTGGTGCCATAATAGAGAACACTGACATGGAAAGTTTGACTACAGAATAAAAGCAAACTCCATGCTCGTTTCCTTCAGGAATAGCACAGTCTGCTTTGCTTTTCTCATATAAGATGGTCATTGCTTCTATTAATTCTTTTCAAGATGCAATACAGGTGGCACATGGCAGAGGACTGGTAAAAGTGCTGAGGTGTAAGGCCATAGCTAGGATGGAATGAAAGGTCTGCCAAATGTGTTTTTGCCTTCCTCTAGAAGCTATCAAATGAAGAAAAATGTGGGATTTTGAGGACCACTAAAGTGGCTGTGCTTCATCTGTCTCTGGAAAGAGAAGCCCTTGGTCTGACTGTCTTCAAGCTGCAACTGATAGCAGGATTCGGGACTGACAACAGTAAAAGGAGACTTTTTTTTAATGGTGCTCTATCCTGTCCCTCTTTCTGAGGACATAGATGGAAAAGGTGCTCAGGTGCTAAAACCAGCTCAGGTGCTGGTCAGTCATGTTGATGTGTCTACCATGATGCAAACCAACAATTATTCTTCAGAAACGTGAGCACTGGCCAGATTTATTTTCAGATTAAACACTGTTACATACTACCTAGCATCTGAGCATCTTCAGTGTAAAACTGAAATAATAGAAATTGTGCACCTTAGGTCCCCCAGAATCAGTAGAGAAAGGACAGTGTAAAGATGTGTTAGTTAACTGATCTTAGTATGTTATTCAGAAAGATTTAGAGATATTGTGGAAGAAGTTTGAAAGATTTTACTAGTGTTGATATAGAATTGTAGAATCATTGTGGTTGGGAAAAATCAGCAAGTCCAATCATCCATCCAATACTACCATACTCGTCACTAAAGCATGCCCCCAGGTACCACACTTATATTTTTTTGAACACTTTCAGGGATGGTAATTCCACCACCTCCCTGGGCAGCTTGTGCCAATGGCTGATAACACTCTCAGTGAAAAAATTCTTCTTAATATTTAATCTGAACCTCCCCTCTCTTCCAAGGAAAGCAGTGGTAAATTGTATTTACTTTCACTCATGCTTCATCCAAACCAGTTTGACAAAAATTATGTATTCCTTGATTTAGACTCTGCCAGTTCATAAGTTGCTGTGATGTTAATTTTTTGTGGGTTTGTATTGATGTCTTCAAAGAAATAGCTTTGTCAGAAGTGATAATGCAGCAAATCCAGACAGTTTGTTTGTTTATTTTTTACATTATAAGTTAGGCTCAGCATAATCCTGCCTTTGTGCCATCAGCTGTACATCAGACAGTCACAGATCATAATGCAACATTCAGCATCACAGTTTGCACTAAGGATTACTGCTTTCAGCATCCAGGGACAAAACAATGATTGAATGGATTTCTCTTTACATTTTACTTATTGTTAGGGGCAGAGAGACTGCAGCCGTTTGTATTTAAAAATCTGAAACAGGCACCTAAAGTCAAGACAAAAGCGGAAAAGTGTTACAGCATCTAATCAAATAACATATATTCCCCCCCACAAAGTGTCTGGCTTTATCTACTGAACACCTACCTCTGATAGCAGCTGTCATTTTGGCATTTTGCCTGTAATAAGGAAAAAGAGATCATAGAATAATAGAAATTTCAGAGTCGGAAGGGACCATAAAGATCATCTGGTTCCAACCTCCCTGCCTGGCATGAAAAGAAGAACAGAAAAGCAGAGAAGAGAGAGAGCAAAAGAGAGGGAAAAAAAAAAAAGGAAGAGGAAGAGGAAAAGGGAAATAAAAGGAAAAGGAAAAGGAAAAAAAGGAAAGAAGAAAAGAAAAATAGAGAATAAATATTTGTAAATATTTTTAGACATACAGTTTATGCATCAATGAATGGTTCTTTATATATGATATTTATGAGGTATTTGGTTTGTTTTGTGATTTTGTTTCAACTTTTAAGGAGTACCGTTAATGTGATTAATTAGCAAGAGTTTATTGACTAAAAAATCTGCACAGCCAAACATATATGATTTTTTAAATGTATTTTTTCAGGTGAAACTATAAACCAGGGTCCTAATTAAGCCCTGCTGTTTCCTGAGATTTTGTGTGCACTACACTGGGAAGGAAAGTTACGTGGAACTTTACTTGATCATGGAAGAAAAAAACCGGAGAGTAAATTCAAGCATTCTATTCAGTTCTCAAATATAGCCTTCACTTGAGAGCTACAGTGAATTTATGCCCATTTTAAACATTAAAGCTCTGTTATGGGGCCAAATAAGTGGAAAACTCAAATCAGCTCAACATCATGAGGGCAGAACTTCAGCACCACTGCAGCAGACACTACTAGCATTACTAGATTTGCCCTGGAATACTGTGATTGATGGCAGAGTTTGCTATTATGACATTCTATTACACGCATTCTCTTCCAATTACTCTTCTAAATTGGGAAGCTCATTTTCTATAATACAAAACAATTTGTAGTAAGCATAGTGTACTATAAAAGGGATTTGAAGCTTTGAAATATGCTTTGAGTGGAGCTTGTGGGAAGCTAAAGCTGAAACTATACTCCACTGAGATCTTAACCCACTTCAAAGAGAAGGTTTTTATAAAAACTAGAGGGGAGGGGTTTAGCATAATCACTATGCAAATTGCTGATAGATTTTAGGTTTGTGACTCCTGTAAGGTACTTACATAGTACCTACAAGACTCAGATGTGCAAGTACTACCTCTTTAACACAGGGCCATAAATTACCACAGAAAAGGATAAACAGAGTTGCTAGAATTATACAGGAGAACTTTTTTTAGGTAATTCAGGAAGAAGCTGCCAGGTTACCCATTGGGAAAGGGTGAGCATTCTGAATATATCTGAATTGGAGTATGTATTTATTAAAAAAAACAATGTCACCAACAAAATTTTTAAATAGATCTTTTAATACAAGTGGTAAAACATTGGTGTTGATGTTTTCAACAGTAAATCCTGTCTCAATTATTTTTCACTGAAATATAGAAAAAAGAGTCTGGGCGAAATTAAATTGCTAATGCTAATACATTTTCATATAATCTATTCTACAGCTAAATCCCTGTCTCGTAAATGGTTTTGGTTAAAAAAATGATCATGGTATCTGCTATTTGCAAATTATTACCTTTTTAATTTCCCTTGCTACATGCATAGCATATTTTTGAAAATTGTAAATAATTTCCATTTTCTCTCTGGTGGTTATTTCAATTCTATCTCTTCTGCATCAAACTTGTAGACACAGATCAAATCCAAAATGCAGCTTTTGTCTGGAAAATGAACTGTCTAGACCTTTCATATATATATATATATACAGCCCCTTTTAAATTTTTTTAGACCTTTATACTTAACACTACCTGATATGATCCAGGTAGGTGTTTCTCTAAAATAAGCTTTGAAACAAGTCACTGTAACATACCTAAGAGACTTGTTCATATTCTTTTTTAGCCACCAAAGTAAGCTCCAAAAATCTCACCACTTGACCCTTCAAGTGTCACATGCAAAATGCTGCCATCTTCTCTTAGCTTCGAGAATGGGGAATAGCACAAGAGTGCATCACTGAACAATAGTGCTGTGACAGCCAGACACCCTCGCCCACAATGGAGTGCCTTGACAAAAATCTTTGCTGACCCCCTTCAGCACAGTCAAACTTGCATTGTCATGGTAGCCATGTTAATGAAAGACCATTCAAATGAATAAAACATAAGGATGTACCTAGTCCATCCAGCTGCAAATGACATATAGGATACTTTTACTGGACGCAATATACATAGCATAGGCAGAAACATTAAAGAAATCAGTTTTAACTGTATGTCTGAAATCTCTTCAGCTATTCATATCAATAAGTCTTTCAACAGTGAGCCTTTGTAATGAGATTCAAAGGTATACTATAGGAATAAAATCTGACTTTTAAAAGATTTTCCCTATTGCCTTGTCTTCAGAAAGCCTTAAATTACTGTGAAAGATGGTTTTTGCTTAGGTTTCCCCCTCTTTTCAGCAGGTTTTTAGACCTTGGGCTATTGGTATCCAAGCAGTTAAAACTACATCAGCACTAATAGCTATGAGCTCATCTTGTATAAGCACATTTTTAGTTAAACACCACAATCTTGGAAAAAAATGTTAGTGTGCTTAAACAGCCTGGCTCAGAATAGCTCACAATATGACGCATACCACAGGAAATAAAGTGGTATGAGGCACCTACAAAATATTTTTCAAACAAGTCATTGAAGCTGTAAGACCCATGCCTCAGCTTTAGGAAGTCACTTATTAAGAATCAACACCAGCCGTGCCAAACTAAGCTCTTGCTCTTGGTGATTTTCCAATTGAATATTCAGGGCCCTGTCTCAGTCTTGTTTTCAGGGAAGTACATGCCTGGAATGTTAGCAAGCTATTTGCTGGAAAAAATGCCCACAACAGGCCCAATGTTGATCACATTAATGCGTTTGAGTGGGTATAGAGTGCAAATGATTGAAAGTGCTTCCAGATCTTGGTTGCTGGGGACAAAGCAGGCTCTGTTCTCTGATCTGATGGTCATTTTTTTCAGTGGAGGATGTGGTGCAGGAAGAGGGAACAGTGCCAATCTCTGTCTAATGGCTCCAAACAGGGCCTGGGCCTAGCTCTTTGGATGCTGATGAGTGGGAAATGAAACACAGATGGGTCAGATGGGTAAGGAGAGGGGGGATTACAGGTCAGGCCAAAGCGTTGGAATAAATTAAGTGCTTATGAGGTACAGAATGGCACATTGTTAAAGTAAATGGACAGGGAAAAAACATTTCGGCATTGTTAGGAACGGTGAGCAGAAAAAAACATCCCATCTTCCCAGACCACTTTCACATATCACATCCTCTGTAGGATTACTATGTTTGCTATATGAATTATTTTTTGTAAGAGAGGCACTGCAAAGCTGCAGCTTGCTGTATCTAGTAAACACTTCAGATGTCACTTGGAGAAATATTTTGGTTCATGCTCCTGATCATAAGATAGCCAGCTTACTAAATCCCTAGGATTTCTGACAAAAGGGTAAACAACCTTGTATGAATACTCTGGGGAAATTAAGCTGTAGGATTACAGATTTGAAAACCATCACATTAATAAAACTTGAAAGAGAAAACTATGCCTGTGAATTTAAACTAAATTTGGGGGGAATTTCAACAGCTTTTCTCTTCAATTCTTGAATCTAGGTCCTTTCTTGACATGTAAGTATCTATCCTTCTTTACCTGTGGTAAACACCACAGGTAAAATAAACCCTGGTTCTTCCAAACAGCATGGCTAGATATTGAGAGAGTGTCATCACAGTTTATACAAGAACTTATCAAAATTTAGATCAAAGCTAATAAATATCAAAATTAGTGACAGAATGCCTAAAAGAAGCCCTGAATAACAAGCAGTGAACCTCTGAAGTCCTTTTTATTGCAGAAACCCAGTTGTCTTTTCAGCAGCAGAACTGACTAGGGTATATGTCTGCCCCTCTTCCACCAGCTGCAGCAGCTTTCATGCTGTGACCCACCTGAGGTCATGCCTATTGGTAACATCTCTGAATTTCCCAGTATCACTTTTTCTTCATCCCAGTTGACAGACCCATAGATCCATGTGTTACGTACGCTGACAAGCCAGACAGGGGACACGTGGAAGGACCAGCTGACATGCCAAAGCAGATTCTGTGGAGTTCAAGTCACAGCATTTCCATGGGTATCATGAGATATCAAGGGGAGAGGAAGACATTAGACCATCTGGAGTGTTTGACCCTTAGTAATCCATTGATCATTATGAAGCTTGAACAGATTTTGTGTTTTTAAGAGAATACTTTATTGAATTTTGACGAGGATGATTTCAAGGGCTATTGTGAGTGGGGGACAAGATACAGTGATCATCATTTTTTTCCAGGGAATAAGGCAAAAAATAATTCAGGTAATAGAAGCAAGGAAAAGGAAAGAAGAAAGGAAAAGGAAAGGAAAGGAAAGGAAAGGAAAGGAAAGGAAAGGAAAGGAAAGGAAAGGAAAGGAAAGGAAAGGAAAGGAAAGGAAAGGAAAAAGGAGAAACAAGGTAAATTCCTGAAAGTAAAGGCAGAAACATTGTTATAAAAAATAGTCTCTGTACAGAAAAAAAGAGCAACAAGCTGCCTAGAGAAGAGAAAGAGAGGGCAGGGTACAGCAGCATTCCTGAAAAGTTTCCTGCTAGAGGTACAAATTTAATATTTTTTAAGAATTGCTTTCTGACATACTCTGCTGAAGCTTGATCAAGAGAGGAGTTCAGATTTGCTAGGAAGAAGAACAGAGTAGGCACCAGACCTATCTGAAAGACTGGTATTTACACAGTCAGAAAGGAATCAGGAGAGCTCAGGCTGGAATGCAGCATGCCTTGTGCTCCCATACAGTACCACACTGTCTGAGCTCTGCAGTGTTTCTTAAAGCCAATGGAAAAGATTTTTTTTTCCTTTTAGGTACTGTTCTGAGCAAGTGGCAAGACATATAGGAAGACAAGACACAGACACACAGATCTCTCTATATTCCATTTTCTTTTCAATCTAGCCATTTTCTGAATAACTGTAATTGGCTTTTTCTGCACACAAACTCACAAATCAAAAGGCTTTACCCACATGCAAAAAGCCCTTTAGTGACGGGCAAGGGTCGAAACAGCAGGTGAATTTTTTTGCAACAAATGTGGGTAGAGCCCTTCCCAAATCTTCATTCATGAAGCCTAGCCATGAGGATGAGAAGTTCTAGTTCAGGCTGAAAGGAGATTTAATATTAGAAAAGTATTAAATCAAATATTTAGATTTAGTGAATAAATATAAAATGAAGAGACTACATGGTATCTGCAAAGAGTAAGAGTCCGAGTGAGGGTATCACAAAGCATGGGCAATTGCAAATATACTTTGCCTACATTTCCCATCATTCCTTGTCATATTTAACATAAGGCACTTCTAGTAAGGCACTTATATGGCTTCCTTACCTGACCTGACCATCTGACCATAATGCATCACCAGACAGAGGGTGAATGACTTTGTGGAACAACACTAGTTGTGGTTATGCCCTCCTTATACACACTGCAGACACATCCTTGAACTTTGGCCATCCTACAAGGTAGAATAGGTAGAAGTGTCCATCTGGGATGTCTCAGAGAAGACACACTCAGAAATGTGTTAAGCATGGACTGTAAACAAGTGAAAAGTACAGAAGTTAAAATTATTGGTGTATCTTCCTGGTCAGAAGAGTCCCAAGGAAGTGTAGATACAGTACTTGAGTCTTGAGGAAGGTAAAAGTTGTCCTTGTGTTCCTATAGAAGAAATTCCAGCAACAAGAGCTCCCTCATCATAGCATAGCATTACATGGTAGCCATCAAAATAACAGTGTGGGAAAATAAGACCATTGTTTTTCTCCATTTTTCATGGCCAACAAAACTGTCTGGGCACTGAAAAAGAAACACATTTCACCTCGCTTCAACATGTCCAACCTTCCTGTTGTAACAGCAAAAGTGCCTTCTCTAGGAAGAAATATGACTGACTTCTTCCTCACATTAGAGGGCAAAGTTTCCCTTACAGAGCTGGAAGGTTCAATGTGGAAATAAACCTCAGAGCTAAATTAGTCTACCTGCTTAGCAGCACCACTTCATTTAAAAATAAATGACAGCTTGTTGAAGGTCAGGACTGGGCCAACCACCAACCCAGTGGTAGATGCTCCATATTATCTCCTCTTCCCCCTGTGACTACACTGCCACGGGAAGGGAAAGGGAATAAGAGAGAGAAAACTGTGGATTGGAAAAGAAACCTAAAACTATTTTAATGATAATAATAATGATTAAAAAACATACAAATGTATACAAAACTGATACCGAACCCAAACCCCCCCCCATTGATGACAACTACATTGTCGTCACTGCTGATACTGCAGCAGAAGGCCTCAGCAGCAGACAGAAGACAGGCTCAGGGGCTGGATACTGGTACTGGATGCAGGAACTTATGGATCAGAATCGAGGGCAGAACAGAGTTCTCCTCAGACAATGGCCATTGAAGAGCAAGAGAAGAAGAAGGAACTGACCCTCAGTTTTATATCAGATATGATGTATATGGAATGGAATACTTAGTTGCTCAGTTTTGGGTCACCTGTCCTGTCTGTTCCTCTCTGTGGGTGCTTTTTTTTACTCTGTATGTCCCGTAACGTGAGGCACAAGATTCAGCAGTGACCTCAGTTTGCACACTAATCCCTGGTAGAAAATCTAAACATTAGGTCTTATCACTGTTAGAAGCAGGCAGTGTCTGTGAAAACATGCTGTTAGTTTCAGAAAGTGCAGTTACTTAGAGGAGCCTTTGGTAAAAAGTAAAATCATTGAACTGAATTAGTTCTGTTCTAGCCCAAACAAGGACACAACTATTATTTATTATTAGGCAAAATACTATATGTTATTGGGAAGCTGCTGTTTATTTCCCTCTCAGGGTTTTTCATAAAACTTTTTCAGTGGTTTCATATGCTGTTAAGTAACTGACACCTCGGAGACTAAAAAGCTTTCCATCTTCCAGAGCAAATGTAATTTTTAGCCCTAATATTTATTCATAATGAATTAATGATATTAAATAGACAACCTCTAAATGACTCACTAAGATAATGAGAGGTATTAGGTACTTATGATGATGGAGGCACTTAGGTACTGAAATGAACGGACCTAGACAGATGGGAAAAAATATTTTTTTTCAAAACTAGTGGTTTGTAAAGAGTGTTTTTCTAAATAAGAAGCTCCAGTCAGTATGTAAAAACAGCAATGGAAAGGGAATCTGGTCCAACTTATGCAAAAAGCTTCACTTAGTATTTGCTAGTTCTTAACCCTGCCTCTCTCTGGCCTTTTAGAACAAGGCTTCTTTAACTCCTGCTGATGCAATAACTTAAAGCAAGGCTCAGCCTTCAATGCTCAGTATTAAACTAGTGTTATGTTGCTAATGTACTCCACTGTATGACACTGCAGTGAGTGGAGCCCTCATACAGTAAGCTCCCTTATATAAAATGAATCCATTATCAGATACATGTCACTAAGGATTTGCTCCTATGTAAAACACTGACACAAATTGCTGAGTAACAAGATTTATCCATTTTCTGCGCTGCATTTTTCATAAGATTTTACCTTTTGCACAGAGACATTACCAGTCTGTTTCTGTACAAAGACATTCAGATTTGGTTGAATACAATATGTTATGACCTTTGGAATAAAATGAAAAGCTTGTGGGACAATACAAGGTTTTGGTAGGATACTGTTGTCACTTTTCAGTTTTCACTTCAACCACTGACCAAATGCCACACCACATGCTTGATCTGACAGTGTAAGTGACACCACAGCCATCACTATCCCATGTACTGAATGCGCTATAGCAACCACTACCTACACTGGAATAAAACATTACCTGTCATCTCTTGCTGCACATTCATCATAGAGTAATAGTTGAAAAGTTATATATGTACAAGTTGTAGATGCCCCTGAAATGCTAATGTAGTTCCACTTTTGCAACCTGTGCCAGACCCTTTCCATTCTTAGTTTGCCTGTTAAACTTCTCAATATCTTTCTACTAGACACACTATATGTTCTAGACAACTATGAATAAAGAAATAAAAGTGAGTTAATATTCTCAAAGATTGATTTGACTTGTCTTATATGTTTATCTAGGTAACTGGCAACTTAAAAAAAATATCACCCCAAAGTTCTGAATCTAACATGCTATACAGGCACAAAAATCCCATCTTCAAAAATTTCTAACAGTCTTTCATCTCAAAATTATATGAATATCCCCAGAACACACCCTGCCTAAGCTTGCTACTTTTTACTAAAATCACCGGGCTAATAATAGAAAGGAAATTCTGAGTGACTGTTCACCAAGTCCTGAGGACCTTACTCAGGTCTTACTCAGACCCAACTCAGATAATTTCCCTTGAAATTATTCCCTTGAGAGGAGCTAGCCAGCTTGTGAAATCAGAGTGGAGATCACAGGATTTTAATGAAGTTAATAATTTAATTTTCATTTCCTCATTGTGCTGAATCACACATAAATCACTTTCTACAAAAAACAATATTTATCTTTCCTAATCCATCAAACAAAGTGGTACTTTCTTTGCTTGTTTATACCTAGAAGAGGTTAGCAGCTTTCAGGCAAATAGAGTTTTGATGAAAAACACTGAGTAAGTAAACTCAAAAAGAAAGATTTTTAGAATCTCAGGGTTTCTTAAAGTGGAGTTTTCTTGATCTTGTCGCAAGTGTGTCTATACCAGAAACTCAGAGGGCTGCAGGTAGCTGGTCAAGATCTGCAGTTACAGAACAGCAGCAGCCAGTTAACAACTTCAGGATTTGGTAGGCACAGCAAAATATCCATTGTTTTCCTCATCATTCCAAGACAAGATCTGTAGTCCTACTTGAAAAATGACCAGATAAAGGGATCAGGTAGGGTTTTGTTATGAAAATCCTAGGGATTCTTCCAGTGCCACATTCAGTGTATTTGGTCTTTTCTCAAGCTTTGCTGAAGATGACATCATGTGTAATTGCTGGCTTGCTGATATTTGCTAACTTAAATGAATTCCATAATAATAATGGGTTGATAAATGAATAAATAAGTAGGTAGGACTCCAGCATCTGACAGGTGTTCAGATGTCACATGAGAAAGATGTACAAACAGATGAAGACGAAAATGATGAAAATTTTTAAAAGAGAAAAAATTAACTCAAAAGCTTTACGTTAAGCAAAAGGAATTGATGGAAGTCGTTAGAAAGACATCAACAGGGAGAAAGGTGGATGTTCAAGGTGCAAAATATCAAATACAAATGAAAGATATGATCAGATAACAAGAGAATAGCTCTCTATGATACATTTTTAGAGATAACTGATTATATGTCCTTGGAGGTTAAGTTACCTGATGAATCAAGGGTCTATGAATGATTCTGTCATGACTGATCATATTCTAATATATGGCAAAGATAATTGTTGTCTTTCACATTGCGAAAGAAGAGTAGTAGCAGCAATGAGCTATATTTTCTGTTGTGTAGGATCAGTTTTATGCCAGCAAAGTTTCAATAAAATCCAGTTGCACTGGTATAAAACTTGTGTAAGGTGTTGAAAGTCATGCCTGATGTGTCTACCACTCTTTTATGAAAATCAATATTAGCAAGGTTTTCCAGACGTTATAGTGCCTGCACAAGCTGCTTTTCTTGGACCACTCTTGGGTTGCACAGGATCACTGCAAAGGAGAAGGGGAGCAACTGTTCAGATCTGCCCTGAGGTCTGGACTCTGTTCCCCAGTCAGCACCATGCCCTGATTTACAACCTGATCCAGGAATCCTAACTACAATGCAGCTATATCAACACCTGCATCCTGGGGAAAACAAATATTTTTTAAGGTGAGATTGTTGAGTACAAAGAAGCTGCAAAGCATAAAGCTGGCCCAGAGCCAGGCCCAACAAGGGCATTAGGCACAGCAATACTCAGTGTTACTAGTTCCAGAATGAACTATTAAAGGGATCATTAAAATGACATGTAAAATCAGCCTGTTACTGTGAGGTGCCAAGTGCTTCCATTGAAAAGCTTTAAGGGAGGTGAGCCTTCTCTGCATCTTGTAAGACTAGACCCATATTTTCTAAAAATGTGATGAAATGATACATTTTTATTTTACATCAAATCAATTTCCTGAATGAATGGTGAGTTCACAAAAGGGGCAGCACATGTTGTATTCCATTAAAAGAAATTACTCACCAGTTTTCCTCTTTTAGCTGATGTATATGGTGCACTGCAAACGCTGAAAATTAATGTTAATTTATTTATCATTAAAAATAAGGAAATGAGGCTGAGCAGCATGGAGAGAAAGTCTGGAAAGTGTGAAAGTATGTTCTGTATTCATTACTTTCTGTGAGTATTATTTTTGTTTCACTCGATAATCTCAAAGGGACAACAAATAAATTGGGGGTGACTGAACTATTAAAATTGCTTATTTAATGGCTTCTCTCTTACTAGAGGGAAAATTTTTCAGTCTGTTTAGACTGAAACAATCTATCTGGAAAAGTCTGGTCCCATAGATTTGTTTTGGCACCAGTTATAAAACTCTCTGCCTCAACTGTTTCATTTTGATCTTATTTAGTTATATTTTCTTCAAGATGAGCATGACAACTTCAGTGGACCATCTCTGGATACAATACATATTAAAATGTGTTCATTCTTATATGAAAAGTTATTTCAGGGTCAATGGTTGTCTATTAGATAGGTATCTAACTTGGTTTGGTTTCTACCTTAATCCAAATATCCATCATACCACCAAAGTAGACATTCACTTAAATACTTTCCTCCTTAGGGAAATACTTTGGTGTCCCTTTACAAACAAAAATGACTAAGCTGGCTTGGAAAAAGGGCCTGGAGAAGCTTTTTACAGAGATGCTAATACATGGTGGAAGGAGGCTCACTATGGAATAAGGAAAGATAGGGAGGAGATAAACTGCATTTTTAGCACAGGGGAAGTCGGTGAAAGAGACCCTAGGAAACAAGGAGCATGCCTGAAAAAGGAAGTGCAGCTAGAGCCCTGGAGAAGGGAGAGGCTTCTTGAGTTTCTGGCCTAGATGGATGGGGAAATAAAGCACACAGTTTTGCCTTGCTTCAAGCTCCCTGTTATGAGTGTGATGGATGTTGAAATTCTGACCCTTTGGAGTCAAGAGGACTAAGTCTGCCCAGTGACCTCATCTGCTTTTCCAATACTCAGTGGAGTTTTTCATTTGGCTTAGCTGATGCAAAGTCATATATTTGGGGAATAGGTGGATAGTTTCTCAAGTTACATTTTATGAATCTACTTTAATCCATGCTGTTATTGTATCTTGTGCATATTTTATGCTTAGAAAAATCAGATTGGCTATTTCAGAGAATCCCAGATGTGACCACTAGTCTTTCATTAGGCAAGGAACATGGATTTTACTAGGTGCTAACAAATAAGATGACTGAGCAGTTCCACCAGAAGATCCAACAAGACCAAATACTTAATATTCTTCTACTGATATGCTGGGCTTCCCAGTCTGCAAAAACAGAAAGTGGAACAGATTTTCCATATTGCTGTAATTCCTATAATTATTGTGTTACAATTTATCTTTTCAAGTACAGCCAGATTATTTCTCCAAATATAACCTGTAATCTGAATACAATATATAATGTCAGCTTTCCAAACTAAGTGAATCAAATTGTAAATGTCATGAATTTTCCAGAGCAGAAAGACAGGCTGGAAATAAAACTTTGAAATCTAAGAAAGTTAATAAAGTTTAGCTTAGTAGGAAATATTTTATTACCACAGGGAGGCTTAAAATCACTTCAGAAAAATAGTAGTTCAGGAGGCATTTCTCTTTTTTAAAAAATGTCACAGTCAGTAGTCATGAAAAAGATGATTTATTTCAGGATTCTATGCCTAAGTTGTAGGTGTTTAACTGCAAGCATGTGCTTACGTGGTTTTCCAAGCAGAAGTGTTTTTAAGCAAATGCTTAAATTCAGTATTGAATTAGAACCTTAAAGGTCTAAAAGCACACCCTTCAGGCCTGGATTTACTGGATAGTGCTGGAATTGGGGGGAAAAATGAACAGGAACAGAAGTAGTGACCAGTGAAATGCCTTGCAGTCTTAAGAAGTTGACACCCTAGAGAGATAAGAACTATGGGCAGGCAAACAGTGACATGTTTTCCACTTCTATGAAGAGGGAAAACAACGGTATCTACCAAGCAATGATCCCCAGAGTTTAGAGAGTAGAAATTCAGAACAGTCTCCCAACAATTTGCTGTATGTCAGAGGCTGTGAAGACATTACACAGGCAGGAGGAGATCCAAAGCCTGTGATCATGAGATGTCTTCCCAGTGGCCTATGGATCAAAAGGACTTTCTGCAGGGATCTGTAACTACTTCTACCCTTCTCACTACTGCCCAGTACCTACTCCTCACTGTGGTTGTTGATGCCAGTGGGTGCATAGCCCCATTTCTCAATGTACACCTGGAGTGCCAGCAGCTCTTATAGCTGCATCTCCAGTAGTACTTCCACATGCTCCCACACAGTGTCTACAAACTAGCCAACATGTAAGAGAGGTTAAAAAAAAATCTTGTTATTTGGATCTTGTAGAAGCGGTAAAAGCGAGCTCATTTGCCTTTCAGTCACTCAAACACCAGTAATATATACACATGCAGCATATCTTTTCCCAGTTCCCAGCCTTGGGGCTATTGTGGCAGGCAGTACATGCCCAAACCCCTCCAGAGGAACTGAACGGTCACTAGCTGCACTTTGTACAATGCCCCCTTTTTCCCTTAAAGCTGGTCCATAGACCCAGGGAATGCAGTTTGAAAATTTAGCAAAAAAAAATTACTAGTAGTCGTCTGTGGAGTTTTATGTGCTTTATTTTAAAGATTAAGCACTCTATTTTGGTTGGCCCCTCTGTATGCGAGGGATATATGGGTAACAGGAAAATGTCACATTAAAGGAAGTGAATACGTTAATCAAAAATGAATTAATATGACCTGCAAAGACAAACTTCACTGAAATCATGGAAGTACCAAATCCTCAGCTGCTTTTTTTCTCCTTGTTATCTACCACTACATCAGAGCCAAGTAGAAGCAGGAAAACACAAATGATAGTTTAGACATAAACATAACTTCAGTTATAACCATTTTCATTTACCTGGTATCTGTCATGTTACCAGCTACATGTATTCTTCGTGAACCAGGCATTCATACAGGGAAAATAAGTCAGAGAGAGTAGCAGTTCCTAAGGCTTCAGGCACTTTAAGAATAAAAGTCTCAGCTTCTCAGACTTTATTTATTCCAAAACCCTCCACAAACAAACATAGCTAAAACTGTAGCACAAATACTTTTACTTTCTCTCAGCTTTAGATTACAGCTTTCAGCTTATGGAAATACTTGCCCAAGTTTGATTCAAATGTTCATTCAGAAACTTTTAAATTGTTTCATGAAACCTAAAGAGGAGGGGGTGAAGAGGCTTTTGCTCTAATCTCTATTGTTCAAAAACACCCTTTGTGTGGAATTTGGGCGAATCCCTCCACAGCAGTACAGAAAGCAATAAAGATAAGAAGGACTACACCTTGCAGCACAGATCCGTGGGGGTTGTATGAAAGGGGCTGCACAGTTACCGGCTGTCTGTTCCAGTCCCTTTCTGGAGAAAGCTGGAAATGTATTCTCCAGAGATTGCATCTGGCTGGATTCCCCTGCACTCAAATCCCATTGATCTGGTTCCGTTCTAACCCTCTGTACTCACAGTTCAAAGAACAATAAGGCCTGTAAAGAAATTACTGCCATATTGTTCAAGCGGCCACAGTGAGCAATATATAGGATTATAATTAGGAACACATTAAGGGAAACAGCTCAGTGGAGATAAGCTGTCTGACTGCATACACTTTTTGATGAGGGCTTAGTGCCAATCCCAGAATAAAAAAAGATTAAATGTTTGTTACCAATCCTTTTGAACCGCTGGCAGAACATGTGGTAAAGTATTTTTGATTCAAATTAAAAGCATCCTAGGATAAAAATAACCCTGTTCTGTTAGACCTTTCCAAGTGAAACCATTTGTAGGCTGATTTATTGTCTTTTCTTTCACCTCCTTCCACCAGTGTGAGTAACATATGCTTTTCTGAATCACATGTAAGCCTGGACAGGTATTTGTCTTGTTACACATCTGTGTAACAAATGGCAGTACAAACTATATATGGAACAGAAGTAGATTTTCAAAGTCTTAGCAAATTGTATTTGACCAAGCACATAGATAAAAGTTTTATTGCGATTTATTGTTTCTTTCCAGTGCTGTCAGTCCTATGAGGAGTAGTTGTCAATCTGCAGATGGGAATACTGATGCAAAGTCCATTGCAGATAAAGCAGACAGGTTTATAATCAGGGAAAAATCTGTAGGAAATGAAACACAGACAAAGAAGAAAGCAAATCTCTGTTAATATCTTCATGAATTGCTTATCACAGCACTCAGTGGTCCCTAATTTATATATCTGGGAGATGTATTTTTTAGGATTCTTTTTTTTTCAGTCTAGAAGATTTTGAACTGGCACCAAGTATACCAGAGAAATTGGAATTTGACAGATTGATGCTGTGTTCATGGAGCCTCCCACACTAAGACAGGTTTATAAAGTTACAACATGTAAATTACCAGGCCTCAGAAAAAGAAACACACGCACAAGAAAAATCATTTTTTACATCCTTTTTAATCTCCATTTTAGTGAGCTGCTTAAAGGTATGCAATTAGAAAGAGACCGACTGCCTTGACCAGGAAATGTATGTCCTAACTTTAGCAGAAACATCCACAACAGACTGTTTAGCTGCATTACAGAAACAGAGGTTAAAAAAAAGCAATCAAGAAAATTGTAGCAAGAATATGGATTTAATAATTGCCTCAGTTCCTATCTACTCAGGATTCAGAGAATTTATATTATGTCTGACATACTATAGGAACACATGTATGAAGTGAAAAATGGTTATTTTGCACACAATGGGACATGACATGGTAGCCTGTTGTGAGGACAGACTTCCAGGGAGTTGCCAATCCAAATTGCTACCATTTTTGGCCAGGGGGAAACCCAGGTGGCATCACATCATCGTATTAGCTATGGACGTGTCTCCCTTCCCCACTTCTATCATCCTGCAATGCCAATGAAGCTTGCCAACTGACAACTGATGGCATTTAGATGGCTGTTTTGGAAGTTGTGGACAATAGTGTTGGTATACAAAGTAGCTTGCATGCTTCTTACAGATGTCTTTTATCATGTAACATCTATTAGACTACAGTAAGTGAGCAAAGAGTCTTAATCTCATGAAGAGCAGACGCTAGAAAAACCTAAAATGCTTGGAAACTGTACCTAGGAGGTTCTGAAAACAATCACAAATGGTCAGTGTTTGTCTGGAGAGGCCTTACTCTCTTTTATCATAGCTTGATATGCAAATTTTCTCACCAGAATTTCCTCTCCTATTTTTTTCCTAAGAGAAAGTCTATGAATTTCATTCAAATGTCCTTAGAGATATCACTGTGCAAGCCACAGGACTTGAAGGTCTTACCCAAAGAATTTCTGTTCTTTTTTATCTTTGCACAAGCTATGTGTTCTCCACAAGTTTTGATTGTAGTAACAAAGCATGAAAGCCAAGTATAAAGTTGATCAAAACCTAAAATAGATGCAGCTGGAGAAAGGAGTTAAAGAAAATGGGGCATTTCTGAGCCAAGTTTGTATTACAATTAGCGTTGCCTTTGTTGCAAGGCAAATGAGTGTTTAGAATAGCATGACTGTCAAAGGAAATATTTACAGCCAAGGATATCCCCAAGAGTCCAAGCATGGAGGTTATTTGCATATCTATGCACATAAATTTACTAGATATAGGTTATGCACAGAGTTGTAGTTTAAGAATTCTCCTCACTAAAAAGCCTCCATGAAAACCATGGTCACACATGCATGCTTTTGGCCAGGTCTCCCTGCAGCTTCTGCCTGTCTGAGGCTGGAGTGCACTTAACAAGAGCCAGGTTTTAACTTAGCTGCTCTCCAGAGCAAAGAATGACATCTTCAGTGGTGCTTACCCAAGAAAAATCTTGGGAGGCAGTGAAATTCTGAGTTTCTTCCCTGTTTCCCATTTGCTGCAAAATACTGCTGATTTACTACAGGCTTACATCAGCATTGAACTACTTCCATGTCAGCACTGGCTCAGATGCTCTAGCCAGTCAGTAAAGAAACAAAGGTCATGTTCACCCTTTCCTTCCTGGTCCACCATATCCCACCTGCTCTCTGTCCATGAGCTCTCAGCAGACTACTGACTGAGGGGCATCAATTCTTCTGCACCTGACTCTTTCACTTGGGTAATACAAACAACTGTCTAGCAGCAAGTCTACAAAGGACATTATGGAAAACTTTTCTTTCATCATCCAACCATATCCTGGGCTACATCAGGAGAGGAATGACTAGCAGGACAAGGGAGGTGATTCTGCTCCTCTACTTTTGTGAGACCCCACCTAGAGTATTGCATAGAACGAGGGGAAATGGATGTAAGCTAGAGGAGGGTAGATTTAGGTTGGATATTAGGAAGAAGTTCTTCACTGTGAGGTTGGTGAGACAGTGGAACAGGTTGCCCAGAGAGGTTGTGGAGGCCTCATCCCTGGAAGCTTTTAAGACAAGGCTTGATGAGGCCCTGGGCAACCTGATCTAGTCGATGGTGTCTCTGCAAGGCAGGGGGGTTGGAAGTAGATGATCTTTGATCCCTTCCAACTCTGACAATCCTATGATCCTATGATCCACTTCTGGGGTCATCAGCATAAGAAAGACATGGATGTTTTAAAGTAGGTTCAGCGAAGGACCACGAAGATTGTCAGAGGGCTGGAGCACCTCCCCTATGAGAACAGGCTGAGAGAGTTGGGATTGTTCAGCTTGGAGAAGAGAAGGATTTGTGGGGACCGTATAGCAGCCTTCCAATACCTACAGGGAGCCTATAAAAGCGGGGAAGAGAGACTCTTTACTGGACTAGAAAGCAATAGGACAAGGGGGAACAAACTGAAGCAGGGAAGATTTAGATTGGATGTTAGGAATTCTTTACCCAGAGGGTAGTGAGGCACTGGAACAGGTTGCCCAGAGAAGTCATGGATGCCCCATCCCTGGCAGTGTTCAAGGCCAGGTTGGATGTGGCCCTGGTCAACCTGGTCTAGTAGGTGGCATCCCTGTATTTGTATTTTTAAACTCTTTTACCTTTAGAGATAGGGTGTCTGCATTCACATTGCCTGCTAGGAACAGCTGCTGGCCTATGTGTGCTCCCAAACCATGCCAAGGAATTGTTCAGTGGAGTCCTAAGTGGAATAAACCAAACCACATCATGGGCTCTTTAAATATTGAATATTATAGATTAAATTGAATTCTAGTGATATTGAATTCTAATACCCGGGAACATTCCCTGACATTCCTTAACTAAACAGTAGAGACAAAATCTTCAAGGAATGATTACATAACCCAGCTATGTCTTCAGTGCAGATGACTTTACCCAAGCTAATTATAGATTGCTTTCATAGCCAGAGTGAAGTAAACAGTCCTTAAGATTCCCAGTCAGACTATGCCACTAGATGAAAAACCAGGTATTTTAAAAGAGCAACTCAAACCTTTCTAAAGCTGCTCACTATCCTGAAAAGTACATCCCAAACAACAAGGAGATTAGGGCTCAGAGGATGCCATTAAATCAATTTCCAAGTGATAATGCAAAATCACAATACATTTAGAGACTGGTGATTGCTTGGAATCAACCTGATTCAGTTCTTGGGAAGCAGTGCTTTGACTGATCAAACTACTATGTCTGCATTGTCAGATCTCTTCTTGCAAGCCTCCTCAAACTTGTTCAGACAGCATGAATAGATTTTATGCATTATTTATTTTTCACTAAAGAGTGCAGTGTATGAAAACTTACAAAAATAAATTGTGACATTTTCTTTCCCCAAAGGATAGTAAATTAAATACAGGGAAAACTAAAGTTTCTGGCAAAGGGTAGAACAATGTGACTACAGACTCATTTGGAACAATACAGCGATAGAAGTACATTTTTTTTAATGTGTTGGATTGAACACTGTATTATTTCAACTTTATGTATCTGTAAAACTGGCAAAATCTGTGGAATTCAAATGGATGAAAAAGAAGCAAAACCTACAGTAATCAACCAGTACCTGAACATGTAGAATTACATAATCTAAAGTGTGATCTGTGAGAGGATTACCTTCTCTTTCCAGAGACACAAAATTAGGTGAGTTGCTTGTTCTTGTTTTTAAAAAGTGTCTAACATACACCTGCTAGTAACTACATTACCTTAACACATGCTAAAGTGCTTCGGCAAATTGTAGTGTTGCCCATGGAACTCACTCTAGATATTAACAGCAGGCCTGAAGATACCCAGTTGGGCTCTTTGTTAAAGTTCTACTCCTTGAAAAAATATTGATTCTGTCTGACCTTTATTTAATTTGGACTTGCAGGCAAAAGTTTTATAGTTCATCATTTGATGGGAATGTTAATGATGAGATACAAATCAATCTTTCTTATTTTGATTTTTTCAAAAACTTTCTTAGTTTGATGTTTCTTATTAATCTGTTGAGCATCAGTGTGAGGCGTACAATAAAAATAATGAACGTGCTCCTCCAGCCATCTCATCATAGCCATCTTTACCACTTGTGCTGTTCTCTTGTGAGTTCAGTGACTGAGGTCAGATCACTGACACTGTTTTCTATGGAGAAATATACCGTAATCCTAAAAGCCTTAAATCCTAAATGCATGGAAGAATCTAACCACAGAAGTCTCCTAATTACTTTGGGGTTTTGTACTGAAACTGACATCTCTATTTTCATTTATTCAATATTATTTAGCTTTTTAAACAATGAAAGATCTGTTGAAATAGGTGATTTGTATTTATGAAAAAAAACATTTAGTTTTTCATAATGGAAGTTGATACACAAAAGGAAAGGAGCTTGATCAGCAGTTGAGAAGAACATCTAAAACAATGTTATTTTTCAGCAGACTGACTTTTGTTTTATGCTTTCAAAGACTGAAATGTAATCTTTAGATTACAATACAAAACACATGGAAACCTGAAAAGGAAGGAAAAGAAAATCTGCAGCCGCCTAGAAGATATCCCTTCTCCCATCCACCAATCCATAATTTTGTAAAGATCACAGACGCCAGACTGGCAGATCATGCACTTCTGACTGTTGCTTACAGATGACAATTTCTATTTTTTAACCTGTCCCCAAAAAGCTCCCACCTTACCCCTTCAGGCACAATGATCCATTAAAAAAATACACTGGCCATTGGTAGCTTTTTAAAGAGAAGTTGCAGCGAGAAGAGTTAGGTTAGAATGTCAGTCTATGGAGTACAAAAGTGGTGGTGAGTATTTGTGGTTATCTCTTACTAGGGGACTAAACATTACTTTTCTGGCTTATCTGTATTTCTGCCAGGTATCTGTGAAACAATGTCACCTGACTGGCAGCTAAGGTTGCATATGCTTTTGGTATAACATTTTTTGGTGTTATCATACATGCCAGAAATTGTTGCAACTGCATAGGGATGTATTCTTCTGTCTTTCCACAGTTATTATTTCTAGAGATCAAGTTCATTCAGTTAAATTTGGTAAACTGTATTTCTGAGCTTCATTTTTAAAGTTTGTATTGAGTACTGTGTGAAAACACTTCTTGCAGCCAAATCTGCAAATAAGCTGAAGTCATAAAGAAAATATCAGACATAGCAGTTGTGAGAGACAGGAGCACTACACATAAAATGAATGTGTGTGCCCCAGCACGGGGGGACCAGTGATAGGGTGTTCTCAGTGGAGGGCCCGCACCGCTGAAGCCTGCTTCCTTTGGCTCTCCGCCAGAGCCTCCGTTTGGTGAAATTCAGAGGCCAATGTAAGGCCTGTCTGTTCAGTGGGGCAGTTAAAATACCTTTGGATTATTCTTAGCAATAAGATACAGTTCAGGGAGTTGGGGTTTATTTATTTATTTGTTTTGTTTTTTATAGGACACTTGATTTTAAGGAGTTCTATATTTTTCTGACGTTTAGGATTGTTGACCAAGAGCTGTGATGCAGAAAGCACAATAGCAGAAGGCCAATATTGATTAATTAGATTTGTTTCATTTTCAATCAGGCATTGCACACTTGAATGAGAGCACAATAAAATCAGACTCTAAATCATAAATTCAGGATGACTATTTCCTTCTTAGTAGAGAGCACAATTTTTAATCAGCTTTCCCTGATTTCAAATACAAGCCATCCTCTCAGGCATGTCACCTTGCATTTAGCAAATTTATTCACATTTGCCAATTTGAAGTTATCTGAGTTCTTGCCAATTTGAGCTGAGATTACTTCCTGAGGTATAGAGAGTTTAGGAGGTTTTTGTTGTTGTTGTTTTAAAACCTGCTGTGCCGGAGGGAAATGAAGTCTTGACTTTGATGTTCTTACTGCCTCTACAGCTGTAGAGTTGGAACATCTGTGCCTCCTCAAATTTCGCTCAGAGAAGAGTAGTAGGATACAGCTAGCAGACTTTGGGGATGGGATGTCTTTAGGTGAATTGTGTGGCTGAGGAGTCTCACAGTCATCTGTTCCTGGCTGCAAGACTTTGCCTGTGAGGGCTACTGGAGTTAATTCAAAATGTCCTGTGCTAATTTATAGTTTGCTTTGTTGCCTTGATAGCAAGAGTATCTACATAGTAAAAAAAAAAGATTTCTCTTTTTTTTTCTCTCAGGGTAAGCCACCTGGCCTCTTTTAAACTTACTTTATGGCTGTACAACAACACCTCTCCTCTCTTTTGTGAATTGTCTTTGTTATTGAGAAGAACAATTAACAAAGCCTGGTTTCCTACAGTTTTGTGTCTTCTGTTCCAATAGGACATTCTGTCCTATTTCCTTCCCAAATCCTTCACTTTCTGACGTGCTGGAAAGGAAAGGGCATCATTTGCTGCAGCCAAATCACATGTGTTAGCTAGTTGTTTTTGCAAATGCTACTTGATCAGATAGAAGTTACATGCATTTCTAAACATACATACACGAAAGACAAAAGAAAGCCCCTACATACATTCTTCTTAAGTAGGACCCTAACAAGGACTCACTTTTCCAAACTGTTGGCTAATATTGTTCAAACTCATGAGATTTCTATCAAAAAGTGGCCAACACGTTTTTACTGTGCAAGAGGGACTGACAACAGACAAAAAGATGGAAGGTTATGCAGACAGTGTAATAACATACACCTTGCCTCTTTGGGAATAAGGGGGAAAGTAACCCTAAAGCTAAGCATTCACATATTCTGGCAAAAATATATGAAAGATAACTTTTAATGGAAAAAAGGCACTTCAGATTAAAACAAAGAAGTAGGTTACTTAGAATCCTATCTTCTGCCAAAGAGACAATTTCAGTGAAAATTTTAATCAAGTCTCTTTTTCTTTATGCATTATATATATCCATTATATATACATGGAAAGGTAAATCCTGTATTTTACTCTGTGCATATTTATCATAGAATCATTGTTTGCATTCATAACTGAGGTTGTATTTTTCTTTAATGCAAGGATTCATCTATTTGTGAGCACAAGCTTAGGCTTCCCAAACTTTAAATTTAGAAAACATCTTAAACATTACAAATAAAATAATCTTAATTCATCAATTAATTTATTTCAAATTAAGATTGAGAAATATACTGTTACATTTCATGTCTCTTTTTGTTCTGATACATTGCCTTAGTAACATACCAGCACTTGACTTCCTGCTTACCAAAACTGGTAAGACATGGTGGCCCTTTTAAATTAAAAGAACAAACCTTCATACGGCCAGAAGGGATCATTAGGCTTATTTCTTTTGCACAATTGGATAACACAGAGTACAGAATTTCAGCAAGTACTTTTGACATCAAGTCCACGACTACAGGCTGAAAGCATGCTTTTTAGACCTAAACTTGATTTAAGCATTTGACCTGTCACAGGATTAAGAACAGTTGAAGTTATTTACTTTAGCTTCTCGTTTGCAACCATCACAAATGTTTTTCCAATTAGATATTTACAGACTCTACTTTTTAAACTACCCATTTGACCAGGAATTTTCAAAACAGATGGCCAAGACAGGTTGAGGACAATGTTAGTTTTGCAAAAAGGACATGCAGAGAATGCAGAGTGTGAAAAAGGGAGAAACCGTCAAAGATAGCATTGATTAAGAAGCATGTGAAGATAAGGAAACATACAGGAAGACAGAAGAACTATATGACCATTTCAATTACTTCCAACTGTTCTGTGGAAGGAAAACTGTTGCAAGTCCAATTCAGTAAGCCAATCCATTTCACAGGCTTTGCACTACTGATAAGTAAACACTCAAAGAAGCCCACAGTATCTGAACAGCTACATCACCCAGGCAACCCCAGGAGTGGGTGAGGCAAGTAAGAAAAGAACTATTGTTAAAAATCAGCCTAGTTTAACCTGGAATAGCAAATACTGAAATGCCTAAATCATACTTTTTCCATAATATAACTTATAGAGTGAACTTAACACAGTTTAAGTATTATGCATGGCCAAAGATAGGAATAAGTTTGGATTTCTTTAAAATTTCCTGTAGTTGTCATGATTTCTAGTCTTAACATCTTTACTTTCAAGTTAACCTGAGCAAAATTTTATCATCCAATGGTTCCTTAGTTGAAAAATTCCATTTTTTTTAAACCAAAATATGCGTTAATTCCAAAAATAACAAGGTTTGCTCTGTGGCAGATCTTCACTCTCTGATTCCTGGGCTGTTGGTATAGTTGACCATTTTAGTGCATACCAACATGGCACCCATGGCTGTGATTCTCTTTGACTTATTTACAATATGCAGTTATCAAGAGAGGTGTGCAACCAGACCTTTTTGATAAATCTCATTTCTATTTTTCTGCATTTTGTCATATAATTTGAAATATCTTGGTATTGCAAATGTATAGTTTCAAATGTTTTTAAACATAATAGAAATTTTGTTTCTGGTCCATTCCTAAAATTAATATTATTACTTTTTTTTTGCCTTAAACTGCTGCTGTGAACTGCCAAATTCTATTCCATTTTAACCTTAATTTTGATAAATAAATAGAAATATGAAGAATTAGAAAGATAAAAGACCAAGAAAGTGAGCTACATATTAGCTGAGTGGGAAATACTCTGCTTTGTTTGATGAAAGAGGCAGATGTTCTAGGAAACATCCAAGATGAATTAAGAGTCCAAGTACTGAAAATTGCTGTTCATTTATTAATTTTATATCTTTTCAAAGACTCCTCAGATTTTGTTTCTCAGTCCAAATCTATTTATATTATAGCTGTGAAACACTGAGCTCCCTCTTGTGACTACTACCTGGTTATTCTGATATTGGGATCATACATCATATGTACTCCTGAGAGAAACAAAACTGTTTCAGATACTGGATTCCATCAGCTCAACTGTGCTTGCATTTATTAATGCTGTTTCAAAATTACAACAGTGGATATTTGAAAAGAATACAGACTTAGCCTTCCTCATTTTTGGTAAATTACCTTTTGTATCAACAGGTTTTCATAGTTAAAGCAAGTAAGTGTCCCAAAAAAATCACAGTTTCTAATGGTGGATCTGTGTCTTCATGGAAATAATTTGACCATTCCTTAGTGACTGATGATGCAATAAACACAGTATGGACAGCTGATAAACAAATAAAGACTAAATACAAATTTACCAACCCTACAGCCAGGAAATACAATCCATCATATCTGACAGCAATTTCCTTCCAGAATTGTAAGGTTATATTTCTTTATTTATGTTTGGTGATTCAGATTAAATGGTTCATTAGCAGAGGTACAGTCATTTCTGTATGATCTGTGTTGCATGTGTATAGCTTATTCTGAGATGGTATTAAGAGTAATATTTATATGCATGCAAGTATGAACACAGTAGGTTTGCACTAACATATATATATATATATATATAAGAATCAACTTTCATTTGATACAGACATATTGACAGAATCACAGAATCACAGAATATTGGGAGTTGGAAGGGACCTCGAAAGATCAAGTCCAACCCCCCTGCCACAGCAGGATTCCC